>OZ022264.1:215000250-215600250 GCA_963978885.1 Nemotelus pantherinus
TTATAATTGCTGGAAAATAGCTTTGGAAATCGGAAATGTGCATTACCAGCATTGTTTGATTCATGCATTACGCCAGCATACATTACCGCGATTCCCGTTGGGGCATGACAAATGTCCCATACACAGATACAAAATGTCACATCACCTCAAGCTTCAAATTTGCACCACCTCATTTTTTTTTGTCATATTGAGATGAAGCGATTGCTTCTAAGCTTCGAAGCGATTGACTTGAGACCCTTGACACGGGACAAAATTTGTACCACCTCATTTTTTGTCACATTGAGGTGCTGCGGTTGATTTTGAAGCGATTGACTTGAGACTCTTGAGGCGCACCGATTGTAGTACACGGGACAAAATTTGTGCCACCTCATTTTTTGTCACATTGAGTGCTGCGGTTGATTTTGAAGCGATTGACTTGAGATTCTTGAGGCGCACCGATTGTAGTACACGGGACAAAATTTTTACCACTTCATTTTTTGTCATATTGAGGTGCTTTGGTTAGTTTCGAAGCGATTGACTTGAGACATTTGAGGCGCAGCGATTGTAAAACTCAATGGAAAATGTATGTACGCGAGACTAGTTTGAGTTTGATTTGTACCACCACATTTTTGTCATATTGATGTGCTTTGCTCAACTTTGAAGCGATTGGCTTGTGATACTTGAGACACAGGGATTGCTGTACAAGGCGAAAATGTATGCATGCGAGTTTAGTTTTGAGTTTGATTTGCACGATACTTAAACAAAAAATTTGGTGATAATTAGCTACCATTTTTGGGAAATTGTTTAGTAAATTAGTAACAATACTGCTCTCCTTAGCATACCTAAATTTTTTTTCATTTTTGAGTTAACGCCGAATTCAAAAACTACATACTCTATTAAATCATTCTCCAAAATATGAAAATCTTATCTTTTGTGGAAGTATACTAAAATCAATAATGAAAAATCCCCCATCTATAAAAAAAACGTTACCAGTACTTAGCATAAATGTTATATCCTACCGTAGCGGCGGCGTAATGGTATGGGGCTGTATGGCTGCCAGCGGCGCTGGAAACTTATAGATAATTGAAGGAATGCAACATGACACTTCATTTGAAGTATGACATTGTACCACCTCAAATTTGAAAATGAGTAACTCTATACTATTAGCCAGTCTCAATACTATTAGCCAGTAGTAACTCTATACTATTAGCCAGTCTCAATACTATTGGCCAGTCATGGATTTTTGGAAACATTTTCATTACCAAGAATGTTTGCTTCTTATATTCCGTCCGGAATGCATTACAGCGATTCCCGTTGCGGTCGGCGACTTATAGCATATGAGCTTTCTCCCTTGCAGCATTCCCCATGCTCCAAGTCATGTATACGAGTATAACGTATAATTGCTGGAAAATAGCTTTCTGGCACATTACATTTGCATTACTAGAATTGTTTGATTGATGCATTCTGCCAGAATACATTACGCCGATTCCCGGTGGGAATACACATCCGTATGCCCACATGGGAGGCCAAACACATTAGTGGATATATTGTAGTGATCAGTTTATGTATAAAAGCTTGGAATCAGAGATCACATAATATAAGTAGACGACGAAGCTAGAAAAGGGGAGATTCATCAAGGAACAGTTTGTGTGATTACAGAGAAGGAATTTGTAAAAATGTTAGACGTTCACCACACATAAAACAATGAATGTTGACCTTGAAAAACAAATAACGTGTAAATTTACGTTGGGTGTATTTAAGCAGTATTTAAGTACAGTACGAACGAACGATATGAATAGATGCACAGGAATTGAAATATTTGCAAAAATTTAAGTTTAGAGTCGAAGTCAACATCGATCATCAACAAAAGAGCCAATAAGAAAATAGAAAAATTACAAGGAAGTTTTCTTAATAGTCTTAGACGTTATATGGTATTTCAAGATGTCCGCAGTGAGAGAGACGGTTCAAAAGAATCAATCTTTTTAATAATCTTGAAGCCATCCGCATGTAAAGGGCAAGATGAAAAACAAAAAATAACAGTAATGGACAGAGAAAAATTCCTTCTGGAATCCCGTATATAAAACAAAAAGGATTGAAAGGACAAAACTTAAAAGAAAACCAAGGAAGAAGCGGATCAAAGAATCCATAGCCGTCCAGTTTTAGAAGCAGGAGCGTATAGCTAATGTAAACGTTCTTTAAATATATTTTAGAATAGCTTTTTATTACATTAATTATAAATCAAATCTTGACATTGTTGAAAAAAAAGAAAAGAAAAGACGTCTAGTCGTCGTTATTATGTTTCGTCGACTACTCATTTAACGAGATGTCCTTTTTAGTTTAAAGTTGTCACGACATTGCCATGTTAATATCATTGCCTTACACTAACGAAGTCAAATATATATAACATCTACTTGTATTTTTTGATACAAGGCAGATGCAACAGTATTTGCGAACAACAAAAGGTCTATAAAAGTGGACTTTCTTTTAACAAAACTATGTTGAACTTTTGCTAGGATGGGTTGAGTAAAACCATACATTCCGCAAAACGATCGAGTTTCCCGTATCAATATTCTCTGCTTTGATAAGCTTTAGAGACGATATACGTTGTCTATGCTGATTTATAGACAAGAAGGGACCCATGATCACATTCAATAACCAAGCTTTACATATAGCTTGTTATACACACTGCGCTAGATAAGTTTTCTGAAACACGGAAGCCTATCAGCAAAACTAACTTTATTCATCGCCGACCAAAATACCAGACAATTGTAAGCAGTAGTCAACGTTGCTATCGCCATGTTGATCCAGTGTGTAAGAGCAAGTCCACCCAATTTTCTTTTGCCTAGTGTACATCGAGTTATTTCCCATCTTTGCTGTTTCCTCTACATCCACTTCCCAGGTGAGCCTGCTGCCCAGAAAAAGTCCCAAGTACTTTGTGTGTGACTTGAGACTTATCCCAGTACCGCCCAACTTAGTTGGGTCCATCTCCGCGGTAGAGTATTTTTTCGTGAAAAGTATAAGACCACAATTTTTTTTTCGCTAAATGGTTCAATTTTTCATGAACCGGGGGGTTGGCCTTGTCCTATCGGCACTGGCCATCGGGCTCGACTATTTAAAACACTTGGTTTTGATTCAATTTATTATTTTGAAAATTTTAAATGCTCGGTTTTAATTCAACTTATTATTTTGAAATCAAAATGGCCGTTCGATTTTCAATATACACTTTTACACAAAACAGTCACAAACACATAACACAAAGGCATCTCAAACAACGCGACAACGTGAACACGCAGTTCAAGATACGATGATTCACGTCTTGTCAACTCCAAAGAAAGACCATACTTAGGAAAAAACAATCACTGCAGCTCTCCGGCTACAACCTTCCACCGCAAGAGACAACATGCGAATGAAGATCACTTTTATCCGAGTTGGCGCTAAGAACCATGAAATTTACCACTCATTAACCAGCCACAAGGCATACTCGACGAGTTGGTCAAGAGTATGCGGAAACCTACCGAAGACTATGATCGCAATGTAATCGGCATAAATCACAAACATGAATTTGTTGCTTTCCGACCTCTTCAAATTAGTGTTTGTCACCACGTTCCACAAGACAGGAAATAAAACTACCCCATAAGTGCCCACACAATCTGCTAATGTGAGCCGTTGCTTAAACATGCTGCTTATCCAGCTGCGTATAGCAGTTAAGCCCAGAACAACGAGATTTAAGGAAATGAAACAACGTATACATATACGAAATTTAGTGAAGCAATTTAGCCACAAAGATGAAATGTATCAATAGAACAAATCAAGAGAATCGCTACCTCAGATATTCCCCTTGGTTTCCCCGATACCTTAGTTCTACCAGCTTTCAGTTGTTACTGAGTAATTTGCGTATACATGGCCAACTATCTTTCTCTATCTATCTTTTTCTCTATCTCAATCTATCTTTCTGTTCGCCGAGTAGAGGAATGTCAAATTCCCTCACTACTACTAACGTTCAGATTCAGGCAAATTGCTTCAATTCTCACTGCCATTTTCATTTCCTTACATATCTCTCTTCTAAGCAGTTAAGTGTTGGAAGCGCAGAGCTTTTTCAGAATGGGTTTGTATGCACTTTATAGAAGGCGCCTTCAATTTCCCAAAAAAACTCCCAAAACGTACTCCCTTTTCTAGTTTAAGAAGTGCCTTACGGAGAACCGCCTCCATAGATTTCAGTTTCGTATCACAGATCTAAGTATTTCAGTAATATGGAGATCTACAAATCTTGCAAATAATAGAAAGGAAGCTAAGCTGATTGGCCTATAGTCTTTCGGATATGCATGGTTGCTTAGCGGTTTTCTAGGCTGCCCGTACATGACTTAGCAGTTGGCAATGTTTGTATATTAGCACAAACCAGAATGAAGTTTTCTGTCTTTTTCATGGGAGGCAGAATCGCATCCAGACTTGGGGACATGCAGGACTTGAAGATGTCAATGACACAGACTAGTTTTTGCTTGGCTTTATTGCACTTAAAAAGCAGCGAAAAGTTCAATCAACATCAAGCCGAACATGAGAAATGGAAAAATTGAGTTTCGAGCGCTCCATATACGAACCATAGAGGGAATAAAATAGGTAAAATAATACAAACACAAGAATTGTCTAGATTAGGTGAGCGTCCGTTTTTTAAACGATAACACCACAGACTAGAGCATCTTAGAGGAAGATACAACCAGACTCTTGTACACAAAAGGCAGCAAACTATGTTTGGACTATTCAAAAAATTTAAAGGCCCCCATTCACGAGCAGTTCATCAGTCCAAATGGCCTGAGGCCAGGCCAAAATCTCACCGTGTGTGGGAGAGCTCGGATGGACGCATGGACTCAAGGAATCAAATTGGATTTCCAATCAATCCAAAGTCCATGGACTCAGGCCATCGGGCCATTTTTTGGCTCGACCATGTGTGGGGAATAAGTAGGCCGAGTTTGGACAATCCATAACATGTACTAGTCGTGTGTGTTGAAGCCTCAGTCCAAACAACGTGGCAGTGTTGCTTCACACGCTGACCTGTCTGTTTCTGTGATTATTTTCTTTAATCGAAAAATTCAGCATAATTGATAGTGGTGGTCATGATTTTGTTTTGGAAATTATGGAATAATATAGGTCAAATGAATGTGTATTATATTGTTTGACCCAAAACCTGCAACTGCTTGCTAAGTACCGCAAAGTAGCGGTCAATATTTTGTGAGGAGTGATAGTTTACCTCATATTTGTATCCTTTCGTCTGATAAATGTGGTGACCAACTGTAGCAACGTGTTATATGTCGTATCATCCATTCTTAAATAATTGTGATAATCAGAAGGCTCAAGTGTGAGTTATTTTACCAAATTTACGTGATTCATTTGATTGCATTTGGCAAACCATACTTTTTTCCACTTCCTTTTTTGTTTTCGTTTATTTATGAAGATCCAAGCTGTAATTGCGAAAAAAAACTCCTCCATATGCTTCGGATCCATTAATAAATTGAAAATAATTTTTTGTTCAAGTTTATCTTTATTTTTTTCTAAATTAATTACAGAAAATGGAATGGACTGACTGGATCGAGGCTCTGTCGTAAGTGGCGAGCTAAATTGGACTTAAACCAAACAGACTCAAGCCAAATGGACTCAAGCCATTTGGACTGTTCGTGAATGGGGGCCTTAAATTTGATACATCTACTTGTAGCAGCGATACGTTTTACGTGAACCAAGCTATGCCTAAGCGGCAAAATCAATAAAATGTGGTTGTAATGCGTCAACAGAGGAGTTCAGCATACTTAATGTATATCATGTAGTTTGGGCTACTAATTTCTTGTGTATTATGTACATAATTGGCAACACATATCGTATTTTTATATTTTGAAAAATAGCTTCAAGTAGCTCTCTGACTTTGTTTTTGATCAATAAAACAAAATGTTTTGAAATAAAACTTATAACAATTATTTCCGATTCAAGAGTCAACTAGTTGAACTATGTTTTGTTTATTTGGCTTGCTAGTGTTGCCACTATACTTGCATCTTTTTTGCATAATTCACGTGAAATGTTTATAGTTCGTATTTTAATTTTATAGAATACTTGGATGCGTTCCATACGAGACCTTAACTTTTGTATTGATCTAAGCCATAAATTTAAATTGTATCCAAAACTGGTAGATTTGATTGATTTATAAGTAGCTTCTTTAGAAAAGTAAACGATGAGCATTAGCACAATGTACTTATTTTATATAATAAGTGACCAAGTCGACCTTTGCATTCGCCATTTCAACAAATCTAATTTAGTCAGTAATATATCTGACTAGACATACATATACATATAACAAATTGTATATGCCCATATTCATATTTTAATATGCTTTACAATAATAAATTACATTCAAGCGCCGGCCGCTTTAGAATAGTAGGTAGAACTAGAGCATTTAATGAAATTGTTCTTCGGAACGAGCATGTCATGAGGAGAAACTTGTAATTAAGATAATGCATGTTCTGTTTTTTTGCCATGAAATTAATTGTGTAACAACTAGCAAAACTGAATCTGAGCTGGGCTGGATTCCAATCTTTTTCGTGACCGGAATTTAATTAATGTATCTCTTCCTATTTTCAGACACGGCACTCGGACATTCACCGTCCGGATGTAGACTAATGAATCTTTTTCTTAGGAAAAGCATTTCAATTCGCTGTAACAGAGCAAACTTAGACGACTCATTTATTTAACATCTTATGTTTGATTTAAGTATAAATATAAGTTCATGTGGAAATAAGAAGACCGGATTTCCTAATTTTTACTCTTTGGTTAGACCGTGGAATAATTACTATACGTCGAAAATTTGTGCGTTAAAAAAAATTGAACCACGTGCGACGTATTCATTGTGAATTGGAATTTTTTTCCGGTGTACTTGCTGTTTTCGTACAATAAATACTTGGTTCGAAATAACATTAAATCGTTTATTAATTATCTTTTAGATTCAACTTTTTAAGTAACTGATTTTTGATCATGGTTCCCTTCTTGTCTATAAATCGGCATCGTCTCTAAAGCTTATCAAAGCAGAGAATAATTGTTAGAGGAAACTCGATCGTTCTGCGGAATAAGCCTCCGAAAGCAGAATCAAATTAAATTGTTTTTGTGGAACCACTTAGTTAAAAAAAATTTTCAATTTTAATCATCCCACAAAAACAATTCAATTTTAAGTGAAATTTGTAACTTTAAAATACATATTAGAGCAATGATTTGCTGCTGAATTCAGGAATCTGTATTGAGTATATTAACGAATATTAAATTTTTCTTGCCAACTTTATTCAGGAAAATTTCAGTTTGTTTTTACTTTGATAGTTACCTAGTCGCTTCTGAAAGTTTCTCTGTTTCCAATTCCATGTGGACAGAGGGTCGAGTAGATCAAACGAATATTTGTGAATACTCGACGTTAAGTTAACGCAACCCGAAAAGCATCTTGCAGATTTGAATTCGTATCGACTCCTCATATGGGTTTAGTCTTTAGTGTTTAGTGTTTTCGCATCGTAGCATTCGCTATGTGATGTTTGTGTTTATCGGCAGAGAGTTCTGTAAAGTCAATCAAACCACATGACATTTTAAGATTTGAAGCCAAATTGAAAAATCGACACACCGACAATCACGAAACTCGTATCACAAACATGAAATAGACAACCATCGAATAAGTAGTAGCTAAAATAGTCCGATTCAACAAACCTTTTGGAATTCGGTTTTAAGTATTAACAAAAACAAATATTTCCCAAAAAAGAATTGTAACAGTCAGGATATCCCAGCTATTACAATTAGTTATTTTTCAATAAAAGAGGAAGGGCTATTTTTGGGCCCGTAGCAAAAATGGCTGATATTATTTTTTGAGTGAAATAAATAAATACAAATGATTTCATTACGGTTAAAGATAAGAATTTGGTTCCGAACCAACAATACATACCGAGTATAGACAGTAATGAGAATACTTAAGTCACATAATATGCTGCGGTGAGCCAATAACTAATTTAGAAACACTCAATGAGTCAGGGACAAAAAAAAGATCATCGCTTTCAATGATAAAATCAATAGCATATGTTCTAATAAAATAAACATTTCATTGCTGGGTACAAATACTACGTACATATATTGATACCTCAAACCTTGAGCAACGAAAGTTTATTTATAGCATGTGTGTTTAGCATTTCTCTTTCGTTTCGAAAAAGATATGGGACAATAAAACTTCGACATGAAAAGTAAAGATGTTTTTTATGACTCGTCTGGATAAAACTCGGTGTTCAAATGATAATTTTCCTGCTCATTTCTTGACAAAAACTATTCACTGGGCAAAAGATATGAACATCAACGACATTTCAAAGCGGTTGATCCTTTTGAGCTCCCCAAACAAATTAATAAAACAAACACTACTTTTTATTGCTCAGTATGTTCCAAACCAGACAGCGAGCTTCTCGGGTTTGTGCAAATAGTTTGGGATCTCCGATGCTTCGAAGGATTACGGAATATCCAAAGCTGTGTTTAACTGCTATTTGGTTTGATGCCTCATTGTTTAAAGTAAAAGCTCAGTTTTTCCAAATAGGCGCTTTAACACGTTGACTGCTACGGAATTTTTCACGATTCCGTTCTAAAAAGCCAATTTGATTTAATCTTGTGATATTATCTAAAACTTTAATAATAGTGCATAGCAATAATCAAAAAGCTTAAAAAATGTTTTTTTAGCTCAAATTTTTTTTTATGAACATACATTGTATAATTGTATTTTCTGTTCATTTAAACCAAGCCCGCTTTTTGATTTTCTTTCCTGAGGCTATATGTTAATATTTACATAGTTGTGCTACGAGTTTTCTCATAGCTGTACAAATATGGCAAGTAATGAATGGACGAGATAACTCGTAATATGCGTCTTAGGCAAGTCAATAGCCTACGAGATACATCGTGGTTGGCACTCAACGTGTTAAGTGGGTCTTGGCTCGACGTAAGGTCGGCAATTAATATGATATAAAGAATTGGTCCAGGGACTGAACCTTGTGACACTCCTGCTATCACAGGCCGTTGGAAGGAATCTACTCGATTGACACTGACATAGTATTGCCTATTAAGGTAAGAAAGCTTGTATTGGGTTTTATTATTTCCTCCGGGAGGAGAAACTTGGTCAACTTAAATAGAATGCTGTTGTGCCATAAATTGAAATATTTATTTCTGGAATGTTTTACTGATTCAAGCGAAACACAATTTGACCATGGAAGCAGGTGTGTTGGCGCTTGTACTTGTGTCTAAAGCTTAACTGGTAGTCATGAAGAAACTCCGTGATCTCACAATGCTTTACTATCATTTACATCCAAATTCACTGAAAAATCTTACCTCGGCTAGGAAGCAAAATGATTGAACGGAAATTTCTGGCTACTTTACGCTTACCCTTTTTCTGAATCGAAAAGCTTTTACCACCTTTCATGAGTCCGGAAAGTAATCATTATTCAGGGCATTGTTGAATGCAATGGAGCGTGGATAGTGGTAAATCCCAACGGGAATCGCGGTAAGGTTTTCTGGCGGAATGCATCAATCAAACATTGCTAGTAATGCCAATTTCCTATTTCCAAAGCTATTTTCCAGCAATTATAAAATATACTCGTATACATGACTTGGAGCATGGAAAATGCTGCAAGGGAGAAAGCTCATATGCTATAAGTCCAAGACTGGCCAATGAAATTCACTCGCAGAAACAAGGGGAAAAGAACTTGCGAGCATACATCGGTTATGGGTAGTCTGCTATATAAAGCGGAAAGATGAAAATTTCGGAGCATTTTAAATTATCACGCACGGGTAAGTAAAATGTATGAAGACAATTCCCCCTAGTAGCAAAGAGCATGCGCTATTGGAATTTCCAATGAGCGTCACAATCACTCAGCATGCAAAAACCACACATGTAGAGATACGATCGGCCGTCGGCCACAGCTTTAATTCATATTGAGGCGTATAAATGCGAGAATACGAGGTCGTACTTTCCAAAAAGCTCTTATACATAAAGCTATAGAGCTAAAAGCATGAGTTTCCCCTTGTATACATCTTCCCAGCCTGGGACATGCAATGTTAAAAAGAAACAACATGTAATGGTCCGGTAATGCTTCCACGCATTACGCCAAATGCTTACCGAATATATATGCGTAAGCATTATTTTTTCCGTTGGGATGTTTCACATTCCATCATGTCCAGAAAACTGTTTGCCTTTTATACCGCACTGCAGTTGTACTAAGTATCCATCATTAAAAAAGTGAAACTGGTCGTTTGTGTTTTGCGGATGGTTCAGAATAATGTTGTACAGGTCGTCTGACATGAAAAAGAATTGACTGTTAAGCTACTGATTGGTCTGGCTGGCAAATTTGAAGCAATTACTTGCAAGCGAATACGAGGGCTTCTTAGCTGCAGCCATTCGAGCAACACCCTACCGTTTCTATTTGTCAGCGAATCTCACCATTGTGGTTGTTTCGAGTTAAGATCGCCTCCGATAAGGAAGTATTTATATTGAGATTCAAATACGATAATGACCCCGGAATTATGCAACAGACTTAAGTTTGACGAATACATCGAACATATAGAGATACAACAAGGATTCGCCTATGGTACTTTGTTTCGACCACATCGATCTGCATGTCCAGATCACACTTAGGAGTGCAGAACCACATATTTCGTTGCCTAGAACTCCGGTATCCGGGCTCTGGAACCGACCATATAAAATTCAAAGGGTCTCGTTTCTGGTATAATTAGAGATGGGCAAAAGCGCTCATAGCTCACCACTCACCACTCACTTTTACAGTGCAGCGCCTGAAAAAAGCAAAGCATAGTCTGCGAACGAAAGCTCTCGTTTGACTAAACTTAGTGAAATGTGCAGCCAAAAGTATACTGAGAGTACGGCGCAACACTGTAAAAAAGAGTCATGAGTGGTGAGCTAAGAGCTATTTTGCCCATCTCTAGGTATAATTATTAAATCTGATTTCAACATATCAAGATTGTGTTGAGTAGACACACTTTCCGCCATCGAGATGAGCGAAGCACTACTGAGTGCCACATCAACCAACTTACTTAAGCAGAGTAAAATGACTCCGGAAAGGTTGGAGCTCGCTGAGCAACCGAAACTGGCGAAGTTGTACCTTCTCCTGCCTAAGCGCATGAGATGCTACTTCACTTGTAATTTGAGACAATCTGCGCCATAAACTGCTGACGCTCTTTTAAGGCCTGTTTGGAACAAATATTCTTCGCTTTGATCCTGATCACCATTTCTTTATCATTCTGGCATCTACAATAGTTTGCTGAGGAATCAATTAGACCGCAGTTGATGCACGTGTGCAGTATATCTTCCATTTTTTTCAATCACCATTTTAGGTGCCTCTCCAGGCACTGCACACAGCGATGAACGATGGTACAGTTACTTGTTATTATTATTTACCAGTTTTATTATTTTTTGCAAAAATTATGAAAACTTAAACTGTTAATTAATCAAAATGATAAAACTTACTCCAACTTAGAATTTAATAGCAGACGACTAACCGGATAGTGCACTTTATAAGCTGCTGTTGTCGTATAACGGTACTTTTTAAATCAATCAAGTGATTGCAACATACGGTGATGTTCATTTTCGTAGAAGTAATCAGTTTGTTTGAACTTGAAACAGAAAATAAAGTGAGTAATGCAAGTAGAAAGGGCCAAGGAAAGGGCCAACTGCAAACGATGAGAAGTATATTAAACGGATCGTTGAAAAAGATCCAGTTATTTTAGCAGGTAAAATTAGAATTAAGGTTGAACAGAACAGGGAAAACACAGTCCCCGTGGAAACAATTCGAAGATGCATAAGAAGTTTCAGATTAAATTGCCGAACAGTAACCAAAAAACCAGACATTTCGGGAAAAATAGAAAGAACAGATTATGCTTTTCCAAAACCCACTTAATAGTTTAAGAACCACGTAATTAGTTATATTTTACTACAAATATGTTTTTAATTTTTATGTTGTAGGTACTTTTTACCGCTGAGAGTAAATTTAATTTACAAGGACTCAATGGCCACCGATTTGTATGGCAACGAGCAATTAGAGCGTGCTTGCCAAAAAACTATAAGGCTATTTTAAGGCATAAGAAAAGCTCCGTAAAGGTATGGGGCTGCATTTTTACTGCAAAAATAGAAGATCTCTATTTTATTCTAAATATAATGGACCGGTTTCAGTATGTAAACATTTTAAAAGCTAATGTGAAGACTTCTTGCAATAATTTTGATATTTCGGATGATTTTATTTATTTAGTACATAACAATAACGATTTTTCCAGTTGGGATTTAACACAGAAAACCATTACAGCAGTGCACTACACAAAACTAGACCCTCTTCCATTACATTTCAAAAGTTCAACGTGGCAACCCAACGGGAAAAGTAATGCGCCAGCATATGTATGTTCGGTAAATTTTCCGTGTAATGCATGGAAGCATTACAGATCCATAGTCTGTTAATTTATTTTTAACATTGCATATCCTACGCTGGTAAAGCATACACAAGGGAAACTTTGAGAAGGAGAAGAACTATCAAGACAACTTTTTCGAAAGCCTGGCGTCGTATTCTTGCATTACCGTCATGTAGAGGCGCCCGATCGTACCTCTCTATGACCCAAAATGTGTGGATAAGGTGTGTGATGCTCGTTGGAAATTCCAACAGCGTATTCGCGCAGTTACTAAGGGGAATCGGTGTTCTTGTTTTTCATACATTTTATTTACCGGTGATGATTTGAACTTAAAGATATAGAAGAAATGGATGGGCGACATACACGTACGTGAGCGTATGTATACGGCACCAGTTCTTCTTAAAGAATGCTTCTCCTCTTTGACAAAATTCATGTTGTCAAACCAATGTAAACAAAGTACGAGTCGAAATGTTTGCCGAATGCATCTAAGCAAATTGTGGCCCATTTGCAAAATGTTAATGCCATAAATGCGGTTCGTGGTTAAGTTTAAACATGATTACTTACTTTGTTGGGCAAGAAAAACAGCGGTATCTAAACTGGATGGTCAGCTCTCATACCATCGGATTGGCGATTTTCAGTTAAAACCAAACTCACAACACTCATCATTAAACTAAGAATCGAACCAACGGAACATTAAATTCACAGATCAAAAATTACCGTCGCAATTAGTATTCTTTTGCGGATACTGAACTACGCGCGTGATCGATGACAAGCTAGTTTGACAACATGAGCTTTCTTAGATTTTTATGAGTGGGGAGCGTCAAAGGCGCAACAATTAGTTTGGTTGTTGGGAGTCACAAATATTTTTGAATGATTCAAATCAAATCAAATCGTTCTCTTATGATGCCTAATACTTAAACACAAATTTCAATTTAGAGATGGATGTTTATCACACCCCTTGCTTTTGAAGGCAAAATTGATTTTAAGTTTAACATTTTTGGATTCAAAAGTTAGAAAAATTGAGCCACACGAAATAAAGTAGTGTTTGAATTAATTTCAACGATAGAAGGAAATAAAATTTAAATAATATACAGCAATGAATTTTTTCAGAGTATGGCTTCATTGTTTCCATTTCTTGCTGTTGTACACCTGCCAGTATGCGAATTGCATTTCAATATAATATGTATTATGAATTCCTACTTTTCCTTTCATCATGAACTGCTAGAAACATTTCCGCAGAGTTGTTAAATAAAATACTTTTTATTTAATTAACCTACACTACTCAATGAGCCAAATTAAATTTACAACATTGATTGTTTCCACCAACATTATGTTTCACACGTATTCATCATAAAAATGACAATTCAAACTTCCGCGCTTATTGCTTGCCCCCAAATTTATTACAAATTTTAAATAACCTTCGTCCTTTGTAATGTATGTTTGTGTTAGAGAATGGCGCGCACTAAAAAAACTGGTGCCGCACAGAAACCGACAGTTCCAATCCACATCTTCTATATCTTTGTTTGAAATGCTCCAAAATTTTCATCTCTCCGTTTTATTGCGCTACCAATAGAATTTATATGCTCGCAAGTTCTTTTCTCCTTATTTTTGCGAGGAAAAACATGAACCTTTTGGAAAACCGCTTTCAAGCAGCTTACATATGGATTGCTGTGATTAGGTCTAACCAGTGATGAGTCGCATATATTTTTTGCGTCCGTAAGTGCGCATATGCGCCGAGGTAAACCACGCAAAGCATACGTTGCACCCAAACATAACTTTCCGAACAGCCAGAAAAGTGGCATGCTCATTAAGCAACCTTTTGCTCAATTGTTGCTATGAGCTGTCCGTACGTAAAGTGGTGATGAGATGCGACTTGACATACGTTCGCTTATGCGCTGTATGGGCACTTATGTCCACTTCTGTTTGCGTATGTCAAAAAGTGCCTTTTTTGCTCTAAAACCGGTCGGTTTTGACCGTAGATATAAGAAGAATGGATACGAAATGGGCCGAGAGAAATGAAGCAATTTTTGACCTCTGGTCGCAATGTGTTTGTGTAAAACAACAACAAATTTCATTCAGAAAAGTTGATGTATTTGGAAATTTGTGTCCATGTATTGTTTTCCCCGTTATCCCAACCACCCCGTAGATCGGATGGATTGAAATGAATGTTTACATAGAGAGTCTACAGCGCTGAGGGGTGGTGCGTGCAGCATTGAGGGGAAAGCTGTTTTACAGAGAGTAAAATTGCATGTGTAGTAAAATTGCTTCATTCACGTACGGGTTCATGCATTGTGATTGCGTGTCCATTCTTTATGTGTCTATGGTTTTGACAGACGATTATGTTCACAGACTCATCTTTGGTTAAGGCTAATGTTTGCTTCATGCACGCTGCTGGAATGCATTACAGCTCGTTGTTGCTGTGTAAGGCAAAAATATTATGTTGGTATTTTTGTTTTTCTTCGCTCAAAGCAAACGAAAACTAAGAAAACTGGATAAGAGAGAAAAATTTATAGCTCTCTTTCTCTCTTTGAACATTTCTCTTAGCTTGAAAAACAAATGAGATTGTCTGGGCGAAATTATCTCTAGTATGGCATCAGAAATAGTATTTTAAAAGCTCATAACAAAATCGTGTGCGTTGCGTTAAAAAGGGTATTCAAGATCATATAAAATCAGCTTTTCTCTCTGAAAAAATCTCTGTAATTATTGGTTTTACGTGAATTTTTCATGTATTTGCATTGCCTGTTGCCTTAAAGGATCATACTGATTTCTTTTATTATCTGTGGAACTATTTTTGGTTTTGTTTAATTTTTACTGATAAAAACATTGGCTGGACAAAGTGAATTTCTCCAAAAATGTTGTCAATCATTTGTTACTTTGATTTATTATTTTTTTTCCAGTTTATTTGCAACTCAGCTTTCAAAACGAGTTAATACCCTTCATTGTGAATGGTCATTAAAAAAAAACACTGCTTCGTGTAATTCTGAAAAAAAAGAACAACAAAGTAAAGCAAATCAAGGACATAGCCACGGCAACAAATATGCTTACGCATCGAAGTAAAGTACACATCATTATTTGTGTAATGAGCTTTTAACAGGGATTTCTTTGAAAACTTTTTTGCACGAAACAAAGAGCAAAGAGTTGTGTTGAAAATATTTTTCGTCACATTAGTTTGGCTTCATCCAATTACGGATGCATAATTAAAGGTATACATAATTGAATGCAATAATTAATCACAATTCAATATGTAAAATATGCCAGCCCTTGCACCATTGTGTTGACAATGCACATCATTGTATTTGGTTTCGATGTGAAAAATCCGAAACCACAAAATCCTCACACAGATATTCGTTTGCTCTGTCATAAATCGCGTCGGATTGATTAACGAAGATTACCATTCAGTACCAGATACAAATAAAAAAAGCCACATCCTTTTATATTGTCGTTAATTCAGGGCTAATGAAGCAGAATTCCAAGCACATTGTTCAAAAAACGAATAACGTGGTCATAAAACATAAATCAAAATGCAACACGGAATGTATCGCGTTGCTAAGTGCGCTATGTCAATATGCACAAACAGTAGCGAACCTCTTATCAGCGATATGAATCTGCTGCTTGCAGCTCAATATGCAGTCGACATGGATTTTGCCGATTATTTGTAATGCAGTGAATTGTGGTTACGGATGTAATATTATTGATGCATCTGTAGCAACATAATATGCATACTAGCAGCTTGAACATGACCACACACGAAATGGACGCAGGCTTCTCTGACAACTTTGAAAAAAAGTGATGACTGGCATTAACGACAATTGCAGCGCTGGTAGAGAGCTCGATAATTTGAATGTGATGGACAATTGAGAGAATCATCGTAGATTCAACAGTATTACCACACATAGTCCACAAATATCGAACAAGTAAAACCATTGAATTATCTTCTTCCTTGTAAATAAGTAACGAGGTACGTAGAAGTCCGATTTCTAGTTACATTCGTTCATACAGGCGATCTTTCTCCATTTATTTGATTTAAAACTTATAATTATTTGGCAGGTGTCGTTACTGCTGGTACAACAAGTGAAAGCGACTTTTGTTTACATTCCAACACACATTGTAGGAATTTCTATATAAGTACACCCATTGTAGGAATTATAGTAAAATTGCTGATTGTCTGCATATGTCCATATAAGCTATGTATTACGTTAAGAGACGTTCAAATATGTATTTTGCCTGTTATTGTCTTGAACGTGAGTTAAGCAGTATCCACGTAGTGCTTTTATTTGCATTTAATGCATTCAAATTAAAATCAAATGAAACACGTTTCGATGTCTCGAATCGTATCAGCCCAGGCTATTTACGAGTAATTGTTTTTAATTGAGTTATAAATTCCTAAAGTGTGATGCATTATTTCACATTTTATTCTCGTTATTACTTCACTCTAAAGAAATATACTAGTTTTAGAATATATGTTGCGGTTGGAAAAAGATAGACAACAGTTGTAAGCCGGTTTTTTCAAAAGCTTGATGCTAATGGTTTTATTTTATTATCAATCTCAAAATGTCAGTAGATATAATGCAGTTTGATAATTACGCTATGCGCTATCAACTTAGTCAACGCTAGTTCTATTCGACTTTCTTGAAAAGGAAAGTTTTGCGCACCTTCGGGAATAATTTTTAGTCAAATCAATTCTACGATTGAAATATAATAATTGAAATTGAATAATTTAAAAATTCAAATAAAAATAAGTCGACCTATGTAAATATATTATTGTCTAAGTCTATTGTGTCTAATATCTAAGTCTAATAATGAAAAAAAATGCAATGAGATTGCATCGTTTTGCCATAGACTGGAGAGACCTGTAGTAAAGCTCAGTTGGTGATGTTTTTCACTATACGGCTGAGGAATATCTACGAGTTTACGTCAATGAATGAATATGAGTACGAGGAGCATGTAAGAAATCAGCAAACACCGAGGAAGCAGGACCAACCAAAGAGAATAAAATATCGATCATTTACGGGGATCTCAACGTTAGGAAATTTAAGCAGAACGAAAAGATTCCAAAACGCGTAAAAAAATCACAAATAATCAATGCGATGGACCCGAAAAATATTTTCGACCAGTTAAAAAAGGGTGCTTGCTCCACCTGCATATAAACAACATCCAAAATAAAGCAAGACAAATAAAGCAATCTTACGAAGAACTCATTATTCTTCTCCGTGGAGGAAGTCATAGTGATCTTGGTGATGGCGCTTCTAGGCAGGAACTGGCTCAAAATTCAGCTCTTGGAAACAGCGAGGAATGCAGTTCGTCATGTTACTGGAACGATTGCACCTTGTCAATCATCGGCGAACTGCGTCCAATCCCCCAGATGCTAGCGCTACAGGCATGTAATCGCAAAGTTCGAGGAGTATCGCTTCTTCAAGTGTAATGAAACAAAACAACCAAGAGAAGATCGATGGTTTTCGCCTGAATTTCCGAGCGAACGGACATCTAGCGAACTATAGCAGGTGCAATATGTTCTACGTCAAAAGCAATAATTAAAATACTTGTGCCCGCATAGATGCCAGTAAGTCCCAGATTCATTATCCTAAATTATCAAAATTTAATAAACTAAGATGATTTTGCATAAAACGCAGCATGGAAATCAAAAACATGGACCTATTCATTTTGATAAACAAGGTCACAGAGTTCCTAAATAAGACAAGCAGGTAAGAGAAAACCCTTGTTTTAATGAGCATCGTTTTCAGCATGTGCTCACCAAGAATGCGAAAGTCATATGTCTAAATACAAAAAATTTGCACTATCGTAATGCTCCTTTCCCTGGCTCATCTCGATCTACGTCATAGACCCTCTTTCGTAGGTCATACCCTCTTCAGGTATGTTGATAGCTCGGAGACATGAGAATTGAAGGAATGGCTTTTTTTACATTGTTGCTACGAAACAGCGAATGCGAATGTTTGTTATGTCCTCTGAATGGTTTAAGCCGCTGATTTCAGAGCTGACTTTTCTTTACTCAAAATGTTTTCTTGTGTTTTTACACACATACGTTGTGATTTTAACAGCGACATGCAGATTGGAACGAAAAAGTTGTCAAAACCCATACAAGGAAGTAATCTTTTTGGTTGCAGGAAATCATTTATTGGATCATTATGGCATCACCAACTCCAGCTTTTCCTGGAAGACAGTCAAACATTGATTACAACATAGCTGTAGAGTTTCAACTTCACATCTCTTCAAGACCTTAAAGAGCCCCTCTTTAATTTTTTCAATCACTTCGAAGAAGGCTCAATTGCATCGTTTCTAGGAATTTAAATCGATTTAACACAGAATATAGGCAAGTGTTGGAGCAAATTAAAATTCTGCTGGCACACATAGCTCAGGTTGAAACAAACCGGCAGGATTAAAAGTTTAATGTAGTACTTAGACTAGCAGAGCCGACCCCAGATATGTCCAAGAATATCAATAGGCTTATTGGTCATAGCTTATGACCAATAAACCTATTGATATTGAGCATAATCATGCTCAAGATTGAATGACTTATGACTCATAAATCATTTAATCTTGAGCATATTTCGCTGAACGATCGATTACTGAGTACTGATGACCAAAAATCTGAAGCTTGTATTAAACGGTTTGAAGTAACCTTGAACTTTTTGAATCATATATAAATATTATAGCTTTCACTCGAAGTAATCGTCACCGGGCAACCGTCATCAATAATGTAAATCTTGCCGCAATAATCAAATCAGGTGACAACAAAAAACTTTCTGGCCCAGATAAAATATCCTTATATGTTCTTTAAAACCTTGTTTTATCAATGTTTGTTGTGTCTTTGCAGTTATTTTCAATAGCTGTATCAACAATTCTCATTTTCCGGCTTCATAAAAAATTTCTGATCTTTTCTGAAAATTTCTGAAAATCTTCTGATTTCAAAAAGGAAAATCCAAACGATGAAAGTACACACCAATCTCATTAACTCCTTACCAAACACAAAGTTTCATAAAAATTAATTTTCTCAAACACCCAATCGCATATAATAGACAAGCAAATTTTACTGCAACGACTCCAAGACAATACAAACTAGTCGGTTCATTGGCCAGCATGCTTTCATGAAATTAAGAAAAAAATTTGACTGTATTGACAGATGAAATCATGTATAAAATCATATACTAGATCTTTTCAGCGGACAGTGTCAAATGATCCAAAGCTTTTTCAAAGAAAGATGCTAGTTCGTCCAAGTAGGCAATTCACTTCATTTAAAAAAAAATGATATCTAGTCGTGCTCCTCAATGTTCAGTCCTTAGCCCTATACTCTTTAACATTTTAGCCTTAAGAACCAAATTAGCCTTGAGAGCCAAACAATTCTGTACGCAATTCTGTACGCTTACTTACGCACCAGTGCATATTCATAAGCGTACGAAGATTCATGCGCAAAGACAAGTAGCTTTACTAAGTAACTGTTGTAATTAGTAAGTAAAGTAAATTAATCGCACAACAACCCTTGTTGAACCTTCGAGTTAAAATTCCCCGAGAGCTTTATTCATAAATGTACAATCAATATGAATATGATTGTCAAGTGATTAATTCCATCGTTCACGTTACCACTGATTTAGGTACTCAAGTAACTATTCAGAGCTAGGTGAACTCAAAACTTAGTGCGCAGTCCTCCATCTGAGCCTGGAATCGAACTAGGGACTCCACATATAAGAAGCCACTGCTCTACCAACTAAACTACACATCAAATCTAATATCTTTCTAGTCAAACCAAATCAAACCAAAAAAGTATATTGAAGCATCCTGAAAATCAACGCATCTAATTAAAACAGGAGGAATAATATGAGAATATGAAAAAAATATGACCCGTACCACACCTGTCATTCAAAACACTACATGCTCGGAATAGTCTTCCCTATCAGCCAAAACGGAAGTCTAACATCATCAACTTTAACACTGAAAGGCTATGCATCCTTCACGTGCGAGGCGAATTTAGCCTCATAAATGTTAACGGACCTACGGAGGAATCTACTGGCAACGAAAAATAAGTATATTATGAACAGGTCGAGCAGATCTTCAATGTCTGCCCAAGGTATGATGTAAAAACCATCTTTGGCAGACTTAACATGAGAACACTAACGGCAGATAACTAGAAACACTTAAAAGCTTGATTGTAGCGAGTACCCGTTACCCATGTTAAGTAAGGCATACCAGATGAAGCTACATGTTAATAGATAGACTACGTGTTAATAGATCGCCGCCACTATTCAAGTCTGCTGATGGTATCAACGTCAACTTAGACTCGGATCAGTATTTTGTGGCTACTTTTCCGGGGACGGATGTTGTGCAGCGATGCATATAAATAAACGAAAGACGAGGTACATGGTAGCATCGTCTTCATAAAGAATGCCTAAAGTTAGATGGAAGAAGGTTTTAAGCTACTTTCTGTCAATTATAGGTGCCGAAAACAATATGGAGGAAGAAATATGCGGACGGCTTCCCAAATCCAACAAAACCCAACACAGCCTGCCAAGACTCTTTAAATCCCGAAATATTGAAAGACCCTCAAATTCTCTGTTATAGAAGACCAGTGCTTACATATAGGCCGAGGTTTTTAACCTCAGAGCCGTGTTTAAAATGTCAGTCTTGCGAAAAATTGTTGGCCCCAAATGTGAAAGTCGTTTTTAAATACGCTACAGCCATGCTTGTTGTAGCTGAGTGCAGTACACGCTTTGGACAACATTTGTAAGTTTCACCTCCCCAGAAACAATACGTTAGTGAAAATCCACTATGCAATCACCAACTCTTTTCTCCAAACAAAATTTTTTTTCGTCAACGTCCAACGCTGCTGTCAACTAATGAGTCTCATAAACTGCTACGGGTTACCAATATGTATGGCCATATCTGAAAAACGGGCTGCATTTGAAAGAAAAGTCCTACGTTACTGCACAGGAAATTATTTAAAACCCGAAACGCATTTCTCCACTTCAGAAATATATACTAGAAATTGGTGAGAAAGCCGAGCAAAATGCCGCCCACATCCACATTCCAAAATTTCCCCCATTTATTTATGTTTCATCCTTTGAGGCCTAATTAAATATAGTGACTGCGTGTAATCTTCGTTAAAACGAGACATTTGCTTATTTATTTTCAGACTGGATCCAAGGAAGCTCATCGAAGAAACGTCAGTGGGTCACTATGGGAAGTCATCAGTTGACAATGCTAGCAATTCATCGCAGCAGTAACAGGATACCAGGCACAATATTAAATTGATAAAACATTTTAGAATAAATTTAGAAGAATGAAAAGTTAGAAGATGAATTAAAAAAAGGATTCTGAAGTAATTACGTTTATAATTGTAGTACAAGTTGTTAAATTTCACAAATAAATAATTAAATTGTACATGGCTAAAAGATGGCTTGCAAATAAAGTAATTTTACGACAACCCTTGTCGGATCTAGGGGTTGAATCACATATTTACAATCTGTATGAAGCTTGCTTGGTTGAAATTGGGTTGTCGAAAAAGTTCTCTGTTTTTTTGCATTAACCTATTTCAGTTGCCTGGCAATACAGTATTTAATATCTTTATTAATAATATCTTTATATCTTATCTTTATATCTAACATCTTTATATCTAATATCTTTAATTGTCATCCCCAGGTTAAAAGGTTATTTAGTGTATAATTGAATTTGTTTTACAGGTAGCAAATGTGATAAAATGGAAGAGAACAAGGTCCATATTAAACATGTTTTGTTGTTTTTGTACAACGAAGGTGTGCAAAGAAGCAACGGACGCCAAACAAGAGATATACGCTGTGAACGGAGAGGAAACTATTAGTGAGGACACTTGTCCGAGGTGGTTTTCGCGCTTTTGTTCCCAAAATACAGGCTTAAACGACTCTCCCCATACTGATCAGCCTGTCACCGTTGAAAACAGTATTATTTTGGACTCTATTAAAACCGTTCGGAGATGACAGAAAAGCTCAATATTAATTAACCGTCGCAAAGCAACTAAAGCAGCTTGGTGTCATAAAAATGTACGACGTCTGACATGAGTTGTCCGAGTACAACATGGTAAATCGCAGTTCAATCTGCAAATCCCTACTGAAATGGCAGTCCTTGGAAAAAAAAATTGAAGAGGACGGGAGACGAAAACTGGATTATTTCCAATAATATTGAGCGGAAAAAGTTATGGTGCTCGCCCGGAGAATCAACCGCAACCGTCGCAAAGGCGGATTTGCATTCGGAAAAAGTGCTGCTCAGTATTTGATGGAATTACAAGGGTTTTGTCTACTATGAGATTCTTCTACGCAGTCAAACTATTATATCGAGGAAGTACTGCACTCAGCTACAACAAGCAATAGCCAAAAAACGTCCGGAATTGGGGAACAGAAGAGGATCGTTTTCCATCATTACATCGCCCCATACTGAGAAGTAATGCACCGGATTTTGCGTCGACACTCACCGGATCTTGCGTCGTCGGACTGTCACCTTTTCGGTCTCTTCAGAATCATTTGGATGGCAACAGCTTTAATTCTGCAGAATCCATGAAAAATGCCCTTGATGAGTTTTTTTATGAACGTGGCATCATGCTTCTGCTAGAACGTTAGCAGAAGGTTTTTGAACTGAACGAAATTTTTCCACAAGCCAATATTAAATGGGTTGGTAGAATAGGAGTAAAATCGGTTTTTCCGCAATTCATTAGTGCTATTTATAACATTTGGAGAACGGATTCCCACTTCTTCAACAAGTTTACACGGTGCTAACGTGTTTTTTATATTGATAAACTAGTGTCTCCGATAATTTAATCTGGTTGACTAACTTTTAATTTTCGAAATATCAAAAAACTATTTTAAACCACACATTACAAACGACGGTCAGTTATACAATATCTGTGTAGAATAGACTAAACAGTACATATATAGACTATACAATATATGTGCAGAATATATTTCATCCTTCTTTTTAAATCTGCCCACGGCATAATCTCATACCTGTAGATCAAACTGCGCAACTATATCCATAGTGCATAAATAATAAATCTTTTCCAAAGTTCAAATTTTTTCATATTCTTATGAAATCTGTGTATCGAAAGTAAACATCAAGTTTCATATATGTATGCACATATCTGACTACCTGGCAAGAGTTTCGTACTATGCATACATATATCAAGTGGTTCTGCCGGAATGCAAATAAAATCAAATCGCTACGGTAACGGAAGAATTCACGCAGCGAAGCAATATTTCAATAGATTCCATAAGAAAAATTGAAAATTTTATTTCATTACAGCTCTTGAGGAGTTTATTATTTACAAACAATAATTCAGTAATGCCTTCACCGTGCTCACGTTGTCTTGAAGTGGCCAATGCTGAGTCTCATTCCGGCAAGAGCCGATATGGCATGAATGCAGTAGTTTCACATCAGCATTTGATCTAACTAACATAAAAGGACAAAATCAGATTTATGTGAGTTTGATTGATCAACACTAACTACACACTTAGTCGAAGTGTTTTTCCCTGAAGTCAGGACTGAGTGGTTCGATTGATTTAACTTCGAGTGGATTCCCATAATGTTTGTGGACTTTACATTTCTTTTAACCTTACCATTTCCACATCCGTAATTGCGAAAGCTGTGACATTCCTCTTACCTGTAGTCAACCGATAAAATCCATCATCTTTTCATGTTTGGCAAGCATCTGAGGTTCAATCCGACGAAAAAAGTTTCAAATCTCATTTTCGCGGCAGAGTTGACTTCAAATTTATTTCGTTTCGATCAAAAGCGATGCGGAGTGCGATATGAGCATATGTGGAAAGTTCACAAATATTCGGGAAGGAAATTGTAAAGAAATAGAAATTCAAAACATTCTAATTTATCTTTGAGTCATATGAACAAATATGCATTAGAATATGTAAGTTTGCATGTGTTACACATAAAGTATTTGATGTGTATTTCCCAATCCAATTGATTGAGTCATGTGTTATGGGGTAGATATATATATGTATATTGAGAGGTCTTATATTCTTCGCATATTACGGTGGTAAAGCTTTAGCAAGAAGAGCTGCCATACTATCTACTTCTCATAAAGTAGAAGTAGGTATCGTTAAATGAACTGAGGCGTAATGCAACATCTCACTCGGATTGAGTTTGAAAGAATCATCGAAAATAGGGAGCCTTTAGATACATACATAAATCAGCAAAGTTAGAATAAAAATTACTTTTAAGATACATAAGTATATTTTTAGCGCATCGACAGTTCCCATTCATAATCAAACTCCGCATGCATCATACCATTCAAATATGGCAACATGGCAAATCGAAATTCTCTGGCTGTGATTTCCGTATTACATAACTAAACGCTATGGAACGAGTAATACAACGAAAGTTTGCGTTGTTTGTCGATTAATTAATGTTTTGTTTAAATGTGCTTGTTTATTCTGGCGATCGAGAGCATCCATTCTACTTCTGAATCAGACACAAAGTTCATGCTCTCGTCATAAATTGACTTCAGGCCGAACAACAAAAACTCCATTAATTTATTTACACTGACCGATAATATTTAATTTATGAGCACATACATTCCTAAACATCAAACAAACATATGTAGATGTTATACATGTATGAGTTCCAACAATGCATGTAGAAACGTGTAACTGCACGTAAGATATGAATGAAAATAAATAAACCAAATTTTGGAAAATCCAAAAGAATTCTCGATACAGTCTGATTTTTGTAGGTGAAACTATACGAGTACCTACATATTATTAGCACCAAACATGCATCTAACGAATAAATTTAGAACAATTTACCATTAAGACAGAATAATTCGCGCGGTCAGAAAATCAATAAGGCCGAAAATAATATGTCTATGGGAATGAAATCGGGCATTGGTTGCGGGTAGTGGTGTTTAACCATGACCTTGATTTATTTCTTTTTTAAGCTCCCATTCTTTGATTAGGCAAATTAAGTGGTAGAAATGACATGAAAATTGCTTAGCTCAGAATTCGAGTATGGTAGTCGGTACAAACCAGATATAAATACATTCCTCATTCCCAGAAACAAAATAAAAAACAAGTAGGTAGCAATTGGTTGTTATGTTGTTTTCAAGTTGAAAATGAGGTCAAGACACATAAGAGCACTGCCAAATTAAACTAGACTTGCTGGGCAAATTTGTTGACGTCAATTCGTTTTCAGAGTAAAAAGCAAAAAATATTTGAAACGAAACACAAAGCAATTGACAAAAAATGGGGATCTTATACGCCACTCGTACTAAAGTTGTACATATTCATGAAAGGATTATTTACTGTTTTATATGGGATTTATTTAGATCGCCTCCATATGGTGAATCCTGGGTAACGCCAACTGATCTACATATTAATTTTATGATACTTCTGGTGGTGCCGGGTGAGATGCTGCTGTATCTCAGGCGGTCGCTCCTTAGCGTCGCATCCACGGACTACTCACTGATTCTACTATGATCTACGGGCGGGACTGGTAATTTTACCATTCTGGACCTAATTAGTCTTCTGATGCAGTAGTGGCAGACTGAAACCTGCTCGTGAACGGCTTTGGCCTAACATTATTAACTCCGTCCTGACAAAACCGTGGTAGGTCTCAGGAAACACTCTTAGTTTCGTAGCCATTATCTTGGTTGTCTAGGTTCAGTTGAGTGCGATTTGTCACCAGCACCGTTCCAGATCAGAGCAGAGCTTTCCAGAGCAGTTGCTCTTTTGTGCCAACATCGCATAGCCTCTGTGTTTTTCTTAGTCATACTTTGGTTCATTTAGATGACCATATATTCGAGTTAATTTAACACATCTGCGGTTGGACACAACTAGAGGCTTGTCAAAATCCTTGACCCCTGCGTCTCCTCTCAAGGTGCCCTATGCTTTAAAAAGAAGTGGCTTTAAGACTTGCCCCACTGCCGAACAGAGGAAAGAAAGCCACAAAACCTGCTCCAACTTCCACCGGCAACTTGAAGGTACCTCCGACCAAGGGTTCTGAATGGCTTCCAAACGTACTCTACGAACTCTTGGTTATCCAATATCCTCCTTTGTCTCGTTTCATAGCAGTGCCAAAATAATGAGGCTGGACATTGACAATAGCATGAAGTCAATCGAAGAAGTCCGTACTCAGTGGAATCCACGAGAAACGATAACTAAACTAACCAAGGCCCTCCCTGCAATTTATACTTTAACGATCTTAAGGGGACTATGATGCGTTCATCTCGAGGCTTCTCGAGCTCCTATGCGTGGGCAATGCACAAGGAAGAAATGTATCCCACAACTCAGGCTTACAGGACACTGGCTGCTCAGAAACGGCAGAGCTCGGCGGAAATATCAAGTCAGTCTTGCCTACTGGAGCCGAAAAAATGTAAGTCGACTATAGGTGGAGGAGGGTCTCGGAAGAGCTATCGTCAACACTAGAAAGAGCGATGGCATCATATCACCGGACAACTGCAAGTTGCTGCAGAAGGCTCTTTTAGTGGGCTTCAAGGACTTGCTATAGGCAGAGCATGGGTCGTCTCTACGAAATCTTGATACCAGGTGGCATCAATGCAGAGAAAAGCTATTAGCTTGTCAGTATCAAAAATCTGCATATGAGTACTGGCTATCAGTAATCAAACTGGCTAGGCACAAAATTGGAGGTGATGCTAAGGCACGACAATCCAAGTAAAGTTCTAAATGTGGGCCCCATCGAACCTTGCTCACATGAGAAAATTATGACCTATCAGTTAATCCTTAGAAGGTGGCTAAATTCACGGAGGTGTCTGCTGACCAGCGCCATGCTTTCATCATCACCAAAGAGGAGTCACTTGTATACTTAAAGAACCGTCAGTAATAGGTTCGACTTCGGCTTTCGATAAAAAGTTCTCCACGCCGGAAGGTTTAGCCAACATACAAGTTGGAGGTCAACGAGTAGTTTAAGAGGAGAAGGCATTGCTCCTGAGTCTAGCTCACACAAATTTGCCACGAAGGATAATACAAGTGCTGTAAAGACGTTTGAGCTAGGTGGCCATCTTGATCTTCTAGATCTCGAATTTTGTGAAGAGACGGAGATGAACACCATGATCGGGGCGGCAATAATATCAGTAAAAGTGCAAGTTTCCAATTAACTTTCGCCAATTCTCTTTTCATTTTTACCTGTCCCATATAGAACGTATGCCACTGTTTTTTATCCTATATACAGCGAAGAGCAGGTAGTGCTTAAAGATCAAGTCTGCGGAGTGCAAATCGATGGATACAGGCTACTGTCACCTGAATCTTGTTTGTAGTTGTAACAATTATTGTTTCGAAGAATAGTATGGTAATGTGGGGTAATTTGACCAAAATGACGCAAATGGCGTAATTCTGCCAAAATCGCAACTGTTCGTATGGATTTATTAGTTTTTGTATGCGCTAATTTTCATAAATACATAGAGCTGTTTACGCGCATTTTTCGCTCTCTCTGACAAAAACTAGAATTTCGGGTTTTGAAAAGTTTTCATTGAGTTTTTTTTGGTGCATTTTAATTCATATTTTTTCTACGTCCTGGCAAAGGTAATTATAACCAAAGTGTTAGTTGTTCTATCCTCTTTCGATTCGTGAAATGTTTTTGCATGTATCTGCATATGTTGTGATGATACATACATACATATATTCGCACCAAAATGTTGCTTCGGGGTAATCCGGCACAAAATCTGAGGAGTAATTTGACACATGACCGAAAACTCATTATGTTAATTGTTAGTCATCATGCCACGGAATTACATATGAAAAACCGCAGCAACACCAAATGATGTTTCGAATTTGGTTGCAGCTATCAAATTGATTGAAAGAGATCACAAATCGGTGCATGCTGTAGCCGGTCAGTATAAAATGTATGGAAAGGCATTATATCGTATAAAGGATTGATAAGCAATTTCCGTAATGAGCAATTGACTGAATTTTTTAGTTCGGGTTCGGCTGGTACACCAAAAGTAGGATTTTTTCAAATTTTTTTTTGCAAATTTATTGCTGATAGTGGATTTGTGTCCAGGTTTTTTTGCTAATGAACAAGAAAGTGCCAAAAAAAAGATATTCAACGAAAGCAAATTCTCTTTGTTGTGGTTTGAGCCGAAATGAAATCAGACGTTTGGCTTTCGAGTTTGCCGAAAAAATAAATGCATCTGTTCCACAGTCATGGATTGAACATAAAACCGCTAGCTATGATTGATTTGATGTATTTGCCAAACGTAATCATCTTTCTTTAAGAGTGACACAGCATATAAGTGCGCGTAGAATGAAGGCGTTTCATAAGAATGTTGTCGATGGTTTTTTTTGACATACCACCAAATTCATATGGAACGTAGATGAAACAGGGTTCTTTACAGTTCTACCAAAACCAAAAAAAGCTGTGGCTCCAACTGGCTTGAAGTTGGTTGGGAATTTCGCACCTCAAGAAAGAGGCACAAACGTCACTATGGCAATCGAAATAAACGCTGCAGGCCATTACATTCCACCATTCTATCTTTTCCCCCGGAAAACATGAAATTTGACTTCATGAGTCACGCTACACCGAATGATGGTGGCTATGCAAACGGAAGCGGTTGGATGACTCATGATGATATCATAAAATTCATGGAACACTTCATCAAATATAGTTCGACTACCAAAAATGATCCAACTCTATTAATTCTTGACAACCACACTTCTCACTTATCCGTCGAAGCTATCGACTTAGCCGTTGGCAATGGAAGTGTCATACTCTCCCTTCCGCCACATTGTAGCCACAAAATGCAGCCGTTGTACGTTGGCGTTTTTGGTTCTTTGAAAACTTTTTTTAAGGCTCAATGTGATGCTTGAACAATGAATCTTGCTTCTTTAAGAAATTCAACATACTGCGGAAATTGTCGACAAATGCTTGGATTGGGCATTGACTGCGAGAAATATTAAATCTGGTTTTCGGTCAACTGGAATTTTTACAATAAATTCTCATATTTTCACCAAGGAAGATTTTCAATTGGCTTTGATTTCGGGTGAAAATGTTTCGGCTATTGGCAAATGAAGATGATAAACGGCATATTTGAACTTGGACTGATCTTCCAACTGCAATTGAAGAAATCACCACTTCAATTGCCTGAATCACAATGCAACGATTTTTCGCACTGGGCCGAGAAAAACCGCTGTCAAAATATTAGAATGCACTGTTTTGTATGGCACTGCCCACAATGCCGACGGCCGAAATTTTCAAAGCGTCGTAATTTGCCAAATTTCTAATTTTTTCGCTTCGCTAGCGGTGATACCTACCGTAGGTTGGCATCAACACTAAGTTGAATTAAGTCTGCTTGAATTAGGTTCAATGGTCTGGTGAAATAGACACGCAATGGCTGATATGTATTGTGATAAGCCAACCTAATCCTCGTACAACAGGATTTAGCAATACAACAGAAAAAAAAGATGAATTAGGTTGGTGCCTTGGTTGCATTGACAGCGACATTTTCGCTGCATCATGGTTCACCAAATTCAACTGCGAAATTCTACATAGAAGTACGCCTCCCCCTTCGAAAATTTCGCTGTTATGTGTTTACGGCTAATTTCATAAAAAGCTTCTACTTCTGGTGAGCAGATTGGACCGATTCAACGTGGGATGCCACAAAAAATGTCTAATCGGGGGCGTAAGCCTATGAAAAGTACTATCTTAACCTCGGCAGAAAAGAGAACAAAGCACAGTAATTTGGCCGAAAAGAAACAGCAACAATCCCTCACACCAATAAACCAAAAAACCAATCAAAACATCAACACCGGTCAAAACAGAAAAACGTCCACCCGATTCGAAATAATTGAACCATTTTCTATCGTTTCTAATCATTTAATTAACATTTTGGATCATTTAAATTGAAATTTCATTCGATTTTGATATATTATGGTTTTGTGTCAAATTACCCCACTTTGGGTCCGATTACTCCACATTTTTTCATTTGCTTCCAATTAATAACTAAAACGTTTTTTTTATATGGAATCTTAAAATCGAATGATGCCAAAAGTTGCTCCTGGTCTCAAACTTTATGAAAGTATGAAGGAAAGATCTGAGAGAGTTCATTTTGATACATCTACTGGCGAATTACCCTACATTACCATACGATTAGTCGCAGTAAACGAACTGTTTTATTTCGTTAACACAGAGAATATCGTATCCACGAAGCATATTTCGATGGAAAACCACAACAATAGGCGCGTTTTTTGCTCCTCTATCCAACATAGAACAGAATAGACGCATTGGAAACAACAACACTCCTGTACCAGTGAGTTCACTAGTACAGAAATTCTATTCCTCAAAGGCAGTTCACGTGCTGAACTATATAATGTGCTGACAGAAAAAAGAAAAGCTCAACTAACAGAAAATTACCTCTTTTAACTTTCTACACATTTTGAGGGCTTTTTCTAATTTCCTAACTACCAAAACATTCAACACAACCTTGAAAAAACCAAAGCCAACTCACAGCAAAAAAGACAACTTCTCATGAGCTTTTCTTTTTCTATCAGCTCATTCTATAGTTCAACACGTGAACTACCAATGAGGAATAGAATTTCTGTGCTAGTAAATTCACTGGTATAGGAGTGTTGTTGTTTCCAATGCGTATACTCTGTTCTCTGCTAGATAGAGGAGCCAAAAAACACGCCTACTGCTTTTCTTTAAAATAAATATATAAGTTTGAATTTAAAGAACCTCAATTTTATATTTGGGAGAAATAAATGGCAAGTTTATCTTATGACACCCCCAAAACCTAACCGGTGACATAAAAAAGAATGCTTTTGAAAGTTCAAAATTAATGGTTACTACAACTATGACCACTCATGCATAAGTTGGAGTTAAAAATATCATATTGGAGCAAGTGAGTTGCAAGTTAACCTAGGCTGTTGTTTTCAGATCAACGAATGGCACAATAAGTATTTCCTGACTTACCAATTTCGATTCATGCATTGAGAGTAGCAAAATCACTTTTTAGTGCAATTTTAATGTAGCTCCTATTTCCACCATACTATGTTTCACCAGTTTTTCTCCCCACTTTAAAGATAACTCAAATCAAAACCAATGCGACATTATTGGTAGTAAATTAACAACTCCACAAACAGAACTATCGTTATTAATGCATAGGTACCAGAAACTTATCTACACAGCCGAAGCCCGCAAGAATTTAATCCCTTGAACGAGCACCGAGAGCTTAAAACCTACTTCGATCCGAAGCCACAGAACTTCGCATCCGATACCACTTACTTTGTACGAAAGGCTTTAGCTAACTTATTTGCATAATTTTGCAATGAATTATTAATTTATGTACTCGTTGTTGAGTTATGATGTCAAGGTAGGGAAGAAGCAGCTCACTTCCATAACTCGGCGACGTTGTCTGAAACAATAGTTGGCTTAGCGTTGCAGTGTTATGCAAATCGGCAATCTTTGGAAACACTTGCCAAAGCAACCGACATGGGAAAAATACATTCGTACGATTTGGACGATGACGTTTACTCGGAAAAGATTTCTTTCGTTTTGGAGAGAGAAGCAGTATAAGAGTTCTTGAAATAGTAGATTAGCAAAGGATACATAAACTACTGCTACTGGATAAAGCACGGATTTTGAATTGCAGATATATCATCGTTGTTTCCGGTTAGCAAGGAGCGGTCTTACTTCACTTCCTAGGAACCATGGATGTTTGAATTTGGTTGTGCAAGGACTCGTAGCCAGTCATAAGACTATTTCCGTTAGTATGCGGCGCACTCAAACTGAAATATTCATCTATCTTTCAGAACTATGAGATAAATTGTACTTCACTCTTTTTGCGAATAATAACATGTAGGAAAAATGCTACATCAACGTCAGACTAGAATTGAGAAATGCAAAGTTTTCGAATGCAATTTTCAAATGAATAATCATCTTTATAATTTATTACACCCAAGAAATTAAGCGAAAATATAGTGGCCATTGAATTTAGATAAAATAAATTGAAATATCGGGTTTCAAGAAAAATGAAAAACCCAAAAGTTAAATGACAGGCAAACACCAAACTTTCCATGCTCAGTTTATTCAGTATCTTTCAACATCTCCATTCAAGGAAAACTGCTCTTTCGTCTCTAATTACACAGGTCTACATCAAAATTGCCTTTTACATGAAAATACACTATATTGATTGTATTTCACTCGCTGAACATAAATATACAAGTTAAAATTCACAGTTAGCTCTTATTGTGGATTTATGCCATATAAATATAATAGCGGGTAGCGCGACAGACTTATCACATTAACGATGATAACTCAAAATGTTTAGTAATTACCCGCGGAAATTTTATTATTTCACATTTGTTTGTTTCGTTTAACGCTGACTGTGTTTTCTTCAACAGTTAAAACGTGAAATTGTTACGGTTTTTTTGACATTTTTAGTGAAAAATCTACAGTTTTCGTTATGTCGCGTAAATGTGTTAATAGTGCAGACAATTTTTGCTACATTTGTGGTAAGGTGACCCTTACAAACCAAAGATACTCAATAACACAACGTTTAGAAACTGCTTACTTCCATTATTTTGGAATTAAAATTAAAAACCAAGACAAATCGTGGGTACCACATTTTAGTTGCACAACTTGCTACACAAATCTGATTAAGTGGCTAAACAAACAGAAACGTTCATTGCCTTTTGGTGTACCAATGATGTGGAGGGAACCTACCAATCATGCGAATGACTGTTACTTTTGCTTGACTCCACCCATCCAGCATGGTATTTCACGAAAAAAGAAACGAAGCGTAGTATACCCTGACGTAGCCTCTGTATCGCGACCTGTACCACACGGAATCGATTTACCTGTTCCTCGACCTCCCGAAGAATACCAGCAAGATTATGAAGAAGCGATTAATTCAATGGAAGTTGACTACAATGAGCCTACAACCTCACAATCTCCACAGTTTGTGGGTGACAATATTGTTTGTGACGAACCTCATAGAATTTCGCAAGATGAACTCAGCGACCTTATACGAGATTTAAATTTGCCAAAAGATAAAGCGGAATTACTAGGATCGAGACTTAAGCAATGGAATTTGCTTCAATCGGATGTCAAAATCAGTATATACAGATATCGTCAGAAGAATTTGATACCCTATTTCAAATCCGAAAACCAGCTTGCATTCTGTAATAACGTAAATGGCTTGATGAACGCTTTGAACATTGAATACCATCCACAGGAATGGCGGCTGTTTATAGACTCCTCAAAATTGAGTTTAAAAGCTGTTCTTCTCCATAATGGTAACACACAACCATCGATTCCGTTATGCCATGCTGTGCATACTAAAGAAACATACGAAAATATGAAATTAATTTTAGATGCTATATCATACTCAGAGCACGAATGGCAGATTTGTGGTGATTTAAAAGTCATAGCAATGGTGTTGGGTTTACAAATGGGCTATACCAAGTACTGTTGTTTTTTGTGCGAGTGGGATAGTCGGGCTAGATCTTTACATTACATAAAAAAAGATTGGAATCGTAGACTAAGCCTGAATCCTGGAGAAAAGAACGTCAAGCACCTTCCTCTAGTTAATTCCCAAAAAATTCTTCTACCACCTTTACATATCAAACTGGGACTAATGAAAAACTTTGTGAAGGCTCTCAACAAGGATGGACCAGCATTCAAATACCTGCGAAGTAAATTTCCACGTATAAGCGACGCCAAAATTAAAGAAGGAATCTTTATCGGACCTGAAATAAGAGAGATTCTAAAGGACCAAAACTTTGATTCAGTTTTACAGGGCTTTGAAAAAGAAGCATGGGAATCTTTTAGAGCAGTCGTTCATGGTTTTTTGGGCAATAAGAGAAATGAAAATTATGTTGAACTTGTGAACAATCTCCTTCAAAAGTATCAACAGTTGGGCTGCAATATGTCCCTACAAATTCATTTTCTTCACTCTCATCTTGATTTTTTCCCTTCTAACTGCGGTGATGTGAGTGACGAACATGGTGAACGATTCCACCAAGATATCTCGACAATGGAAAAGAGATACCAGGGCCGATGGGATGCGTCAATGTTAGCGGACTACTGCTGGAATTTGAAAAGAGATACCAATAGTAGTGATTACAAGAGACAAACGAAAAAGAAGAGAAATTCTTAATTAAATACGTTTTTTTTTTTAATTGTAATATTTCCAATTTTATATAAGTAAAAAGCAAAAAATAATAGTAAATAATTATTATAGTTTTTTTTTTATAAAATGTTTTGTACTTTAACGTGTTACTAAAAGCCAAATTTTGTATATTAGGTATATTTCCAAAATAAAAGCTAATTAATAAAACATATTCTTGTTTTCCTATTCAGTAACCTCAAAGCAATATAAAAATAAAGTATTCAATTGAAAGGCACACAAAAAGTTACATTTTGTAGACCAGTGTTATTAACGTCTGAATTGCTCCTTTTCTTAGAGTTTCATAAATTGAGAAGTGCCATTTTCCCATTCCTTCGTCTTATTGAAATCCCTGTCACGAACTGAAAGACGAAACTGATGGATTGAAAAGGAACAGGTGTAAGACGTTGAGGGCATTCATGAGTGAAAACTTCGCTGTCGTCCTGGCGAGTGAATCGTTTGAATCGAACAAAAGAGCTATTCGCCAACAAAAGAACTTGCCAATGTATTAAAAAATGGTAGAAAATGCTTAGGAAGCATTTAAGAATGACAATGTTATTATTGGAACGGAGAAGGGTCGTGGCTGGATTCAGGCCGAATTAAGATTTCATGAAGTGATTAAAAAGATCCAGAGGTAATAGTCAATCAAAACTGTTTACTAAATGCTATACATATCAAAATCATAAATGCAGAATTTTTTGACCTAAGGAGTCAGTGCTGGCTAAATAAGGCAGTTATATGTATGTTTTGGAAACAAGTGGAAACATTGATGCGAGTAGGAATTCGAAATTATTATTTAATAAAAGTGAAAATAGGTTTTTAGAAACTAAAAAGTTTTGGTATATTGTTTTGATGTTTTATCATTTGTAAATTCAGTTAAACTCCATTTATATTTTGCAGCTTGCATTATAATGTTGCTACAGAGCAAAACTAAAAGCAAATACAAATTCGCTAAGTATTTCTAATAATTTGAAAACTATGAAGAAGCAATGTTTCTCAAAATGCTATCAAAAATTGATTACCCAAGTGTTTTTTTCAAATGTGATCAAACCGATTCTTTTGCATATATGCTAAAAGCAACACCAAAACTAGATTCCACAGTCAAAAATCGAATTTCCAAAATTTGAATGCGCTGAAAATATATTCAATAGTAGTTCGTACGAAGAACATACGTTCTGAAATATAATCCGAACACTCTTAAATTTCAACATTAAAAGCAGTAGTTTAACTTAATATCTAAAGTGGCAACTACATTTTTCAGAGACTTTAAAATCGCAGAACTAAATGCCATTGTTAATTCTCCGATTTTTTTTCTGATCGAGTTTTTCTAACTAGTGAAAAAGTTTTATTGACAAAACATATTATTAATTTAGCAAGAAGAAGAAGAAGCTGGCGACACCAAATGGGGGGCAGGTGTACACTCTCCATTCTCTGACGACTTGCTCTATCCACGATTTGGAAAAATGCCGTAAAATGTAGGCAGCGTGTACATTCGCCGAAAAAAAGCGCCTTCTAAAGGATGGAAACGCAAACACCTAGCAGAGTTGCGAGATTGAAAGAGATCTAGACTTAGTTTTCACCAACAAGTTTTTGTAGTGAAGCATGTCACTGATACAGATGGGCAAAATAGCTCATGGCTCAGCACTAGGGTTGCCAACTCTCCCGGAATTCCAGGATTCTCCCGGAAAAATACAGTTCATTTAAAAAATCTCCCGGCTCCCGGAATGCAGTTAATTTCTCCCGGAAATTTAACGTAAATTGCCTTCACGGAATTTTTATATTTTTATTTACATTTTATGCTCGCTTTTATATGCTTGTAAATAATACAAAGATCTGAGTGCTTTTCTATATGAGCCAATAAATGAGGATAAATTGAACGACGATTACTGTTTGCTGCGAGAAGTGCATGACTTTGTTGCCAGTAAAACAAAGAGGGAAGACTTGCGTTGGGTTAATTTTTTTGAAAAATGCAAAGAAGAATCGGGCAAAGAAATAAAAGATTTGTTACATTCGCTCTATCGATCCCTATCTGCAAATGTTGCCGCTGATCGTGTTTTCAGCGTAGTAAACGAACTTTGGTTATTAGATGTATAATACCAGTTCTGGCGCACTTAAAAGGAGCAAAAAGGGGCAAATAAGAGGAGCAATAAGGACATGGTGCCTTCGATTATCGGGTCGCGCATGACGTAAGCGATGATATTTGAACTAATAAACAGATCAACTGGGCTTTTAACTTAACAGGGTTGTTTATCAGTTCAACTACCCTATTTATCAGCCCAACTGAGCTGTCAGCTCAACAAGGTTCTTTATTAGTTCAACAGGGTTGTTTATCAGTTCAGCTAGGCTGTTTATCAGCTCAACTGAGCTGTTTATCAGTTCGAGATTATCGCTTACGTCATACGTGGGATGCGCATGCCGATAATGCAGGCACCATGTCCTTATTGCTCCTCTTTGCTCCTCTTATTTACTCTTCTTTTGCTCCTCTTAAGTGCGCCAGAACTGGTATTATATATCTACTGTGGAGAAAAAATCGTAATCGGCTTAATGAAACACATGTGAAATCAAAAATTCAGGTATGCACAAATTTTAATTGCACATGTAAAGAATTCTATAGCTTTATCCTTGCAAATCAAAAAACATTACAAGCAACTCGTTGTGTAAAGAAATATCATTTTAAATAAATAAAATTGTTTTTCACTTATTTTTTTATTTTCCTCCCTGATTTTTTTATTTTCCTCCCGGATTTCCGATCCACTGAGTTGGCAACCCTACTCAGCACCGATCTTTCTTTTTTACAGTGCAGCACCTGAAAAAAGTACTGCGAGCGAAAACTTTCGTTCAAATAAACTTAATGAAATGTGCAGTGAACAGTGTACTGAGAGTAAAGTAGCGAACAGTGTACTATAACAAAGTGCGATCAGTGGTGAGCCATGGGCTCTTTTACCAATCTCTAGTCGCCGCCAGCGCCGGATTTACCATAGGGCTAGCAGGGGCTGCAGCCCCGGGCCCCTGGGATCCTGGGGGCCCCTTACTCTCGAAAAATAAGAATAAAAATTACGAATAATATAACAAAAAACATTATATCAAACGTAGAAAAATTGTTTTTTTCAATTTGTTGACTCAATTTTTTAGGTATTCATACTGCGGATTTGATTTTTGTTATTTGAAAAGAATTTAGTTACAGTATCTGTCAGAGAGAAAAATTATTTTACAAAAAGTCAATATATTTTTGTAAAAAATAGAAAAATATTATTTAGTTCTAGCTACACATATCCGCTGAGAAAATGCATTTGGAAATCATTCGCTTGAGAATTCATAATCCATAATATTCTAAAGCAAGGTTTCTGAAAATGTAATACATCACATATAAGTTAAAACGAAAGCATTTCTCTCAAAAACTCATTGAAAAGAAATAATACTATATTATGGTTTCAAAAATGACGATGCGATTCGGGGAACGCATACTCAAGTTTTTTCGCGAACTTCGCTGCCGCATCGCCGCCAGTTTCACGGAAAAACAAAACAACACTTTTCGGCACGCGAAGGCGAGAAAGAAATGTTTTTAATTATAATGTATATTGTAATTACCTGTAAAAATAAAAATGTTTACTTGTCAAAATAAAAATGTTTAACATTGAATAATTCGGATTTTATTCTCTTTTCGCAAAAGTTGGGATTTTCTTTGTTACAAATTATATTCATGCGATAGTGTACCACGAATCTTGGACCCTCGATGAGGCCAAGAATGTAAATTCCGGGCGGCCTTCGCTCACGGAGAAAGGGGTGGGTAGGCGCCACTCGCTTCTTTACCGAAATTTACCGCACACCTGCCGTACCGAAGCGAGAAGGTGACGACAGACTCCTTGATAGCCCAGTGGAAACAAAAAGGTCGAATTATACGAATTCCTCACGATCACGCGAAGAAAAACTGGAGTTCCGCGATTGTGCCACAAATCTAGCTCACTGAATCTTTTCTTGATCAATTCACTTTTATTCAACCTCGCTTATCTACTAACAAACACGTTTGAGTCGTTCTACCACTGGCTGGTAGGATGTTTTACATTGACACCTTACTTTTGTTACTCTCTACTCTCTACCGCGATACTCTAACATTTCTTCATCAATTCGACTAATCAGACACAATCAACTTAACATATCCCTCGATATATAAGATTTCCTTAAACTAACTAACCTGACTTTATCGTATCGGCGCTGACGATTCTTGAGCTGGTTCGTAACATCCCGCGCTGGGGCCCTTTCGCTTGATGTCCAGTTATCCTCACGTACCGCCTACCACCAATTACAATTCCGTCCAAAGGGAGAAAACTTCGCTTCCTTAATTTAGTTTCAGTTGTCGCAATTACAATTCCGTCCAAAGGGAGAAAACTTCGCTTCCTTAATTTAGTTTCAGTTGTCGCAGATCTATCTCGATGCTCTTGCTTAATTCTTCGCCAGTCTCCAGTCTCAATCCAATCACCAAAGTGTACCGGGAATAATAAATGTTAGAATTGTCTCCGCTCAAACCACACCATCCGACTCCTTACCAGTCTCAAACCAAAAAGAAGCTCTTCACAGAGTTTTCGCCCAGAACTCAACTATTTCCCGCTAAAGCGGCTTTTCCTCGACCGTTGGGGGTATCGACATTTGGCTTTATCTGATTTGAAAATTCGCACTTTCCAATTCCAATTCAATTCACATCTAATGTTTTGGTATCATTATCGTTCCGACTTTTTAGTACTATTTTCCCCTGATCTGTCATCTGACATTCCAACCGGTGACATTCTGGAATCCGAATTGTCAACACTTCAACTGCACGACGCCAGCATGAAATATCATCAAATCGCTGAAGTTGCGATGAAACCAACATACTATCCGAGTCGTTCGGGGAAACTTTATTTCTCAGGTGAGTACCATGTTTATTATTGTGTGTGCATCGATCAGAAGTGTCGCGCGTACGCCTTTCATTTCGTCATTTTTCCGCCGGTAGTGTGTGTGCTTTCCGCGACTGATTGCACTATTTTTCCGATTGGTTCACCGTCGATCAATCATCACGTGTTATTCTGGATATCTCTTAAACTAATCTCCGTGGCATCTTTTGAATCTCGTCTTAGTTTGAGTTGTGCATACGCTGCTTGATCTATCTGGGTCAAATGTTGGCCCAGGTCAGGAGCCGCCAGCCCGGGCAAACAAAATTGTGCGATGCCCTGCGTGTTCATGCGTCGAAATTACGTTTTCACTTTAGATTTGCAACTATCTATGGGTCGTTTACTCCCGTCTTAGTTCGGCTGCGATTGTATACATTTGAGTTGTCTCAATTGATTCGACTTCAGTTGTCTCGGGTGTCTTGAGGCATCATTGACCTGTCGCTTAGCTGCCTGCGGATTTCGCGTCCTGAGCTACTGCCCTAGCCCTTAAGTTACTAATTAGACCCGGTGAGCTGCTTCTTGGCACTTAACTACCCTCTACCATCCTTTCCTGCGAAGATTGGTAGAGGGTATTTAATTTTTTTTTCTTTTTACACTTGAAGTTCGGGCGTTCTACATTCAACCGTGACACCCCCCTCTCCTCAGAGAATTCCCTGGGAATTCTCGATGCTTTTTCTCTAAGGCACCGCGCGAAATCACATTCTGACTCGGAGTTTCTTTATACTTCGGTACGCTTTAGTTTCTCGTAAAATTATTTCCGGTCGTTGACATTGCTTATTTGAATTCTGAATTACACATTCACGCCACGAATCACAGACATACCTTATCATGCATGCTTATGTGTCTCAACTAATAGCTCTAACGGGTGTTGGTATCTGTGCCCTCAATATTTCAATATTCTAATACGGCCTGAACTCGATTTTAGGATAAAAACCGATGGAAATTAAGGAAGAAAAAAAACAAAGATAAAAATGGAGACGCGCAAAAACAAGACGACAAAGGAGAAAAGAAAAAGAAAAGATAAACATCAAATCTACTCAACAGAAGCACGGAAGTCACGCCCCAAATTATGGTATATTATTTCACTTTTTTTTATTCCTATAATAGCTCATACAACTAACTCCTCAAAATTTAACTATTAACTAATACTAGGCTTACTTCTACTAACCCTTCACCAAATATTTTTTTTTTTTTTTTTTTTTTTTTACAACACTTAATCGACCCTCCACGGAAGTTACCTAATAATATTAATTCTGCTCGCTGTAGCCTACCGATATTGTAAAACTAACTCCCACCACCTTTCTTTTTACGATATTTACTGCGTCAGCATCCCACCACCAACATAACCCTCTTATCTATTATTTCAACCACCCCGAAACCTTGCTACTACGCTGACTCTCACTAAATCTACCCAGGTTAAACCTTCTTGATATCAGCTAGCCAAAAACCCCGAAGCTCACTTTTTCCTACGTTGGATGACTCCTTCCTCCGGTTCTCCTCCAAAGAACGGCTTAAGGTCTTTCGCGTGCCAATTCCCTACCCCCTTTCCCTTCATATCGGACAGTTCGAAAGTCCATGCCGATGTTTTCGCCTTTACGATAAAAGGCCCAACGAACGCCGGAGCTAGCTTGGCAGAAAATTTTTTGCTGGCATCGGACAGCACATAATTCCTTTTCCACACCTTGTCGCCTACCTGAAAGGCCACTGTTCGCCGGCGAAGATCGTATCGACGTTTACTTGTTGACGCAGCTCGCTGCATCCTGCGGACTACCTCTTCTCGGACTTCTGCCAACGCTCTTGCGTTCGACACGGGGGAGAAGTCTCTTCCAGACTCCACCGGAGGCTCCATTCCGTCCCGAAAAGTGACCATCTCCCTCCCAAAATTTATGAAATACGGTGAGAAACCCGTGACCTCGTGTTTATACGTACGTAAGGCGCAAGCTATCCTCGCCAGTTGCTGGTCCCACAAGCGGTGGTTTTCGGATGTGTAGCACCTGAGCATACACTTGATATCCTGGTTCCTTCTTTCCGCAGGATTGGCTTGAGGGTGATATAGTGAGGTATAGCTCACCCTGGTTCCGTATTCTTCGACCGCCTTCTTAAACTGGTTGCCCCTGAACTGTACCCCATTGTCGCATACGATTACCCTAGGGACTCCATATACCAGGAAGACGTTTTCCTCCAAGAGACGAAATACGGCTGATGCCGTTGCGTTTCTCATGGGTAACAGCACCGAATACTTGGATACGTAATCAAGAATGGTTAGGATGTATGAATTGCCGCGTGTTGACCTGGGAAGCGGGCCTACCAAATCGATACAGATCATCTCCCACGGAATTTTTGCGTCCCCCGCTCGAGTCGCCATCAGCCCTACTGGTGCCCTCCTCTCCACTTTACAAGCCTGGCATACCCTGCATTTCTTAACATATTCCCTGATGTCCGCCCTCATCTGAGGCCAATAATAATCTTGAGCAACCCGGGCTATAGTCCTATCTGCCCCCATGTGCCCCGCCTTCGGGTCGTCGTGGCATCGATTCAGTATAATCGCTCTTTCTGCTTTCGGAACCACCCGTTTCCAACCCAGACTGTTCTTACCGCCGCCTTTGCCGTCCGAAGTCTGTTTCCACAGCGCCTGCTCCGACCACCGCCAGCTCCCAAATCTCTGGGGTTCATTTCGAACGCTGGCTACCATCTTTTCGAACCACTTGTCGGGTACAGTGGGCACCGCAATGTCCCCTACCTCCGCAATTGCGCGGGACAACGCGTCGGGTACAACATGCTCCTTGCCTCGTCGATGAATCACCTCGTAATCGAACTGTTGAAGGCGTACGGCCCACCTCGCCAGCCTACCGTTTGGGTCCTTCAGTTTATTGAGCCAGACCAAGGAATGATGGTCCGTGATCACCACGAAGCGCGTCCCCTCAATATACGGTCGAAGCTTCTCTATTGCCCATAATACACCTAAACATTCTCTTTCTGTGGCCGAGTACTTCCGTTCTTGTTTCGAGAGCGCGCGACTTAGGTAGCACACCACCTTTTCACCTGTTGGGTGCGCCTGGCTCAACACTGCGCCTATTCCTACATCCGATGCGTCTGTTTGGACCTTGAAAGGCAGGCTAAAATCGGGGCAGGCCAATACTGGAGCCGACGTGAGTCTCTGTTTGCAATCCTCGAACGCCCGCTCACATTCGTCGGACCATGCGAATTTACGACCCTTCTTCAGCAGGTCGCTAAGTGGTGACACCATCGTCGCATGCCCCGGGATGAATCGGCGGTACCAGGACACCATTCCTAGCAATTGTCTGACCTGTTTTACGGAGCCTGGTCGAGGAAAATCCCTAATGGCTTGGACTTTCTCTGGGTCCACGCGCAGGCCTTCTTCGTCTACCACATACCCTAAATATTTAAGCCTCGACCTGCAAAACTGACATTTTTCTTTGGACGCCCTGAGTCCCGCCTCTCTCAGCCGTACGAACACCTCTCGAAGGACCTCCATATGTCGCTCGAACGTTTCAGTCACTATAATCACGTCGTCCAAATATGTAAAAACGAAAGGCTCGAGTGTGGGCCCCAGAACCGTGTCGACTAATCTTTGCCAGGTGGCCCCCGAATTATGTAGACCAAAAGGCATACGTCGGAACTGAAATAGACCTCTTCCGGGCACTGTAAAGGCCGTGTACTGTTGGGACTCTTTGGACATTGGCACCTGCCAGTATGCCGATTTTATGTCTAAGGTCGACAGATACTTCGCGTTACGCAGTTTATCGAGGGTTGCCGTGATATATGGTATCGGGTACGCGTCCTTTTCCGACACTGCGTTGAGCTTCCTGTAATCGACGCAAAATCTGAAGGATCCATCTTTTTTCCGTACCAATAGTATAGGAGAGGACCAGGCGCTCGTTGATGGCTCCACCACCCCCATTCGTAACATCTCGTCCAATTCTGCATTGATCTGTTTTTGTACCGCTGGCGAAACCCTTAAGAGGGCCCCTGCGTTGTTTAGCCCCGGGCCCCTATAAAGCTTAATCCGGCGCTGGTCGCCGCCAATGCTAAAGATTGTACATATCAAGCTGCAGCACACTAGGCTGATCTCGGCACTCAACGAAGGTAAGTTTGACATGGCACTAGTACAGGGACCTTGGATTTCTGCAGAAGACCGGCTTGGTGGACTGAAGTAACGTCATTTCAATCTGTTCTTTTCACTGCAGTCGCCAAAGTAAGAACAATTATGCTAGAGAGCAAGAGTTTTCACGCTTACCTTCTATTTGATTTCAACACGGAGGATTTAACTGTCATGACGTGTCAGAGGGACAAGCAAGAGGATGTATTCCTGGCATCCACCTAAATGCCATATGACAGAGCCGTTCCGCCGGAAGAGATAGCCAAAAAAAGCCGCAAAGACGAACAGCATGAAATAATTGCGGTACAAATATGCACCACACCGTTACGAAAGATGTAAGTCCGTACTCAGTTTTATCATTAGCCACAGTCTGGTCGTAGCAAATCGAAGTGTAATCCCAACCTAAGAAGGGGAGCTCTCAGCAAAAACGACGGAGCTTCTCAGCGAAAACGAAGGAATCTCTAACTGAAAACCTACTGGATATTACTCTGAACAATACGTCCAACAAACAATTGATTGAGAACTGAAGAGCTCTTAGAGGACGATTATTTTCTGATGATGGATACATAAGCTTCACTCTGAGTTTCGGCTCAATTCAAAACTTTCACCCACTTCGTGATCTCGGCAACACCAACTGGAAGACTGTTGATATTGGTGGATTAAGGTTTCTACCAGGATTGACTCTGTAGCAGACCTGAAACGAGCGGTAAATATCCTCACTGGAGAAGTCATTACAGCCTATGAATGCTCTTCTCCTAGAGTGTCTTAAATGCAACCCTAAGCCATCCTAGTCAATCCAAAACTGTTTGAATTAGCCATAGTAGCTGAATGGAAGGAATGATGTGATGAATGCAAGGACGTTCTAAAACTCTATAAATCTGAAATTCGAAACGCCATTTCGAAGTCCTAGAAGGAGCTGTGAGTCCTGATTGAGGATCCTTCAGAAACGGCGAGAATGCCAGACACTCTGTCTTGAACTACTTGCTGTACACCCTGTTACGCCAATGCTAGTTCGCAAACCAGATGGATAATGGACATTAAAGATGCGCAAAGATACTCTCTTTCCGGGCTGTTCACATGATTCCACCCCCGCGCTCACTGGTGAACAGATGTCTGACGTTCAAAGAAGATAGAAATAAATTGTGACCAGGCAGAAACTAGTCTGGTCCACTAACACCTTCAAGCCCTTTAATTCTACAGGTCCGGATGGAATTCTACCTGCGATGCTCCAGAAGTGAGGAGAGCTCATTATTTTTTGTCTTTTGCCTATTTATAAAGGTGGCATGTAACTGCAGCCTGGAGGACCGCTCAGGTCGTATTTATACCCAAAGCAGACTTCCTTTTGCCACAGCATTATTGGCCTGGCCCCTATAAGATGCGCTGACTACTTGGCTCCGACTCTTTGCTTCAAATTAAGGTAACAAGCTATGTAGGGAATGGCATGAGTGAGGGGGGAGGGATGGCAAAAAGGCACAGTAAATCTCAGCATTTATTCCGATGGCAGCCTTCAGACTTCCTAATCACTGTAGTATTTTCCAGGCAGGGATCTTTCCGATACGAAAAGCAGCTGAACTAATATCCGTCAAAAATACTGCAGATGGTAGGGTCAAGCTATGATAAAAGCACTGATGTCTCACACATATAAATCGAAGTACCTCGAACAGGCTAGACAACAACAGAAGAGTCCAAATCTTCTGGGCTTCCAGTCATAAGGGCATTGATGGGAATGAGAAAGTGGATGCGTTAACTAAACAGGGGGTCAGTCTACCCCTCGCCGGATCAGAAGACATCCCAATTCCTATCCAAACAGTCAATTGCTTGATTGACTTCAACATAATGCAGGCTGTGGTTGGCCGATGACAAGCAATTCAGACTTGCAAGATAGCCGGGAGCATGTGGGTGTCGTACAGCTTAACAAGTACGAAATACCTATTTGAATTAGTTCAGACAGCTGATCCGGACGACAAATGGTAAGCCAAAGTAATTACTGGTCAATGTCTTGTATCACGCTATGAAGCTGACAGTTTTAACAAATTATACCAGTAGGAAGTGTCAGGAGCCGGGAAAAACAGTGTTGCTTTGTCGTGCCCTGGTTGGTGGACCTGATGCGTGGCAAAGCAGAGGTTAAAATAGATATTCGGAGCGGATAGGAGTAGTGAAAAAAAAATTGACTTTATTGTTTCAAATTGCGAATGAATGTTTCTGGTCGAGCTGAATACCTGTGTATTTTATCGGTTTGGTTAGGAAATAGGTGTTAAAATTTTTAGCAATAGATTAACTCTGAAAATTTTGGTCAGTAGAAAGAATTCGATTATTTTGAACAACTACATATGTATTGTACAGAAGAGCTTATAAGTTCATGACAGATAGTATCCAATGCTTTCTCGATACCTTATGCGACTAAGCTTTGTGGGGTTTTTATTAAAAAAGTGTTATGTATTTCTATCATGCGCAGTTAATGAATCATCGAAAGTTTGGATCCAAAAAACAATTATTGCAATGGTTATTCAAATTAAAGTATATTTTTTCAAATTCTTTTTTTTTCCAATGATGATGCCAAGGCTCAAGGGATGCCTTGTTATGCTATAGCAGCCTTGGTGGAAGAAAATTTAAGGAAAGGGATAGAGAAAAGGTTGAGTTTGCAGGAGATAGCGATGCACGATACGTTTGAACAATTGTGGTTCATAGTCGACGGGGAAAACAGTAGATAGTAGGCTGTTCCAGAATCGTATTAACCTAGACAAAAAAGATTCCTGAAATTTGACGGTACGACTAGCACTGATCGAAAGAGTGAGCGCGTTGGGAGGTTCAGGTGTCGCGCGTAGGAAATGCTCCACGAGGGTGCAGACTTGATATTTCATTAGAGCAAAGACCATAGTAATAGCGATAAAGAAGAGAAAGGCAACACTCATTACGTCGGTGCTCAAGGGATTCAATACGTGAATCGTCAATAAGTTTTAAAGCTTTGCGTTGGCCTTTGTCTAGTTCCGCTAAAGCAGTGCGGCCTGCTCCAGCTCATATATGGAAGTTATAGTCAAGTCTTGGTCTTACGAGAGTCTTGTAGATGTACGCTATGTCTAATGGTGTAAAGTATTCCTTGCCTCTCTGAAGGAAACCTAGGCATTTCATGGCATTTTTCGCAATTTAAAAAATGTGACCGGTCGAGCTAAGTTTGCTGGAGATGTTTAATCCTAATAGGTTTAGCGAAGTTGATGCAGAAACACCCACACCATCAACGCAAATAGTGTGGCTAGTAGGATGAGGGTAAGGCTTGAGCGAAAGACGACAGCATTGGGTTTTGGACGCATTAAACACATTACGGATCGCTGAGCCTCAAGCGATAATGCTTAATAGGTACCTGTTTAGCGATGGACTTTGCTTAATGAAGGCAAATTGCTTATATAGATTCGCATTTTTCCATGTTGAAACAAAAATATCCATATTTCAGGCAGAATTTGAAGATATAAGAAGAAATTGAAAAATTTGTCGACACTGTCAGATGGCTTGCAAAAATAAAATGGATGAAAATTGAAATACCAGTTGGTCAGATTAGAGATTTCATTGCTAACTATACGTCTGAAAAGCCATGAAAAATTTGAAAAAATAGCAACTTTAAGGATGGTTTTTACTTTCTCCGAGTAAACAATTGATCCATTGCCATACTGCAATGGTGGAATCGTCTTAGATTTGCTTTTAACCACTTACGAAGCTGCCATAGTTTAAGAAAACGAGTTTTCTAAGTTGAAAAGAGTTTATTAAAACAATCAATGCGCATAGGTTTTAGGCGTTGGCACCAATTCCTTTGCCACTGCCTTCCTCCTGGTTTTTGCTACTTGATCATCTATTTTGTCAGCAACAATTGATCGTATTGATTGTTTGGGGTAGCAGTGTCATGTACCGTATTAAGAAATCTTGCAAAATCAACCTTTAGCTGTGTGACCTAAATAAGTCTCAATCAATAAGTGACCTAGTATTGTTCAGGGTTTTGAAAAAAGACCCATGGAATTTTGGCATATATGTCATTTTTGTGAACTGCCAATAAGATATGTTCGGATATTTTTCATCACTCAAGGAGTTTATCAAACACTTAAGGGCCTCAGTTTATATGTTTCCCGTCATTTCAACATAAATGATGTAAGGCTGGTCAGCCTAACCTTCTTGATATCTGAATAGCCATGCCGCCCAATGAAGACTACTTCAATCTGTCGCCAAGGACAAGGTGACGGAACATATCCGGGACTGAGACATGTCCAAAAGATTTCTTTTAAATCCGCTTCCAGGTGTTCAGTCCCATCTCTCAGTATAGCTTGAAATATGCCCAGAAATTTGAAATTTTTAAAGGGCATGATTGCATTCCTGAACTTTTCGCTGATGACGACAGATGTAGCTGTGCACCAGTATTACCAGAGTATCAGCATATTGGAGCAAAGGTTAAGAAATTTGATAAGGCGCACAGATACCTTTTACGTTTCTCTCACCGTTTCTCTTCGATAGTGATTCCCAAGTAAATTGTATGAAGACTACTTTTCGGACTTGGGAAAATCACCTTCTGAGTGCTTTAGAGACTCAATCTTAGTAAATTGGCGATTCTCCATGGCCTCTCATGCAACGTTCAGTCCCTTACAAAACACTTTGAATGATTTCCTTTTGAAGCTCCCCACCAAATTTTTATATCTAATCTGCAATGTTTTGCAGATAATCCAGTTTTTTGTGATGCTGTAGTGTAATTCATGTTTCTGCTCGAGCTCGACAGAGGAGTTTTCTTATATTTGTGCCAGAGCTTCTGCAGTTCCCGGTTCCTCCGAAAATCGTCTTGCTGCATTTGCTCTTGCTGGTCGGGTATATGTCTTCATAGGTACCTATCATGGTACTATTTAGTGCAGCCGCACTATTGACTTTGACGACTTTATCCTACCACTAGAACACGGTTTGTCGAGAAGATGTCGATTGAATGAAATTGGTTGAATGCGCAGTGCCACTCAAATTGTCGAGCTACATTCATGCTTACTTATTGCTAGAGAGCTTATTGGCATTTTTCCGTCTACGGGATCTTACGTATTTTTAGACACGGACCCAATCACCAATGGAGACGGCAAAAGTGGTGAAAAAATTTGAAACAAGATTCTGAGCCGTTGGGACATGCATTTTTGGGGCGTTCAGACATGAATCGGTATGCCGTTCCTACATGAAATGGTGATGTATTTTGTTGACATCATCAAGTGAAAACATTTCTTTTTTGTAGTTTGTTTATAAACCCAAGCATTGTTAATTAAAAGACTGTGCAGGACTGTTAAAATATTGATTATGCAAAGAAGATAATTTTGTGAACGTATTTCCTTCCTTTAATAATAAAACAGCTGATAAGGTACTTTTCCAAATGTGGGCGCATGCCAGGATTTCCAACACACTCATGATATTCTCATGCTATCATCTAATATGAATAATATTTGCATGTAAATATAACAAATTTCTATTTAAAACTTTGATTACTTTGCACCTTTTGCATTTGTTTAACTATCTTACTTCTGTCATATGTGGCTCCAGAAGCCAACAGAACAATGGGTAGTTGCATAATATTTAAGAAACCCTCCAGATAACCTCCTAGTAACATACAATTCATTTAATGAATTCCAGTGAAACTCCTGACACAATACACTGCATCATATGATTAAAGTTTCATCCGCAGGCATTTCTAAATCGTTTCTACTACCCTAGTGAAACGCGTATGCAAAATTACGCCAGTGAACCGTAAATACAAATGCTTTAATAAACATTTCCCTTAGCATTCATTTGGAAGGTTTCCTCGTGGCATTCGTTCAACGACTTCCGTGACGAAGAGTTCTCCACGATACTCGTCTTGCGGTAGATTTGTTGGTGCTAGGTAGCTTACTCTTGAAATTCTGTGTAGAAGCAGTGCAATCGGAACAAGAACCACTCGTACCTTTCTACTTGAAGCTAGGAGGTCCTGTATGCAAAGCTTGTCAACTTAATCACACATCTTTCAACGATGGCATTGAAACAAGTGACGAGGGAAGCACAAGCATTTCTGCAGTTTTTCTATGTGACATCGTGCATACAAGTATCCGAAAGCGTGTAGAAGCACATTTTATGCAGGCACATTTGGAACAGGTAATACAGTTGAACTCAAAACCAGCCGAGAAAACCGTGAAATACATAACTACTTATTTCAGCCAACAAGTAGCCTCTTCAGAACAAAAACTTGCCACAAATCATATGACTTGTAGAGCAATCGGAAATTGACGGTAAAATCAATGATGTAATGGCTCTCGTCATGAATACTCACAGCAAGGTAACCATACATCACGAAGCTGCTATTCAACGAACTCTGTATTGTAGGAATTTTTTTTTGCATATTTGAAACTGAATCTTGAATGACAAATATTGTTTTGATTCCTGTGCAAAAGCTGTATGGTAGCTACATTTTTCATAAAAGGTATTATTTCAAAGTATTGACGGTATCTTATATTTCTATGGCTTTCATATGCTGCCTCAGTGAAATATATATATTCTATAAAAAATGTTCATTCAAAACATGAACCACGCAGAGTAAATCTTGCATTATTGAATGTGAATTTAGAAGAAAGGAGAAAGCAATATTGTACGAGTACCTCCATTAAATGCAGATACATTGTGGGTGACACGAACTTCCATAATTACATATTTTCAATACAATTATTTGAGTAAATTTACGCAATATTCTGAATAGGTATTCAAAAAACAACAAAGAAATGAGATGAAATTAATGAGGATATTTTTACTTGCTTCTAAACATTCAACCCTCATGTCTTCACCTGTATGTATTCGGTGTCTGAAGCGAATATATTTTTCTCTCTACAAATAGCTATGTAAATAATTTTTCATCGGAAAATTCCTAGATGAGCAAGAAATAATTTTTTTAGGCCCAGGCAAAGACAAATAAACAGTCCATTGTTTTTCAACTTCTTGAATTTCATCAGAGTTGGATAAGATACTTTTCTAAATAATCATATTTTTCTATTGAGGAGAACCCGAACTGTTAATCTACCTTCATTGCAATATTTAATACAACAATATTACGAATAAAACGAAGAAATAAGAAAGGTATTCGATTATTGTCATACAGCTGTTATGGATTGGTTCTGAAGCAGGCCTGTAGCAAATTCAAGTTAACTACAGAGTGCTCTCCTACACGAAACACCACAAAATTTGAGATGGAACGCAGCTAACGGTTGTTTATTATCATTATGTATTAAGAAATCATAGCTAAATTTTGTTGTGAAGCCATTCGGTATTTGCACACTTTTATTTAATATCCAGTAATCACACAATGTTGGTATCTGTATTCCTTTGTGTCCAAAAGTCTAACAATGAAATACAGGTCGGTAAATTAGTAGTTTATTATTCAGCAAATTTTCTCCTTTTTGGAAAAGCCAGCCAAAATTTTGCTTTTCCCACGCTGAGGCACTTTTGATGGCTTGTCTGGTATACTTCCCTACTAAGCATAAATGCTCTATCTACATTTTAGTACTTTCCAGATTTTCAATGATTTGTGTTTTTCTAAATGCTGCGGACATCTTTAAACGGGACGAAAGTTTAAATACGGATACAAATACGTTTATTTAAGATACATCTGAAGTAAAAGCTTTCATTTTGAAAATACTTATGGAAGATTGGTTTTAAGCAGATAGGACTTTTTTCAAGTAACATGAAACGAAAACCTGGCCCCATTATTAAGCATAAATGTTCTATCTACGGTAGATAAGACGTTTATGTATAGTCGTGCGACGTTTTTGGTTAGAGACAAGAGCAAGTATTTTCGCTTCTGTGTGGATTCGAATCAGACAACCAACCTTCCTCACACTTGCGACATTTGCAAGGTCTGGCAGATGGAAATAAAATTCATATGTTTGCAGCAGTGAACGAAAAAATACCGTACCTTATGCGTACTGTACGCGAAAAGTACACATACCTCAGCCTATAATGTTTGTGTACATGTACACAACCGATATACCGAACGAAACAGACACGATGCAAAAGTACGCTACGATTGAATACTGTACTGTACAAAGTACACAAACCTTATCCTCTACAATACGGAATGTGTACTCGTACACAACTCGTACACAAACGATATACACTAAACGTACCGTACGTTTAGTGTACTTTTGCGGTTCATTTATATGAAAAGGAAAAACACTTTGGAAGTGCGAAACCATGGCTTTGGAAGTGAAAGCACTGAGTCAAAAATATTGAACTTCACAGGAGAGCATAATCAATTCATTTCGGCTACGGCATTATCACTTTTATCAGTAATTTTTTCCCAGTTCATATAAATGAACCGCAAAAGTACACTAAACGTACGGTACGTTTAGTGTATATCGTTTGTGTACGGGTTGTGTAGGTGTACACATTCCGTATTGTAGAGGATAAAGTTTGTGTACTTTGTACAGTACAGTATTCAATCGTAGCGTACTTTTGCATCGTGTCTGTTTCGTTCGGTATATCGGTTGTGTACATGTACGCAAACATTATAGGCTGAGGTAGGGTATGTGTACTTTTTGTAGTGAATGTGTTTGCGTACGGGCATCAATAATGTACGGTACAGTACACTAAGGTACGGTACCATAAGGTTTTTTTTCGTTCACTGGTTTGCAGTGCTTAGCACAGAACAATACGGACAAACTCGATAAGATAACGGGTGCCGCCGATCGTATGATCTGTACTAAGGCTACCGAGCCCGTCGAGTGTGTGAACAAAAAACTCTAGCGCACCTTAACGACTAGAAATACTAATGTTCGATGAATAATATGTGCAGATTTTGAGTGCATATTCTACCACATGTGCTCCAACCTGTTTCGAGTGCAAAACCACTTTGATTTTAAAGGGGTATTCTGGTCTAGAAATTTGATCAAATCAATTTTTTTTTGTTTGCATATTTTCAAAGCTTCGACCTTTAAGAATAAGCTTTGAAAAGGATTTTAGGAAATTCGAATTATTTTTGGAGTTACAGCTATTTTTGTGACACACCAACTAAACTAACAAATGCGATCAACAACGAATTAACCGCTCCGAGCTACAAGCTTCTCAAGGTTCTAAAGAAGTTCGAACTGCTCGTATGGCTGAAAGAGCTCTCGAAAATCTCGCTTTTGTAGTGAAAGAAGGAGCATTACATGAGACGGGGATCTCTGATTAAAAAAATCTAAGTATAACATACCATTAAACGACTCAAACTGCTCGAAACTTTAAACGCGTTTTTCTCGAAACTACTTTTTTGGATACGGTTGACATCATATCTTTAGTTGTAATGGACTGATTTACGTGATATTTTGGACAAATTCTCTTAACACCATTAGTTTTCGTCTGACGTAGGGATTTTTGAAAAAAATGTTTTCTACTATTTATAAAAAATTCCCAAAGTTGAAAAAATGAGGCAAAAAAACGACTTTTTTTAGTACATGGAACCCATTTTGTGAAAAAAAAAATTTTTCAAATTGCTTAAGTCAGACAAATTCTACATTCTTCTTATTCCAGAATTCATCAAAAATTTATGTTTCAGACTACCAGGAAGGTTGGAATCATGTCAACCATGAGACAAGTTTGTTTTCTGAGCCTTCACTTCGCCGGCCTATATCTACATAAATTTTTATTTTTTTTATTTTTTAAATACATTTTTGTACTTTCAAAACATCAATAAAAAAACTGATAAAAATAACATGCCAAAAATATTTATGGTTTTTTTTTATTGCGTCCGTAAAATCAACGCAAAATTGAGCTTCTAGACCAGAATACTGCCTTAACAATGTACTTAAACTCATAGGGTGGAAAGGAATTCAGGACCACCACTTGCATGAATTTCAAGATTTAGGAAAGCCAAACACTGCAAAACTATGAAATCAGCGTAACATAAAATTAACAAAGAAAATGCTTAGTGCTTACAACACTTTACCAGCACTGCAACAAAAAGTCTCCTACAATTGCCTGACGTCAAAATAAAATAACTCTATCGATCTCGATTTTATCCGATGATTTCGTGGAAAGTTACAGGGATAGAAAAATGTTTGGGATATAAAAAACGAAAGATGTGTGGTATCGAAAAATTTCTAGAACTTAAAAAATTTAAACATTGGTAACTTATTTTATAATGTAAGCATTTATTGATACGAAAATATAAAAAAAAACCCTCGCACTGGCAACCTTTTGCTGGCAACCCATCAAATCCAAAAATATATAACACCTGCCTCACATTGAAATCAACCTTCCCTGCGAATTTCGTTTTGACCCGATGACAGCATTGGAAGTTATAGGGGTACAAAGAAATTTAAGGTTACCAGCCGCAAAAGTTTTCAAATTTTCGAGAACTTAATATTTGTTGTCACTACTAGACCATGATCTTACGATAAAATCGCTTAATAAAGATATTGCAAATAATTTGAAAACCCAATAATAGCTGGCAACCCTATCACGGTTTTTAACCAGAAAAACTACACGAGTCTACAACTTAGTAACAACAATATGCCCTGTCAGTTTCATTATGGCTTGATAATCTGATCAAAAGCTATAGCAATTCAAAAATTTTTATTTTTTCCCAATCTTATTTCAGGCGCCTAGCGCACACGTATGGTCAAAAATATCAAAAAAGCTATCATATTCACGTTCAAAATTCATTTCATGAACTTTATTTTTGCAAAAGTTATTTGTTGACAGAAAAATAGGTATATTTAAAATATCACTAAAATGGCCGCCGGCGCCAAAGAGTTAAAAATTATTAATTTTTTGTGAAACCTGGCACTATCCTGCATATACACCAATGCATTCTGATAATTTCAGATCAATCGGATGGCGCGTTCCTGAGATTTTTTCACTGAAATTTTTTGATTATGTATATATATATATATATATATATATATATATATATATATATATATATATATATATATATATATATATATATATATATATATATATATATATATATATATATATATATATATATATATATATATATATATATATATGTATATATGTATGGAAATATGAAAGTTTAGCCAAAGTGATTCGAATACTAATGTTCTTCTTCGAACATTAGTAAAAATTATAGAAACTGTACAATTGGCCCCGGTATTCAACATTAATGTTTTTGAATTTTTCAATATTGTTTCAATTTTTTCTTAACGGTTTTATTTGTTTGATTTTGCATTTCTTTTACTTTTGTTTGAATTTACTCTAGTGCAACCCATAGATTAATTGTATGCCTAGGCTGCATAGAAACTTTGTTTCTCAGACCGAACTTATTGTAATAATAATAAGCATAAATAGGTATCGCTTAGTAAGGAGTATTTAAGATATTAAATTTAATCTAGCAAACTTTAGAGCAAAGTAAGATATAATAAGTAAATGACGTTTTCCTGCCCAATTTTTTTCCTTCATCGTCATCTTTTTATTTGGTTTTTATGTGTCATCCTTAACGGGTACCTTTCAAAATAACGCAAATTAAACAAAGAATAATGTTGGGAAGCTAACTATTCAAAATGTCAGCTAAATCAATAAACATCGTGGATGGCTTGGGATTGCATCAAACATTTTTCTCTGTCTACCAAGAGCTCTATACTATAATGAAAAAAGTTGCTGGACCACTCCAGCTATCGCAAAATGTATGTAAATGCGATTATTCCTCTGCTAGCTGCATTCAATGTCAATGCTGTCCGAATATTCTCATTCTTTGTTCAAGCTCCTGCATAAAATTTTATGCTACATCACTTCCTTCCTTTCTTTCAAAGACGAGAGTCTGCACCCAGCGGAAATCAATAAAGTCAGTCTAGTGCCAGCAATAGCAATATAGTCGACTGTATGAGAGCCCAAAAATGTTGTTTGTTCGTTTTGGTAGTAGTTTGTGTCAGAATATTTTGTTTGAAAGTATTCAATGGAAATTGAATTAAACATGCATAAGTAATACATAGTTTTATAATCAAGAGTTGGAGTGGACAATAAATGTATTTTCTGCACAAAATAGAATTTGGTTTTCCTTTTCAGACTGTAGAATTTGGAGAACTCGCAATCTTTAGTAGCTAGTTTTATTTTGCCACAGTCTAAAATTGTATAGGCTTTATTCTATTTAGTTTATTCTCCAAAGAACACTGTAACATAAAATTAAACAAAAATAATGTCCGTCGCATATGCAATTATCTGGACTACATTCACTTTAGAGCTATAGAATATTTTAGAATGCAGTATAATTTATTGTTTTTTGTACGATTGCTGTAAGTACACGACAGCAATTAAATACAACATATTAATTGCTATTCAGCAAACTGAGCACTAATATATGTATTTCGAATTCACCAGTACTTAACGCTGACGAGGTGAATTCATGCGCATATCATATTTTCCATCATTATAGAATGCATGAAAATAAATGAAAGAATGCAATGCTTTCATATATTGAAAGCTCATTGTTAGCGAAAATATTTGATGATTCAATAAAGAATTAAAATATTTTTTGTAAAAGTCACTTATATGCATTAACAAGGCAGGTAATTTTTTTACTCAGGTCAACGACTAAACAAGTGTCACCCAATCAACAACACCAAAGCAATTACACTGTGGAATGCAGTCAAAATATATGTATGTAAAAACGATTAACAATTATTTTATGACCTTTACCATGAAAGTAAACTGGATAAACCAGATATTTACACAAGCTTTTATTTGTCATGTTATCCAAAGAAAAGTTTTTCATGTGTATACAGGTATTCAATTAAAAAGTTTTTTTTGCAATGTCTGTCTGAATTCGGCATTGGCAGAAAAGTTATTAATTAATGTTTTGCACCTAGTTGTTTTTTAACCGCCAATCTATTTACTTTGCATATTTAGAATATTCTTTCGTGGATTGAACTAACGAAAATAATTATCAGAAATTATGCTAATATTTCAGTATTGCTGCTTATTGAAACTATAGTCACGTTTTTAGGGCTTCTATCAAAAATTGGTTAGAATAAACAATTAGAACTGGGGCCGGATTGTTGCTCAATTGGAACTGAGGTAGAATCTTAACCAGTTTTCGATAGAGGCGCGAAAAAACTACACTTGTGGGGATAAAAGTAAATCTCAGTCGGTCTAAAACATTCACATAAAAACATTCAAATTAGTATTCAATTGCAAGTATGTCTAAATTAAGAGTTGAAGCCTTTAATGCCTGCCTAGACATGATGTCAAAATTCTACTGTGTGATTTAAATAACAAAATTGGGAAGGATACACAGGTTATGGACTGTAATAGCTTGCACAAAAATACCAATGATAAAGGACTACAGATCGTTCAATTAGCATTGGCTCAAGAAATGCTCGTTGCGAGTACCTGCTTTACACCGAAAGATATCCACAAAGCCAGCAGAATCTCTCCATGGAGGACTATGCGTTGATAGATCATCGCTACTTTAGTAAACTGTTGTGTGAGTGGAATATCAGACGATAATGATCAGTCGGGAATGCTGGAGTCTATCAGTAAGAGGCTCCGTAAACTGTCGATGGTTCATCGGCTCAAAAAAAAAAACGAATCAACATAAACCAATGCAATACCCTTCCAATGGCTTTAATCTGATGGTGATAAGTTACTTTATGCAGTTCAAGATTTAATTCTGAAAATATGGAACCTGACGAATGGCACCTCGGAATGATCTGCCCCCTATACAAGAAGGGAGACACCACGAAGTGTAGCTATTAGACGGTATCGCATTGCTGAGTATTGCTTACAATTTGTTTTCCGGTATCCTAAAAATGTAGCCGGCTCATACCCACGTGGTTTCACATCAGTCACATTAGCAGCGAATCAAACTTTCTATCTTCGGCAGCCGATGGAAAAGCATTAAGAATACGAGCTGCAGTTTGTCCATCTATTTATTGTCTTCAATTCCGCCTATGATAGCTGAGACTGATTAAGACTTTACACGGCCACGTGAAAGTTAGCTATCTCAACAAAATTGACAAGACTAACAAAGCAACGAAGACTGACCCTGAAGAATGCATAAAACTAGATTAAAGCAGTTGTGATTTCAAATCAACAACGATTTACAGCAATTGGACGCCCTCTCTTGCGACCTCTTTAACTTGAAAAAGAGATCAGAGATGCCCAGGTGAATATACGTGGTACCATCTCTGTTGTCCAGCTAACTTCTAGCTTATATGTTGACGTTGACATCACGCGTCGTAACAATCGCATTATTAAAGAATCCTTCAAGGAAATCGAGCAGGTGTTGAAAAACGTAGGGCTGCACATAGTTGAAGGTAAAACGAAACATATTGTCGCAACGCTAGCACCTAAAACCATCAAATGATTTTTTTTTTAACACAACATCACGTCAGTGACACAGAAAATTAACAACACCAAAAAGCACAAGTCCGAAAAATATAGATCAATGCTGCTTTGATGAAGTTAAACCATTCTGCATTTAAGGGTCAAAAATCAAATCCTATAAATTTGCGCAATCTTGGTGGCAGCCAACAAAACCTTCTTTAGTCTGCGAAAGCTACTCCGCTTAAGTTTCTAAAAAAAAAATTAAATTCCTGCTGCCCAAGACCAATGTCTTGACAGCCCTCAAGTATTCCTCAGAAACTTGGGTTTTTAGCAAGAACAACTGTGAGTTCTTATCCGTGTGTGAGAGGAAGATCATCCGATGGATATTTGCCCTTCCAACATGATGATGACCGCTTCCATCGTCTATACAGCAACAAAATATATGAGCAATGTCGTTAAGGTGAAACAACCTATTGTGCCTGATATTATCTGGACACTGCACACTTAGCTTGGATGAGCGTGGAAGATCCAGCTCTGGAAGTCTTTGGGAGTAAAGTTTTTGCAATGTCACCCAGTCAGAACCTGACTTGAAAGAAGCGATGGTGTTTGCCAGGGTGCCAAAGAAATGCCAGAAAATATACCATTGAACTGGACAATGAAGACGCAAAACTGGGACATCTTGGATTTTCTTGTGCGCCAGGTCTAGACCAGACAACCGGCTGATGCGCTGTTTATGATGGCGATGAATGTTTCGGAAATTTTTGTTCCCAGTTAGGCGTTCAGTGTCTAGTAGACAAAATAAGCAAAGACGGCATGATAATCAAATCCAATTGAAATTCAAGTAAGACCAGATCTGATAGAAGTTGAATAAATCTGCTGCCAAACTTATGGCAGTGGTGCCATTTTGGAAAATCACGCAGCATGGTGAATAGCTTTTCTTCTATAGCTTTCGCTGCATTCATCCAATTAAAAGGTAATTCACACAGTAGAAAAAGCTTGTTGTAAGACCAATCTGGTATAATTTTGTTTAAAAAAGTTGCAAATTTGCAATAATAATGATTTTCAATGAAAGTAAACAGCAAACGTTTCATTTCGAAAGTTTTAAAACTTTTGCGGGCGGTAACCCTAATCTTTTAGCCTCAAAAATTTTTCTATCGCAGTAACAGTCATCGGATGAACACAAAATTCACAGGATGTTTTAATCAGCTGTGATAATTGGGATTTGGTTTGCATTTTAATTTTTTGTACTAGGAGATACTGCTATCAAATATTCATACGACAAGCATTCTATAATTAATATTAGGGGTGTTTTTTTGCTCCTCTATCCAGCAGAGAATAGAGTATATGCATTGGAAACAACAACACTCCTGTACCAGTGAATTCACAAGTACAGAAATTCTATTCCTCATTTGTAGTTCAGGTGCTGAACTATAGAATGTGCTGATAGAAAAAAGAAAAGCTCATGAGAAGTTGTCTTTTTTGCTGTGAGGTGGCTTTGGGTTTTTCATGGTTATGTTGAATGTTTTGATAGTAAGGAAATTAAAAGCCCGCATAATGTGTAGAAAGTTGAAAGAGGTAATTTTCTGTTATTTCTTTTTATAATTTCTATCGATTGTGGTAGTGTATACTCGCTATTTTCTCCCTTTATTTTCAGCTGTTTTGTGGTACCACAGCAAATATAGCAACCTATGTCAGTCTTAGCGAATGCATCAGCTGTTTTGTGATGGATCGTTTTTTTGCGTCATTGTTCTATTCTGTTCTGTATCGGAGCAAAAAAACACGCCTATTGTAAACTTTTCTAACGCATGGCTTCCGATGCAGTCATCGGATCAAAATGATACCTAGCCTTCGATGCTCGTTGGTTGTCATAAAAAGTGCTTTTGGTTGGAAGTCTATGTAGTTCCTCTACTTTTCTATGAATAAAAGGCATTCTATGCACTATCATTTTTTTAAATACTTTGGTCCATTTATATGTTTAAACTTAGTGCCTTCGAGAATTATTTTTTTCAATAAGTAAAGTTTTTCTTGTGTAATGACTGTCATGTAGCCCCTAAAAAGCAAAGGCGACACCATAAACTATTCAAACTTTTGTGCAATCTAACTACAGTCTTGTGCATAAGTATATGGCCAGCTAAATTTAAGATGAATAAATAAACTTGAGAAATCTCTAGCTCGCCTGTTATGGGATCGATCAAAATGGAAGAAAATTAAAACAAACAATGATATATCTATAGCAAAACTATATATTTATTATCTTTATTTTCAAAATATTAACAAAATTATGAAGGGTTTTGAAAATTGTGCAAGAGTATCTTCATAATAGTATCTTCGTATTTTTCGCCTCTTATGAGTTTCGTTCACATCGTTATTTTGATAAAATAACCTAACATCTTCAATTCATGTTGAATTGAAGATGTTAAGTTCATGGAAGTTGGATTTTTCGAAATTCGAAAAAATCAGTTAACACTGTTATTCTCTTGAGAGTATGACGTCATAGTTCCGATTTATGGTTGAAACTCTTAAAATTGTTTTTTTTTTCGGATTTCAGATTTAATTTTCGCAGAAAGTAAGGGAATGAGGAACACTTGTGTCAAAAAAAAAATACTTTAAAACTTTGCATTATTAAGTCCTGCGTGCAGTGCACAGTACAAAAATATTAGGATACAGAGCCTCTCGATTTCGGGGCACCAACCTATAGCCACAATCGGGGCACCAACCTATAGCCAAAAAGGCAAATAAACAAATTTCAAAAGATTATAAGTAGTAGTTTTTGCGCAAGATGGTTTACAGAAGTCACCCAGAAGTTAAAAAACTAAAACTACTATATATAAATACTAAAACTACTATACCCCACAAAAATGAAGGATCTTTGAAGGATCTATAAACAGAAAGATTTGGTGCGAACTAGATCACAATGGGAGTGATGAATGGAAACGGCTAGTCTGGTGTAATGATAGCGCTTTCCAACTTGTAGCTAATTCTAAAAAGTCGCATGAAGGACAGAACGGAACAGCAAGCAGGAATGCGCTAGTCGATCATCGTTTTTCATTTTTTTCTTGGTTCTTCTTCTTGAAAACAGTCTGGGACTCAGACATTTTTTGTTGGAAAGTGTGATTTAGTCTGCTTTGAGACGTTCAGTACAGCGCATCGATAAACGTTGATCAATATTGAAAGTGAAAATGTCGGACAAGTTTATATGGAGCCAGGAATTAGTAACTATGCTATTATTGGAGTACGAGTGCAAAGAAAGTTTATATAATTCTAAGCACAGAGACTATATAAATAGGTATAGGCTACGTTAGGTTGTACGGCTGGCACTACTACTGGTCCGTAGTGATACCAGATAAATTGACCTTGAGAAAGGAATTCAGTCCAAGTGGTCATCAAAGGCCCCGAACTTTTTCACGAACTGAAGGATGTCCTTCAGCTTTTGCTCTGCCACGTGTGAGAGATCCACCAGCCAGGGCTCACAGAAGAATCGCAGTCTGGTTCTTCTCAGTGCCGGGCAGTGACACATGAGATGCTGGATAGGTTCTGAGACACCCGGCTCTTGACACCTTCTACAGGTGTCGCTCGTTAAGAGTCCCATTTTCATAGCATGTGCTACTACAAGACAATGACCAGTGATGATGCCAACGAGTCGTTTGTAGTCAATCCGCGTTAACTCGAGAAGGTGCTTGGTCGATGCGAGATTGTATGACCCCCACATGATTTTGGTTGTTAATTTTGTTGTTGATTTTGGTTGTATATGTCTCAGTTGCACCCCATCTGCGCGTCGCACCCTGCATCATTTGGGAGTCAATTGAGTACTTAATCGTTTGAATAGGAGTAAAAATGTCAACCGCTGCCAAAAGGGGAAAACTAGCCCCATACTTGGCTAACGCAACCAGCTTCTCATTTCCATCAATGCCCTCATGACCGGGAACCCAGAAGATTCTGACTCTTCTGCTGTTACCTAGTCTGTTCAGGGCCTGAATGCAATGTGCACTCAATGTGCGTTTGTGGCTGATGTATAATTTTTGTATAGGCTGGAAACACCTCCGCAATTTCCTGACATTAAAGTTTTCGAACACTTATTGGCTCGTTTGGAGAGCCAGTTAAAAAAACATGTTATTATAACAAAGGAAGACTTGGAATCAACACTTTAGACTGAATGGGTATAAAATGATCGTTTCTTTTGCAAAAAAAATTTGTTAAGTTCATGCTTCATTGAAAGTGATCAAGTTCATTGAAAGTGATCGCGGAAAATAAAGAATTGCCAAAAAAATATTAAAAATATCTAATTCTATTCTAAAATTTTATGAAAATTAAGGGTCCGAGATCTGTTTTGACATAGATTTGAGCTATATTTTCGCTTTATGTGTATTCTATAGTCATAAAATTGAGTTTTATAAGTGATGTGCCTATTTTTCTTCAGCAAACAATATAGAGTTAGTAAAACATATTTTCTTAATGTTTATTCTCTTCTGGAATATGTAAGTAGCCATATGTTTTATTTCTTTGTTGAGCCACTGTATACTAAGTTTTACGAGAATATATTACCATTTTTTCAAAAAATCTCTCAGTTTAACAATCTGCTAAAATTGAAGATAAAATTTTCTTAAGATTTTTGAAGGCATTCACTAAAGTATCTTTTAAGATCATAGCTATAAATAATAATTAAAAAATGCGCCCTTGACCATAAATACAAAAGCAATTACGACAAAAGATCTATAGTTTTGCAAAACTATAGGCAATCTATAGTTTCGCTCATTGAGACAATAATGAAATCAAGCCATGGCTGTTTTTTCGAGATTCTGTTCGTTCATAATGGTGTCAAAGGTTTTAAAGCAATTAACAACATAGCTTCTGGGTCTATTGGTACAAAAAAAATGAGTCAAGTAGATTCGTAGTGTTAAAAAAATCTCCAGAGAAGTGTCAATTAAAATAAAATTGTTCAAAAAAATGCTTTATTTAAAAATGAGCTTTGAACAGCTACTAAATTAAACGCTTCAAATAGTATTCGGTGGCGCATGAAATTGGAAAAACAAATGCGCTTTGACACTAAAACTAGAACTGCACTTGAATTTTCACTGCAACAAAACTTTTTTTCATATTTCGGTACATGAGCTTAGCTTTCGTTCATATTTACTTCAATTTAGGAGGTTACATAAAATCTGCAATGCTCTATCTCAATCGGAACAAGTGAATCTCATTGGCTCTACAAACATACATACATGTCCTTGGCATTGCGACACATTCAAATCGAGCGGAATAGCTGCAATTTTAAGTGGGTGGTACCGTGGAAATGCTCTAAATTGCATTAGTAACACGAACTACATAGAGCTTGAAGCTCTCAATTCAACTATTGCATAATCGTATGGTTAGTGAACTTCATTATTTCACGAATGACGGGTTTGCGTGTGAAAGCTGATTAAAAATGACAATAGTATAGCTAACACCTGAACATAAATGAAAATAATTTAATGTAACATTCGTCTCGTATTTCTGGTTCACCGGGGCTTATTAAGCTTTCACATGAAAGTAGAGCAAACGTAATTGTATCGTATTTGTTCACCGTATCCTAATGAGATAACCAATCGCATTTCAAGCCCAAATAATTTTTTCAAACACGGAGCGAACTTTGAAGTCAACTAATTCAAATAAAAAATCGTTTAGTTGTATTGGAAATCCTGGTTACTAAGAACAATATAATTTGTAATTTAAGACTGAAAATCATGTTGGTTTTAAACGGTTTTGTTTACTTTGCATGCTTTTTACATGCTTCGAAGCGCATCTTCTTGGAAGTTCTAGACAATATTGACCTTTGATTGATTCCCATAAAATTGCAATTGACTCCACTTGAGACAAGAACTTTTAAAGTTGGTATCGAAAGTAATGGCAAGGTCGAAATTCAGCATAAACACTTGAGTCAGTCGTACATATCAATCAACAAAACCTACACTGTCACCCACTTATTGACGGAACAAAACGAAATAAACATAATAACATTTGATAGAGCTTATTACCTTCCATTCAGCCTTAAACCTTTTTGCTTCTTGTTGGGCCGATTTAAACTATTATTATATGAAAAACAACACGACGACGAAGCGGATTGTTTAGATGATGAACAGTTCTGATGATGCGACGGTTTCGTGGGACTATTGCTGTTTGTACGTCGCCGTGTTGATGCGGTCGAGTCAATCGGTGCACTTAGCTGCCGATTGAACGAGGTCTTACGCCGATGAATGTCGGTCAAACTGTTCTTGATACCGTTCACAGGACCGCTTCCACTCACTTGATTCAATGCCTGATGCGATTGATTCGCCTGGCTTTGAATCGAATCGCTCAGTAGACCGATGTTGCAGCTGTTATTAATTTTACTATATTTGCTTCTACTACTACTACTACGCGTATCTTTCGAATCACTCTTCACACGTGGCCGACAGGCGGGATATGTTTTGATGTTACCGTTCGCTAACAAGGATTTCGACTGGGCGTCTTTTTCGTCCAGATATAGGCTCAAATACTTATCACTGGGCTGTAACGAGTTATCGGAGACCGTGTTGGACTTAACGATTATTTGACTCTTGGGGTGCTTCTTGTCCGTTCCACTGCGCGCTTTCAACGAGAAGTTACGTAGCTTCCGCGAATGTTCTTTGATTTTACTGGCGTTCAGAAACGATGGGCTTTTGGCGATATTCTTAAAGATATTGTTTGTCTTTTGTACCATATGCTGGGACTTGCCCCCAGCACCGTATAGGCTCGGTTTCGAGTAGATATTGCAGTCACTGTAGTGACTCTTGAGAAGTAGAGTGTTGGGACCGGATTCGTCCAAATGACTGTACCTCGTTATCGGATCGGAACTGCTGAGGTTGTGCGCGACAATGTTTTTATACTGCGTGTTACAGTAGATATGAGCGTCAGTGTAGTTAAGGTTTTGGAAATTGTTACTCGAACTATCACCGGCACCAGCACTAACTGTTCCACTGCCGCCACAGCTACTTCTACCAACGTAACCTGCTCCGTTTAGAATTCCCGCGTAATCCAAAATCGCGCTGTTCGCCTTACTGTACAGCTGTTGGTTCGCGCTACTGTACTGTGCCGATAAGGACTTGGCGTGCCTACTGTGATGAGCGGCAGTTGCCGTTCCCGTACTTCCCGTCGGTGTAACGGACGACGAAATAACGTCATCGTTACAAACGCTACAAACGTCGCAAGACGCGGGCGCGTTTATATTATTATCGCTACTCGACGAATTATTCCTATCGGTATCGTTCTCATTACGCAGACAGACCTTATTCGCCTTAATTTGTTTGAAAGATTCGCAACTACACGAGGCCGATTTCAAAAGATTGTAATTGGCGCCACTACCACTACCACCAGCGCCACCACTCGAGCCGTCACCACTGCTTTGAGCTGTGTTACCGCTCGTCAGGTTAATCAAAGACTGCCGAAGTAAATGGTGACTAAGTCGTTGCTGCTGCTGAGGATCACCGCCACCGCTCGAATTTTCTCCGCTGAAAATAAAGAAAGAAATGAGAGTTGCGCATGAGTTTCTACTTCACTCAGATACTACAGACTACGGCTAAATTCTACTAAATGTTACAGTGCACAGATGAGGAGAACTACCAGTCGCAAACATACTGTGATATAAAAGCCTGGAAGCAAACAAGCAAGCATAGCATGGAGGAAAAGCTTTGAGCAATCGCATCACCACATCACATCACACACCAACCATACATTCCATGACTCTCTGCCATTCTCGACGAGATTCCGCACGAATCCGAAACGTTTGCAATTGAATCACATGCAAGCAGGTTAGCCAAACTCGAGCAGCTCAGCTGGTTTAGTGCTTCAGCTTCCAGCATCCGATTTGGCGAATATTCGCCAGCATTGAATCGAACAACAAAACATCAAATCGATTCAACGGCAATTGAACAGAAATCTTTGCGATATTATTGTACAGGTGTATGTATGTTTAAGTATCCAATAATTTTTTTTTATTTTGGTATGGTCCATCTTACGATATTTTATAGATTTGCAATTTTATTTACGAGTCAACTCATTGTATGCATATCAAAATGATTTGCTAACGAGTACACCATTTGATGCCAACACACTGTTATAACTGCATGCACATTTAGTTTAGATCAAATTCTGCCGAGGTTGAAATTCCATTTGATTGTTTATAAAAGGCAATCAAGCGAGAAAATCGTATTCTATATACATAGTGCTTGTTTCTAATTTCGTTCTAGAATCTAATAGTGCGAGAAAATTGTATTGTTTTTGCGAGCGAGATATTTTTAGACCGATTTCTTGTTAATAACTAGAAGAACATTTATTCGTCGTTTGTTATTCTGGACCATTCAACTATATGACATGTATGGTGTATGAAAATTTATGAAAATTGTAACGTTAATCTAAACATGATAATTTTCCTTTAGCGAAAGTTGAATGAGCCAGAACTAAGTATAAATGTTAAAGTTAAAAATTTTGCAACAATTTTCCACCATTTCTCTCCAAATATCTGATATAAGTGTGTGTTCCTCCTAAAAAAAAATTGAACAACAAGAACGATAGCTTCCTTCGAAAATTTCTCGATTACGGAAACTCAACACTCTAGCATTATGCTATGAACTCATCAAATTTCTTTGACAATATATGATAAAGGTATTCATTTATCATTCACCCATCAACTAAGGTTAAGAATGACATATTTTCTTTTCACGAAAGACATTCAAGTGTGTATGTGTATATGTTTATCTGAAACTTTACTTTGGGCGGTCTTTGTTATGATGGTGATAAGCATTTTATTTTTTTGCAAATCAGTGAAAGGATGGTGTCAAGTGTGGAACGGTGTCATATTAATTATGTGTCAGCTATTAAAACCAATGATTTAGGCATGTTAAAGAATTCGAATCGACTGTTACACGTTTGATTTGGCTACTTGGACTACTCACTCATTCGGAAATGTCAAATATTCTTTCACGCTTTAAAGTATCTATGTTTTATTTCTGTCCAGTAATGAATAGAAAAAATAGCTTTTGTTATGTGGGAATATTTTTAATGGTATTGAGATGAAAATGTAAGTAAAATCAAAAAGTTATGTTCTTATAATACGTTTTGTTTGATAGAGTAAATGAAATTGAATTGAAATGAGATTTCTGCTGGAGACAGTTTATATTAATATACTCGTATGTATAAATGTTACAATTAGTAAAGATATTTAAATATCTAGGTAGTTAAGATCTAGGTAAGGTAACGTTAACTAAAATGAAAGATGTTCAAAGGGACTTCTAATACCCCTGGGGATAAATTTTCGGTAGGCTTTAATCATGCTATCTAGCTCCTAATGTTGTTAAATCAGTTCAAACTACAGACAATCACATGAATATTGATGCAACTGCAAATCTACCAAAAGGATTCCGATTCTGCCTAAAAGCGCTCAACAATAAAATATTTGATGTTAAGTATTACATAATGCAAAAAGCTACGTAAATAATAGTAAAAAGCAACATAATAGAAAAAATTAAACTGTCCCGCGCTTAAACACATTTATTTATTGGTACGACTATATTTCCAACTACAGTGAAGTTTGTTTCATTTGACTTGACACTTGTTCTGCAGCTATCTGATTTTGTGCTCGCTATTACTTAATGGTTAAAATGAAATTAAAATGAAGTCAAAATTTATTGCAAGATCCAAAAATCGGTCAAACTGTAAAACGGGCCTGGGCTGGTGACTGAGGTTAAAGCTCACCTGCGGGGTTCTAGACCCAACACTTCACTTTGCCCGGCTCTGGAGCCTGGCGGAGTAGTCAACTGTTAGACTAGGGGAGACACCTTGGTTACATCGGCATAAAGTTTCGCAGGCTCAGCGTTCTGTGAAAGACTACGGAATCATCAGAAGGTCGTGGGTGAGTCTGCCTCGCGATTCCAAGAAGGGGAAATACGGTCGGAGTAATACGTTGTTCCTATGGAGGCGGGGTGAAACGAGAGGCGAATGCTGGCAATTGCCTTGGCTGTGGTCCAAGAACGCAAAACCCAAACCAGAAATATTAATTAAACCTAATCAATTAATAAAACTAAAGACGATGTACAGAAAATCGAACTCCCCGCCAGTATTACTGGAGGGAAGTCAATAGACCACTTTTCGAAGGAGTTCAAAGGTGATGCGATCACCAACGACGGTAGGTGAAACAGCACAAGGTCAGGCAATCGAAAGATTGCGGGCTTTTAAGCTGGACTGAGGACTCGCTCTGGGAGCTACTGTGAATCAGATGGATGTAGCAGTACACATCAGCAGAGCAGCTACCCAGCAGTCTGGCAGCAGGTCTAACAAATCGCTAAGTCAGCGATTGAGTCAGCATCTAGCAGAGCTGTGACCAAGAACGGAGGTGGCAAGCTGAAAGCCTCGCAGGTGACCGAGAAGGAAGCGGCAGCTAAGCCACTTAGCAGAGCTGTTACCGGGACTGGAGGTGGTGGCTCCAAGGATCTGCAGTCCACTGTAAAAGTGGCGGCAGCAGATCCCACTAAAGGGAGGAAGCGGAATGCCCAACGCTTCAGAAGGAGATAGGTAAAGCACGGTGACGCTGGAATTCAAAGGGAAGTCTGAGGATACCCAAGTGAAACCTGCTGCTACGGCTGCCAGCAAGCGAAAACGCTCTGAGTAGCAAATCGCACTGAGAGGTAAGTCAACGAAGAGGCCACGACAGGAGACAGTAGCTCGGTTCTGTAGGGACGTTGCTGCTAGTCATTTTAAGCTGGCCGTCATCGGCAAACAGGAGACCCTGGAATGGAGACATTGCTACATTGCTCGCGCCCACATTGCGGTAACATCCAGTGACGTTTTCACCACGGAGTGGCTTCGGTCTGCTGTCCTGAAAATTTCCGGAGATCATCCAGACTTGGATGTGATGGAGGAGACATCCATACCCAAACTGATAACAGCTAAAGTTGCGGTGCTTAACTCGAACGCTTCAGATGTTATATGTAAAAGAGACCGAAGCCTGATTTGAAAGTTTCAGGCTGGAGATTATTCCAGGTTTTTAAACTGAGCAACCAATCGGCAGAGCCCGATTTAACCTTTGCAGCAAAGTTGGTGCTTGTGCTAGGAAGTGATCGGGAGTCCGCAGATCAAGTACGGGCCAACAGAGGGTTGATTCACTTCGGGCTCAAGAGGATCACCATAAAGGTAGGAGGGGAGAAGGCAACTGAGGAAAGCCGAAGTGCGGGTGGTCCAAGTAAATCTTGCACTACTAATCTGCTTCGGCACCTAAGTCGGGGGTACGCTGACATCGCGCTTATTCAGGAAATGAAAATGGTGTAGAAGAAGGACAATTTCGATCAAAGACATGATGTAACAATACCTAAACAGTTTACAGAAAAATATACATGGAATCAATATCTTACCTTATAGATTCAGAACAGGAAAAAAACCCGCAGAATTCGAATAATATTGATACTAGATAACTGAAGCCAGTTTTCAAACTTTTTAGCTGAGATGTTTTATACGTGGTAGCATTATTAGATTACGTGTCAAATTGTTAGCTTTGACTAAAATGAATCATATAAAGCTTTTAGATTAATAATACTTTGCTAGTCTACTAGACAAATTATTAACGAAAATGGGTGCAATTAATATCTCGAATATTAGCTTTAGTTATCAAATAAAAGAGTTATCTAAAGAAGTATTGGCGAGTTGCGATCTCTCTTTCATCAAATGAAATATTTGTTTGTGCCAGTAGCCATAAGACGAAAGCTACGTTTGCTATTGTTTTATCATGAACTAAGCTATTTTTCACACTTTTGTATCTAACATGTTTGTAAATGGTTTTATGTTCAATTCAGCCTAAAAGCTTTACCTATTTTATACACACTTAACGAGAATGAAACATAACTATGCGTGTGCCTATATCCATGTGACTGATTGTCTAGTTTTCGAAAACTAGAATGAATGATCACTCTACAACTTTTGACATGTAGCGACTACATTGAGATCCAAAGATATTAGATGAAGTTTCTATCCTCTTGAAGTATGAGCAAAATAATGAATTATTGTTTGAGCTTTTTTATAAATGTTCAACATATGGTTGTTTATCTAAAAAAATATACGAACCATACTATGTTTCTAGTAACAGATTCGGATCCATCGGCCTCGACTTTGAGCTGTATAACTTGTTGTATCCCGTGAATAAGGTTTTAATGTAAAGTCGAACCTTTTTAAATGCGCTTTGCATAGGCAGAAACCTGAAGAATTGTTTCTGTTGAAACCGTCCCGATGATTTTTTTTTACCCGAAAGTAGTGATACAATAAATAACTTTGTCTAGTTTTGTTGCAGATTCATAAATTTTAAGTATTCTGTTTTAATTAATAGTTAATACTTGATACTTAATTTTACAGATTTGAGACTCTCGTAAATTCGAATTTCTTTGGTCACTTGATGAGCCTAGTGAAAAATCACCAACATAGCTTACATTACCTGCTATGGCAGTGATTGTTTATTTGTCGCATTATGAGAATATATACAATGGAAAATATCGATTGATAGCGAAATCGATCCGTAATCAAGTTACTTTGCAATGATTCAAAGAGGAATCAATTGATTACCGCGAAAAAACAAAATCAACTTAAGATTAATCAGCAGTGGTCGTTCTTGCTGTTTTTCGTTTTCAACTATTATTCTTCTACAGTTATTAACCAGCATAAATAGTTTTCAGAAACACAAATTAATTCTAAAACCACCGAAAATGTCAAATCATCCGTCAAAATGACGAAAGTCTGCATAGTATGGTGTGAAATGAAAGCTTATTGCAGAAACTCAAAGGAAGGTTGAAGTAGACCTATTTGGCTATACTTTTGAATCACTTAAGAAATGCCAATACGTGTGGTGAGAAAAGCAGATTTAGCTTAAGCTGAAATGACTGTTTCGATGCATACGTAGATGCACTGAAAGAAAAAATATGACTTTTCAATGGTTGTTCGGACCATATTATAGTTCCCCCCACCATAAAATTGTTTCATGTTTCCCACGACCATGCTAATGGTACCCCTGATCAAAGATAAAAGTTCTCATGAAAATAGTATGGTTGAGACAAACTGAAACTTAACATGGTTGTGTCAATCATATTATTTACATGATTTAAAATGATATTATGGTTCCAGTGACAATATTCCACGGTTATACGAAAAATATGTACCTATTGCACAAAATCATAGTATGGCCCGTGCAACCATGTGAATATATTTTAGTCAGAGTTGTAGTAACCGAAACCTAAATATTGTTGAAACAATATACCTAATTGCGGAAAAACCGAAACTGATTATATAATGTTCTAAGTACTATACCACTGTCTCCGTGACCGTACTTAGCATTTATGATATTTTATTGTTTCACTCTCTACATTCGGAGTTTTGAGTCCAAGTTGCTTACGAGTATGGTAGGTCGTATAGTAGTGTATTTTCTGTGCGTACGCAAGATTTTTCCTCGAAAAGTATAGTCGGACCTATAGTAGTGTTTTCTGCCCACGAGTGGAAACTTTTGTAGTGTTTTCTGTGCGCGCGCTAGTCTTTTACGCGAAAAGTTTGTGTCCAAGTGCAAGTGGAAAAAAAAACTCTAGCGCACCTGAACCGCTAGAAATACTAATGTTCGATGAACAGTAGAGGAATATTGCAGATTTTGAGTGCATATTCTACCACACGTGGTTCAATCTGTTTCGAGTGCAAAATTACTTTGATCTTAACAATGTATTTAACCTCATAGAGTGGAAAGGATCTCAGGAATTTCAAGATTTAGGAAAGTCAAACACTGCAAAATTTTCAAAGCAGCATAACATAACATAAACACAGAAAATGCTTAGGGGTTGCAGCACTTTACCAGCACTGCAACTAAAAGTCTCACACGATTTTCATTGTAAATGTTCGCGATATGAATAATGGCAACCCTTTGCTAGCATCCAAGCTAAAAATATATCACACCTGCCTAACATTGAAATCAACCTACCCTGCGAATTCCTTTTTGGTCCGATGACTGCATTGAAAGTTATAGGGGTACAAAAAAAATTAGGACTACCAGTCGCAAAAGTTTTCAAATTTTCGAAAATTTAATATTTGTTGTTTATTGTCACTACAAGATCATAACCGTTTGAAGATTTTACGATAAAATCGCTTTATAAAGATATTGCAAATAAATACCAAATCAACAATAGCTGGCAATCCTTTAATGGTTTTTTAACCAGATTGCTTCTGAATAATGCCTATAATAAATGTCACATCTCATATGGAATTCGTTTTGATTTGATGACTGCACTGGAAGCTATAGGGCAAAAAGCTTTATTTTCTTGAGCAAATTTTCAAAGCCCAAGACACTGAAATTACCATAGCTGGCAGCACCAACCCAATTTTTCAACCAAGTTTCTACCAAACACGGTTTAGAGCAAGGTTCAGCTACCGTGTCAATTTCATGAAAATCTGGTGACTGATTTATAAAAAGCAGTGTTTTTTCTTTATAATTTTTCAAGATAGCACCACTGGCACAGAGTTGCCCGCATTTCCAAATCGCTTCTAACAGACTTGGTCCCACTCAATGCCAATACTTTCTGTGAATTTCATTTGTATCTAATTATTGGGTCGTGCGTTCTCGTGAACAGAAGTTTTTGATGCTTAAAATATAGGTAAATTGGAAAAGGGTTACCGTTCTGGTCCGATGTGAAATTTCAAAAGCTTTGCTTTGTTTGTGTAGACATTATATAAGATTTCTATATTAGTTGATTTTCACTCTAAAAGACAAAATTGTTGAGGAGATTCGATGGTTTGAAGGTTTTCACTTTCAATGCCTGCCGTAGCTGCAAAATTGCCAGCACGCTCATACTCTATAGCTTACTAACAGCAACATGTCCTGTAATTTTTATACTGATTTGATAATCTGGTCAAAAGTTATCGCAATTCAAACATTTTCAAAATTTTCCCACTTTCATTTTAGGTGCCTAGCGCACACATAGGGTTAAAAATTTCCAAAAATTATCATATTGATATATGAAACACGTTCGAAATTCATTGCATAGACTTTATTTTTGTGAAAACTGTTTGTGGACAGAATAATAGGTATATTTAAAATGTCACTAAAATGGCCACCGGCGCCAAAGGGTTAAATATTATTAAGGGGTTACACCACAGTAGAGAGCGAAAATTTAACGTTTTTCTGCGATTTTTTTTTAAGTGGAAGGAAAAGTAAAAAAGTAATTCTCTTTAAGGATGTTGGTGAAACATGTTTTGAAGTTTTTAAAAAAAAATTATTAATTAAAAAATATTACAAAATGGCTGCCCAACAGCCGTTTCTGTGGAACGGTTTTTTTTTGGAGGGGCTCCGCGGCACGCAGTAGAAGTGCACCAAAAATTAATCTGGAACAAAATAAAAAAATTTTCTTAAAGAACATTAGTATAGCTAGAGAAATACGTAGGGGACTTTGAAAATATTTATTTTTGTAAAATTGGCGCATGTATATATATATATATATTGCATGTATATATATTGCATGTATATATATATATATTTATATATATATATATATATATATATATATATATATATATATATATATATATATATATATATGTATATATATATATATATATATATATATATAAATACCTAATTCGACGACCGCTTGCAATTCGTGAAATTCCAAGGTCTATTAGGTGTACAACTTTGCTTCCGCCGTTTTTTTTGCGAAATTTGAGGCTTTATTGTAAAAAACTGGTTATACATTTATGATTCAAAGTATTGTCCATCGCTGGCCACTACTTTCTCCCATCTTTCGGGCAGCATACGAATCCCGCGTTGAAAAAGCTGGTCATCTTTTGAATCGACGCACAAATCGATCCAATTTTTTACTTCTTGATAAGACCGGAAGTGCTGGGTAGCCAGGCCGTGTGCTATTGATCGAAACAAGTGATAGTCCGAGGGAGCAACGTCTGGAGAATACGGCGGGTGGGGTAGGACTTCCCATTTCAAAGTTTCCAAGTATGTCTTCACCACTGTCGCAACATGGGGTCGAGCATTGTCATGCTGGAAAATCACTTTATCATGTCTCTTGCTGCATTGCGGCCGTTTGTCTTTCAATGTTCGGCTCAAACGCATTAATTGGATTCGATAACAATCGCCTGTGATTGTTTCAGTCAGTTCTAACAACTCATAATACACAACGCCGAACTGGTCCCACTAAATACTGAGCATGACCTAGGAACCCAGAATATTCGGTTTGGCCGTCGATGTGAAGCATGGCCGGGATATCTCCATGATTTTCTGCGCTTGAGATTATCGTAATGAACCCATTTTTCGTCCCCAGCCACAATGCCATGCAGAAATCCCTTCCGTCTTCGCCTTGCAAGCAGCTGTTCACAAACACACAAACGCCGTCCAACATCTCTCGGCTTCAACTCGTACGGCACCCAATTTCCTTATTTCTGAATCATTCCCATGACTTTCAGGCGTTTTGAAATGGCTGGTTGCGTCACTCCCAATGATCCTGCCAATTTTTGTTGCGTTTGATACGAGTCTTGATCAAGTAATGCCTCCGATTTTGCATCTTCGAAAACCTTCTCTCTTCCACCGCCATGCTGGTCTTCGACGTTAAAATTGCCGTTCTTGAAGCGTTGAAACCACTCTCGGCACGTTCTTTCACTAATAGCGGCCTCACCATAGGTATTTGAGAGCATTCGATGAGCCTCAGCCGCAGATTTCTTCACATTAAAGAAGAAAATTAAAACCTCCCGCAAATGACGAGAAATTGGCTCGTAAGCTGACATGTTTAATCGAGAATAACTTTTGGATGCACACACAAATCGACTAATATTTCGATGGCGTTATGTTTACAAATACCTAAGCTTATTGCATGACATTTATGACCTATTTATTTCAACAACCACTTACCGCTACAGCCATCTATTGCAAAACGGCGGAAGCAAAGTTGTACACCTAATAATTTCTTTGAAAGTTGACGTGAAATCCGGTGTACCTCAAGGAAGTCATCTTGGCCCTCTTCTATTTAATATTTTTATATCTGACATATTGGAGGTTTTATCTGACATTCCCCATTTACTATATGCGGTCTAAACTGAGCTCTCTAGACCATTGGTGCTCCGCGAACAAGCTCCCTCTTAACATTGCCAAATGCCGCGCAATCAGCTTCTCTCGCAAATCTGCACACATTCATTAGACGAACCGCCTCAACGACACGTCATTCAGCATATCAGATCTCGGTGTCACCCTGGATGAAAAGCTCCGTTTCAATCTTCATTACGATAGAGTGCTTTCCCGAGCAAGTAAACAACTTGGTTTCATTAAGCGACAGGCCAAAGAGCTTAGGAATCTTTGGGTTACTAAATCCCTATATATTTCACTCGTGCGCCCTCTTCCTCAATATGCGTGCCCTATCTGGAACCCGGCTTTCGAAATTCACAGCCAAAGATTTGAGTCTGTTCAGAAGCAATCTTTACTATTCGCTTTGAGGGACCTTTTCAGCCCTTATGATTTCAGTAATCTACCATCATACGAATATCGCCTTAAATGTATTAATTTGTTACCCCTTGCGTCGAGAAGATTAATGTTATCTGCCTGCTTCAGCTTCGATGTCATCAGAGACGTGGTTAATGTCGTCTACTTGAAAGAAAAGTTTGTACTTAATCAGCCCTTGAGAGTCACTAGATCCCGACGATTGCTTATTGAATACCATCACAACACAACATATGCAGCAAACGAGCCAATAAATAGGTGCTGCAAGCCATTCAATAGCATGAGCGAGAACTTTTCCCCTATGATCTCTAAATCAACGTTTGAAAATAACATCATCAAGGCTCTCTCTTTATAGTCTCCCCCACCATACTAACATATATGTATTGTATATTCAATTTAAATTTAAATTTGGTATTTAATTTGTTAGTCATTCATTTGTCATTTGTTATTTATTTATTACTATCTTTGTTGTCTGATTATAACTTATTTTATCTATGCACTATATATTAGTCTTGTATTTATATATAGTTTGTTTTATTTTTATTTTGTTTCGTAATTTTATGCATGTACTATTTTATTTTATTCTTTTTATACATGTACGCCTTGCTTGGTAAATAAATAAATAAATAATTTAAATTAATAAATAAATATATATATATATATATATATATATATATATATATATATAAATATATATCTATATATATATATATATATATATATATATATATATATATATATATATATATATATATATATATATTTATAATCAATCAATGAGTTAAAGGTCTATGTTTATAATATTGGTGCGACCGATATACAAAGACAGATCAAATTTCACTTTAATGCGATAAAGAAAGCTAATTAAAAATTCCTCAATACTCAAAAAATTACTGTTTAATAAAATAAAAGTTTCACCAAGTCTTTTTTAATGCAAACAAATCTATGGCTATGTATTCTGTCTACAGCTCGTTGAACCAACAACGAACAAAGAATTTTTCACCTGCTAGCTTATTTTCACGTTGAAATTGTAACGATGGTCAGATGTTAATGGATCCATTAGGCTGCGATGGCGTCTGCATATTAATTTTCTTTTCAACTTCTTCAGCTGCAGTAACAAGTACGTTTTGCTGTCTGCTAATCTGGTGTAGAGTCTAGTTTGAACAGATCAGACGCTACAAAAATAAAGTATGCAAAATGGCATTTGGCACTGCCGACGTTCAGGAGATAGGAAAAGTTAGTTATCTGCGACGTAACCCAGTCATTTTCGGATGAAAAACATTAAGGTTTTCCTTTAAAAAAAATGTAACTATAACCAGACTTGAAACGCCAATTATCACTTTACTTTTTTTTCTGTGTGCAATATATGCATGCAGTTGCGATAATACTGGAATCGTGACCTACTTTCTGTGCGTGTGATGCATATTTGCATTTATACCTGCAGGTCGATTGTGCCATGAAAACATTTTTATAGCCTTGTAAGTTTCAAATCGAGCAGGAAAATATTTGCAGCAATACTACTTGTAATGTTTCGCATCAGTACACAATTCCTGAATAGAAGTATTTAAAGAAGCTAAGGCGACGATTCTTAAAGTTTTTTACTATTACCTATAAAACAATTGTCGGAAATGATTCTTCGCGGGTGACACATAGCACAAGAAAGAAAAATTACCAGCACAATTGATTGTAAATACAGAATGTAAATTGAACGTGACTGGTGGAACGCAGATAGATTTCGTGTTATAAAAAACCTAGATTTCGGCACATTGAATCAGAATAAGTACTGTATTCAAGCAAACTATTCGAATTAATTGAAACTTGGTTGAGCACTGATAGCAGCAATTGATATTTGTCAGGAGTATGATTGAGTGACAAATTAACTGTTGTTATGAAAAGTAAACCAACAAAAATAAAATATATATTAATTTTATTTTGGAAATAAACATAAAACACATTTTTCAGTGTGTTCACCTATAATACCTATACAATCTTAAATATGTCGTCCAAAACATTCACACAAATTCTTTGTTTTGTCCTCTATATGGCTGTTCTGCTCTTCCTGCGCTCTCTCAAATAATCATCACTATATGTCTTGTCAGCATGGTTCAGAGACTCAAGTTTTAAAATATTGAAGAACTAATCTATAAATTGTCATACATATTCTTTTAAATAGAATTAATAAAGAAAAATTAACTCAAGGGAGATCTGTACACACAAGTCAAGCTCAGTTATGTTCAACCTTTCCAAACAATTGATAGCATTGATTTCGCTAGTATATGCTTTTCTGTGCACGCTCATGGTCTGTTCAGTATTAAAGTGAGCAAATTTTATCCAAGTTTTCTGAGTTAGTTGCGTTCTTTTAGCAACTTACCACTATTACGTTTAGTGTCCGCATTTTAAACATATACGGCGAATGAACAAAAGTGGTAAAATATTCAATGCCTTTCATGATTTTTAAAGGGTCTTCTATAAATAGACTTAGCAAGATTGTCAAACCCTACCCTTCTTTCTTAACTTAACTCAGTAGTTTTACGTTTGCGTATTTATTTTCTGTTCTTCTTATTTTAAATGACTTGGTTTGCTTACTTTTTTGCTTATTCATATTTACAGTTATCTATTTTGATCATATGACCTTGATTTTTAAATAACTAAATCAATATACATAGCTTGGAATATGTGTTCTATCTCACATCATTTCTCACACTTGCACATTTATCACAAAACTCTATGAGCACTTTCCGCAAAAGAAACGTTTCTTTCTTACACGCTTTGCAGTAAGAAGTGGTTTTACTGGTTTCAAGTAGGTATACCTCCCCATATCGTTTTTTTAACGTCCTGTTGAACCATCGATGGAAAGAGATATTGCCAATGGATCAACGTTGGTGATTTTTGAACTGATTTATCCTTTTAACTGATTTATCCTACTTCTGGCTTGTTTTCCAACATCTTTCTTATTTTCAATTTTATTGTAGGAAAAATAGTTTTCAGTCTACTGGAGTGCCTGTAATTCTGTACGTCGCCATTTTCCTTTTTCAGTCATAATTTTCACGGAGTGCTCTTGTTATTTTCATCCTTCGTTTGGATATTAATTCTAGTCTGCATCTTTTCGGAAGACAAAATTAAGATTTAAGAAAAGTCTTGTATTAGTTTTCAAAAAATATAAAGTATTTTCAGATAAACTCCGGATAAAAATTTACGAGAACGATCACGATAGTACAACAGTGGTAGTAGTATTAGTAGTAGTAGTAGTAATAGTACAGTAGTAGTAGATAGTATAGTATGTAAAATCCTTGCGGTAGCATTACGCAGAAAAGTCGTTAGCTACTCCGGTAATAAAAATTAACTGTATAATCGATTCCTCTCTGTACCTGTTGAGTGTTAGCTTTTTCCAGAAATGCACTGGCTCGCGGTGAGCTGCCTAGTCTTGATACGTATGAAGTCGTTGTTGGGCAAGATATAATCTTTGCGAAAGCTGAAGAGTTGATATTTTACTTCTATTTATAATTTTTGGCGAAATTGGAGGGGTTGAATATGGAATTTTGAAAGAATTTCTTTTTTTTTTATCTTACCCATGATATTTTAAAATTGTTTAATCCAATCCGGGCGTTGAGTGCCTAAAAGTATGTAAAGATTTTCTTCTCCAAATTGTAAATTGCAATACGTTTTAAAGAAGTCCTCAGAACAGTACGAACTTTACCGTACGTATTGCTGCTTAAATAATTTTTTATTTATGTGACCTCCTAATTTGATTAGCAAAAAAAAAATTGTGGAATCATTTGATGACAATGGTTTAGTGAATTTGCATGTACTCCTATAATTCTGTGGAAACAAAATAGTTGGAAAAACCAAGTGTAGGAAGTGAAATAATGTTTTTAGTCTAAATATTTCATTTTATATGGTTTCATATGCTACGTGTGTTAAGGTAGGCAAATATAATTTGGATACTTTGGAATTGCGATAACCTCTCACATCATCGTTTAAAAAGCATAATAATGGGCGAATGAAATACGTCTGTGAGGTTTTTCATCAATGTGCAGGCAACCTTGTACACAAACAACAAACAAAAGGCACACAAATAAAAAACCTTCAAATCAGTGACCCTCCTGGAAAACTTTTTGCTTTTTAGTGAAATACGAGGGCAGTTTTGATAAGCCAGCGACTTTTTGAATTTATCGCGCAGTTAATTTAAATGCAACACAGCTCGCGTCAACTGCCATCTATTGATAAACTACTGAGGAATTTCGAGCAAGATGCGCCATTTAGTTTGTGGTTGACAACTATTGAAAGCAGACAACCAATTGAATGTTAACGAAAATGGAATAAAGTGAATTTTGTGTGCTGATTAAGCTTTACTTTTTGCATAAAAAAACCATCACCAAAACCAAGAAAAGGCTTGATAAATACTATGAGAACTCTGCACCATCAATTACAATGGTCAAGAAGTGATTTACTGAGTTCCATTGTAGTCGCACTAGTAAAAATGACGTTGAACGAGTTTGTTCGGGTGAACGTATACCAAAGAAGGCCTAATTGGGTCGGTCTGCCAAAAAGGTCGTGGCTACAATTTTTGAGATGCACGCGGTATTATTCACATTGATTACCTTAAAAGGAGTAAAAGATTCACCGGCAAATATTATTCAGAGCTTTTTGACAGATTCGATATTGATTTGAAGCAGAAACGACCGCATTTGGAAAAGAAAAGAGTGTTGTTTCATCAATACAATGCACGGATGCACACGTGTGTAGTCATTAGGGTAAAAATCTAAAAATTACGCTACGAGCTGCAACCCGATCATGCATATTCTCCAGGCTTAGCCCACTGCAACTATTTCCTGTTTGCAAAACTGAAGAAATGGCTGGTCAAGAGGTCATCACTGAAACAAATGACTATTTCGATGGCCTTGATGAAACCTATTATTTGGAAATCGAAAAAATGCTGGACGTTTATTTGTTTTTCCATCAAAAAATCACTAATTTGTCAAACTACGCTCGTATGTCAGCAATTGATAAATTGCTTGATCCCCCCAATCCGCTTTAAAAAATGATTTCTTATCTGTGCAATATACAATAGATCAGATGTCGTATTGATAAGTTTAAACTTAAAACTAAGCAATTTCAAATGTTGTTTCGATTATATTTTAAGCCGCTAATAATTATCGATTTCCATTGTGGACTTGTCTATTGGTGATGACTCCTTTGTTTCAGTGTCTTTTGGGTGTTTCAGAAGTGGCGCCAATTTTGTCTGCGTTTTTAGTTAGCATGTGTCCAATTCAAAGCTCATGTATTCCAGTGGGCAAAGAATTGGCTTCTAGTTTGATCAGACGAGAGATCGCGCACCGAACTTTTAATAGGTACTTGAGTTAATCAGGGACAAAATGAGTCGTGAAACTAATAACTCCACAATTGTATTCACATTGATTGCAAATTTGTGAATGAAGCTCTCTTCCACCTCTAACGTAAGGGTTGTCGTGAGGTTAAATTAGTTTTGTATTTTATTAATTTTATTAACTTTATTAATTATGTATCTTAATACTAAATATCTGTATTAAATTGATCTACCATACTAGCTTTTTGGCGAATTGTGTATTAGCCTCAAGGGGAGGAATGGAAGTTTTTCACGCGTCTACTGCTCCCTAGGAAGCGGAAAGCTATCGAGGATTTTTTGATCGTGTCTTGAGAATTTCCTGACTATTTGAAAATTACACAATTTCAGATGAGCATCAATCATCACATATTCTGAATAAAACGTATGTATCACAAGGCTTTTAAGTAAATTTTTTATTTCGTTTATTGTCATGTACTGTTTCTTGTGCGTACATTTATTAATTTGCTTTGAAGTTAAGCCAACATTTTTTTTTTATTTTTTACTAATGTTCGAAGAACATTAGTATTAAAATCGATTCGGCCAAAAATTCATATTTCCGTATATATATATATATATATATATATATATATATATATATATATATATATATATATATATATATATATATAAATATATATATATATATATATATATATATATATATATATATATATATATCATCAAAAAATTTCAGTGAGATAATCTCGGGAACGCGCCATCCGATTAAGCTGAAACTTTCAGGATACATTGGTGTATATGCAGAATAGGTCCAGGTCTCTTTAAATGTCAGTTATTGTTAACTTTTTGGCGCCGGCGGCCATTTAAGTGATATTTTTAATATACCTATTATTTCGTGCACAAACACTTTTCGCAAAAATAAAGTTAACGAAATAAATTTCGAACCTGTTTTACATATGAATCGGATAATGCTTTGGAATTTTTTAACCCTATGTGTGCGCTGGGTGCCTAAAAAGAGGACGAGAAAATTTGAAAATTTTTAAATTGCGATAACTTTTGACAGAGCTATTGAATGATTACGAAATTTTCAGGACATATTGATATTGTTTAGTTGTAGATTTGTGTAGCTTTTAAGGAGCGTGCTGGCAACCCTGTAGCTAGGGCAGGCACTGAAAGTGAAAACCTCCAAATCATCGTCTCTCTTGAAAAAATGCCGTTTCTTCAAAAAAAGCCACTCATATGTAAATCTTGTGCTTTGTTTACATAACCAAAAAAAAAAAGATATGGTATAACGGGCATGCCTGGTAACCCTTGCCCAATTTACCTCTATTTTAAGCATCAAAAACTTCTGTTCACGGAAACTCACGATCCGATGAGCAGAATTAATTGAAATTTTCAGAATGTATTGGTCTTAAATAGGACCAGGTCTGATAGAAGTGATTTTGAAATGCGGGCGATTCTGTGCCAGTGGTGCCATCTTGAAAAACCACTAAAAAAGATAACTGTTTTTAGCCCTATAAATTCTGATTGAATCGTTCGATTTTGACACAACTCACACAATTGCTGGACCTTACCTTAAGCCACGTTTGGTAGAAATTTGGTTGAAAAATTCGGTTGGAGTTGCCAGCTATGATAATTTTGGTGTCTTCATTTTGAAAAAAAAATTTGGAAGTGAAAACATTCAAACCATCGAGTATTCAAAAAAATGTCCGTTTCTTACAATAAAACCAATCTGTATATAAATCTTATGTTTTATCTACACGTTCAAAATAAAACTTTGGAAATTTCATGTCGGACAAGAACGGTAACCCTCTCCCAGTTAACCTATATTTTTAGCATCAAAAACTTCTGTTCACGGAAACTCACGAACCAATAATCAGGTACAGCTAAAATTTACAGAATGCATTGGACTTAAGTAAGACCAGATTTGATAGAAGCGATTTTGAATTGTGGGAAAGTCTGTGCCAGTGGTGCCATCTTGAAAAATTACAAAGAAAAAAAACTGCTTTTTGCCCTATGAAATGTGAATAAATTACCAGATTTTCATGAAATTGGCACAGTAGCTAAACCTAACTCTAATCTCTGTTTGGTGGAAATTTGGTTGAAAAATTTGATTGGTGCTGCCAGCTATGGTAATTTTTGTGTCTTTGGTTTTGAAAATTCGCTCTGAAAAATAAAACTTTTTGCCCTATAACTTCCAGTGCAGTCATGAAATCAATACGAATTTCATACAATTAATGAAACCTGTCATAAACATTATTCAGGCCAAATTTGGTTGAAAAGCCACGATAGGGTTGCCAGCTATTGTTGGTTTTGTGTTTAATTGCAATATCTTTATTAAGCGGTTTTATCGTAGAATTTTCAAATGGTAATGATATTGTAGTGACAATAAACAGCAAATATTAAGCTTTCGATTATTTGAAAAAACTTGCTGCAGGTAACTCTAAATTTCTTTATACTCCTTTAACTTCGAATGTTATATAACAACGTGAAGCAGATGTGATATACTCTTGGCTTTGATACTGGCGAAAGGTTGCCAGCACGAGTCGGTTGTGCTACTTTTGTATCAATAAATGCTTACAGTTAGTATTCATACCGGAAACATTTACAATTAAAATAAATAATCAATGTTACAATTCGCAAAGTTCTGCAAATTTTTCGGATCGCAGCCCCAAACACCAACTTCAGTTACAGTGCTGCAGGCACTGAGCATTTTCTTCATTGATGTTATATGAGATGCTGCTTTCAAAATTATGTGAAATAAGCAACTGATAACGAATATAATTAACCCGTGTTTTGCTCTCATAAACGTTGAAATTCATGCCAGTGGTAATATCTGAAACCTTCCACCATATGAGTTATAATGCATTCTTGAGACCAAAGTAAAACGTGGCATTTGAAACAGTTTGGTCGTAATAAGCAGCACATGTGGTGGAATATGTACTCAAAACCTGCACGATTCTTCTACTGTTCTTCGAACATTAGTGTTTCTAGCGGTTCAGGTGCGCTAGAGTTTTTATTTTGTCGATCGACTGATTTTTGCAAAATAATTCTATTTTTTATTTATTTTGGATATGAAAAACCCTTCTAATTGACTTTACAGCTGCCAGAAGATTTATACAAAATCATTCGAAACATGTGGCACATTTTCGATTATCTTTGATTAACAAGTTTGTTCATACCAGAGATGATAACGGACGTCTCGAGGTCAGATAGTAGATCTGGAGCTGGTGTCTATCTACATTCATCGAATGGCAGGTGGGCTTTCTTTCTTCTTTCTTCTATCTTTCTCTTCGTTTCGGTTTTTCAAGCAGAAATATTTGCTATCCTGAGAGCTGCCTGTTGGGCAGTTGAAGAAAGATGGAGGGGAAAAGGCATTGCTATTTGTAGTGACAGTCAAGCTGCACTGATAGCGCTGCGTAGACCCCTGACTACTTCGAAAATTGTCCAACAGTGCAGAGCACGATTGAACTCTGTCGCCAGATTTAACAGTGTACATCTGCTCTGGGTACCGGGGCACTGTGGTGTTGAGGGAAATGAAATTGCTGACGTCATTGCGAAGCAAGGTTCGGGACTTCCACTACGGGGCCCTGAACCCGCCTTGGGTGTGCCGACCGCATCTGCACGTGCCATTCTTCGAAAGTGGGTAGATGATGCTCACAAAGATATATGGACGGCTGCTGGTGTGGCCAGGCACACGAAGATCTTCCTTTCAGAACCCAACCATGTGCCTGCGGAATTCTTGCTCAATAAGAGCAGGAAAGTTTGCAGGACCATGGTGGGTATTCTGACTGGACACAACTGCCTAGGAGGACATATGTACCGAATGGGTGTTATACAAGATGACCTCTGTTCATCCTGTCTAGAAGAGGCTGACTCGGCGGAGCATTTGCTCTGTGAATGCCCAGCGTTTGCGCGTCTCAGATATCTATGCTTTGGCTGGGATGTTGCACGCATGCAGACGATAGCCTCTTTTCCCCTATCAGTGATCCTAGACTTTATCAAGAAGTCTGTGAAACTATGGTAGGCAGGGGGAAATTAGTACAATGGGTCCTTTGGCCTGAGTGCTTAGAGGTGCCAATGCGCCTCTCCCCCAACTCACACACACACACACACACACACACACACACACACACACCAGAGATGATAAGCAAATTCCATAATTTCGAGAATGAAAGGCCTATTAAATATCAAAACAATATATATAAAATCATGATTGGTTTTCGCTTCAATTAAGATAATTCTTACCCCACAAGAACAAGCACATCCCCGGATACACTTAACAACATATAATCTTGATTAGAAATTGGCTAAAAAGTAATCGCAAAATTAAGTCAACTGTTCGAAACAAATCGAATTCAAAATCCCGAATCTTGTATATTTCAATGGGTTCTATCACGATTTCATCGTATGTAACACAAATTCCCATTAGAAATCTTGTCGAATATTAATTAGAAGAGACTTATGTAAGTAAGTGCCAGATGTCTTTAATTCACGACATCTGATAATTATGAAAGTCTTTCGTGCGTTCAAATCGTAGCATCTATAAATAATTACTTTTCGTATCGATGCGATTATTTGAAGATGTTGAAATGTAATAAACAGAGATGCCATCGAGAATATGGTTATATATACCTTATATTAGTAGCCACCCAATAATACTAGGAATTATATGGAGTACATTTCTTCATTTCAATGGAGTCTTACCACGTACATATGTACGTAATAAGCGTTGCGTAGAAGAAAACAACATGAATCTGAAGTATTCGAGTTAAAATTCAATATTTTACAAGATCGTATCCAAGATTTGTCTGGCTTTTCTTACCTCATTAGTTTGTATTTATTCTGGAGGTTTTGTGGATATTTTTTTTTATTTGTTTACCAGGCGAGCGTTTGAATATTCACCTGATCAATCAAAAAGCGAAAAAGTCTCAAGACGACATTCAACACAATCAAGTGGAATGTGTAATGCTAGTTTTTTGATCAAAACTAGTTTAAACCGGATTTTGCTTTTTTTCGAAAATGTATTCGGTTTCATATTTACTCGTGATCATAAAACAAACGTTCATTTATGGTTTTATTATATGTATTTTTTCTACAGTTGTTGTTCGGAGAGTATTGCTGTTCGGAACAGGCGCAAGTCTATGGACTTAATCGTCATTTAAAAAGCTAATGGGGACTGGGCACAGAAACCATTAGTTCATTATTGTTTCGCGGTTTTTCAAATCGAAGTACTTGTGTATACATACATACGCATGTATTTATGTAATCTCATTCTGCGTCAATTCCAATCATTCGCATTGGTAATTATCACAACATAATCAAAATGTTTTCTCTACTAAACCAACGGAACATTTTAAGCGATAAAAGTTCTAGTTAAACATTTTACATTTTTTAATTACTATAATATGATTAAGTAGAAACCACTGAATCCAATTAAAATATATAAAATATTATAAACCACAATCCACTTAAAATAATAGTTCTGAGAATCAAACTGAATCTAATAAGGAACCGCAAAATCAATTTCTACTAAAAAGCACGTCATTTTTCGGTAAATTAATTCTAAGATTTATACAAACAATAGCTGAGATACCTTGTAACTTATCAAGAACTCTCTGAATCAATATCACGGAAAACTTAAGGCTAGTGGGATTATTGGATTGTCTTAAAATTTGTTAGCTTTCTTTTTGCATCCATGCACTCACATGTCAGGATTTTCCTACACCCTGAAGGTGATGCAAAGAAAATGAAAAAAATTCGACCACTAAGTGGTCACTGCAGCGCAGGTATTTTCTAGAGTACTTCGGGATCCAATTGAGATGCTTGTTAGCCGAGATGAACCATGAAATTGGCTATCGATAGTGACTGCAATCGGTTTTAGTATTATTAGGTTGAACACTTGTCGTTTGACAATATTTAATTAAAATTTACCATAAACTGGCACATGTGTGCTGGAAACCATCCAGATTATGTATTTAATCTGTGGTTAGTTTTGAATATTATTTTCAGAAAACGATGCATCAAGGCTGACTATGAAGTTCAAAATTTTCACGATTAGAGTATGTTGCTCAGAAAATACATGCATACGTATTACTTGAAACTACAGCTCCTAAACGTATACTGCCCTGCTTAGCATACAAGTTCTATCTACATTTTAGCATTTTTGAGATAATTAATGATTTGTGTTTTGATTTGTACTAGATATATATGGAGAGTGCATTTTTCAATATTGATTTTAACATACTTCCACAAAAGACAGGTTATTTTCAAATTTTGCAGAATGATGTTATAGAGTATGCAGTTTTTGAGTCTGGTGTTAAATAAAAAATGCCAAAAATGTAGATAGAACGCTAAGCAGGGTATTATAGTGCCGGTAAAAAATGATGAGACACCCCATGCTTTTCAAGAAATCGTAAAATAAAAACAAATCCCAGAAGCTGTGTATATATCTGAGATTGTCGCACCGCATTACATTCCCCTGAGTAATTAACCGTGGGTTTTTGCTATAACATACTCAGTAATTAAAAAAAGTAGAATCATAGCCATTTTCTGATCTCATAAAACCATTCTCTGTTTATTCGGGTGTGAGCGTTTGCCCCGCAAAAAAAATAAACGAAATTGTGATGCAAAAGAGATGTGTCTACATTATTCGGAATCCTGAAAATTATGGCAAAAAGAAGAAGTCAAAAGGGCGCTCTAAGTTCTCGGTCCAAACGGAAAATTATTCGATACGCATCTGATTTTACACTTACCGCACGATAAATCGCGTCAAACGTGAGCGTTAAAACAAAGATCAGAAATGTTTAAAACATTATCGCACGAGCAAAGCATCTAAAGCGCCGTAAATTGCAGAAAAACTCGCCTCTCACTGAACGGCACAAAATGTCAAGACTGGCCTTTGTTAAAAGCCACTTCCATTGGGAGAAAAAATGGCGTCGTGCTGTTTCTACAAAGGAGAAAAAATTTAATATCGGCGGACACGACGGTTTCAGTTAATTCCATGACCTTAGGAAAGAAACGAGAGTTCTGAGCAAGAGAAAGTATTATCGTGGAATGGTTTGGGGTGCTATAGGATACAATGAACGGTCAAACATTCAGTTTTTAACTGGAGAAGTTACCAGCTAATTTGGGAGTAATCGCGGATCAGCGGTTCATTTTTCACAATGCAAACGTTGTTAAACAGTACTTTCAGCAGCAAAAAATGAATGTTTTTTTATTTATTTATTTGTCGCGTATTCAATACAACAGGCAAACTGTCCAGTTACAGATTGGATACAATGAAAAAAATAAAATAACAAGAACTAAATAAGAATACATAAATATAAAAATACAAGAAATTCTTAAAGTATTAAATAATAAAGTAAAATTAACCGTTCTCGATCTCCCAGCATGGTTTCCTGAATTAAATAGGATTATCGATTTCATGCTTACGAAAGTAAAACCCTGTTTACCGACATATTTCAAAGATATTCGTCAATCACGCTGTCATTTATTTAGCTGAAAGTTTGCTATTTTAGAATACCAATCGCTTAAGAGTTGACCAACGCGTCAAAATTATTAAAATTTACTACAAAAACGGTGATTCTACCGTTTTCACATTTCGCGCTTTACGAGGAGTGTATGGTCGTCATAATCGTTCTTCACAGCAAGCAATATTGAATACAATGAATAAATTTGAATAAACTGGATTTGTTACTAATATTTAAAGGCATGTGCATCATCGAAATATTCGCACCACTGGAAATATCGCTGCTGTAGCCGAAAGTGTGGAGGAAGATCCAAATTTTTCGATTCCTCGTCAATGATGAGATCGTGATGAGACCCATTCCTTGCTTTGTGGATGCTTTAATAAGCAGAACTGCAGAATATGGGGCTCAAAAAATCCACAAGTGATCGTAGAGAGGCCATTACATCCGAATCAAGTCACTGTGTGGTGCGCATTATGATTTGGTGGAGTGATTAGACCGTATTTTTTGAGAACTATCAAAGACGAGTCATCACCGTCAGTTCTGAGTGCTATGGCTGCATGTTAACTGATTATTTTAGGATGGGGCAACTAGTCACGTGAAACACGCAAATCGAGCTTCTTTGCGGGAGAAATTTCCAGGACTCGTGGTTGGCTGATTTGAATTGGCCTCTAAAATCCTGTGATTTAACGCCTCTGGATTTTTTTGTGGGGGTGCGCGAAATATCGTGTTTATACAAACAATCCCCAAACTCTGAACGAGCTGAAAGCCATTATTCGTGAGGCTATGGTCGCGATATTGCCCGAAATGTACTCGAAATTCATCGAAAATTACCTCAAAACGATTGAGTCCTTTAAGAAATTCCGTGGAGGACATTTGACTACATATAATGGCAAGAATCAATCTTTACAACGAAATAAAAATCACATAGCTTTCTGAATATTTTGCGTATTTTTTTCAAGTTTACTTTTTCAAGCATGAATTGAATAACCCTGTGTTATCGGACAAAGTTGGGATCAGATGTCCCGAATCGCTTATGCTGAATCGAAACAATTTCAAGACATAAAGGAATTACAAAACGCTACTACCTCTACATGGGCTCAGATTTCGAGGAAATATGTTCAAAAATTCTATAAGAAACTAGTAAAAAGAATGATAGAAATTATAAAACAGAAAGGACGCTCAATAAAATATTCAAATACTATAAATAGTTGCGTTTCTTTAAATATCATTCTAAAATGGTCAAAATGCAAGGTGTTTTATCTGTATTACCCACCTGTACTTCAACTTTCTTTAATTACTCAATATGCTATACGGAAAATCCTCGGCTAATTACACAGGAGGAATGTAATATTGTACGATAATCTCAGGTACATACACAGCTTCTTGAGATTGTTATGTTATTTTACGATTTCTTGGATGTTTACTTTAATGTTTACTTTAATTGAGTGCAACAGGGTTGTCCAAATTTCCAAATTATTTTTATCAAACCTGTCTCTACTTAAAGCAAACCATCTTATAAAAACCTTATCATTTTTATCGTCAGTGTTCAATCCACGCTGTTGTTCGAAAGTTTACATTGCGGTTCAGATTTTTCATTATGAGTCGTGATGTGAAATTTTAGCACACGAGTGCACTATGATTTTCTTGAATTCGTATTGTACATTTTACCTAACAACATAGCAAAATTCCATTATGGTGATGTCTTGCATTCAGTATTGACGAGTGATTCAGTTAAACGTTTTAATTTAAAGTTCACGATATAGTTTTCCTGCGGAAGATTGACACTTGATATTTACGTCTGTTTTTCGCTTCAAAACGCAAGTCAGCTGTTTGAACAAGCAAGGACGAACTTTTTTTTGTAACATAACGGCTGTGAACTATTTTTTCGATATAATTTATTATGTTTCGTATGAAATACTAAAGATCAAACTATTTAATATCAATTCAGTCTGCTTTAGAAACAATGCAATCCAAGTGATAAAATATGGATAAATAAAATCGAATTTTCAGTTTTCTTTGTTACTAGTGTTCGAAGAACATTAGTATTAAAATCGGTTTGGCCAAAAATTCATATTTTATATATATATATATATATATATATATATATATATATATATATATATATATATATATATCATCAAAAAAATTCAGTGACTATTTCTAAAGAACGCGCCATTCGATTGAGCTGAAACTTTCAGGATATATTTGTGTATATGCAGAATAGGTCCAGGTTTCACCAGATGCTAATTATCTTTAGCCCTTTGGTGCTGGCAGCCATTTTAGTGGTATTTTAGATATGCCTATTATTTTATCAAACAATTATTTTTGAAAAAACCAAGTTTGCGAAATAAATTTTGCACGTGTTCTTAAAAAAGACTTGATAAAGTTTTGGAAATTTTTAGCCATGTGTGAGCGCTAGATGCCTAAAATGAGATCGGGAAAATTTGAATTTTTTTTTGAATTCCGATAACTTTTGACAGAGCATTTAAATCATTAGAAAACTTACAGAACATATTAATGGTACTAAGTTGCATATTTATATAGATATACAAACGTGCTGGCAACCCTGCAGCTATGGCAGATGCTGGGAGTGTAAACCTTCAAACCATCGACTTTCCTGAAAGATTTTTGCTTTTTAGAATAACCGCAACTCTTAAACAAATCTTATGCTTTGTTTTTGGAAATTTTATGTCGGACAAAAACGGTAACCCTTCCCCAATTTACCAATATTTTTAGCATCAAAAACCTCTGTTCACGGGAACTCATGACCCAATAATCAAAAACAATTGAAATTTACAAAACTTATTGGTCTTAAGTAATTTCGATTTTGAAATTTAGATGCTCTGTCCCAGTGGTGCCGTCTTGAAAAATCACTAAGAAAAATAACTGCTTTTGGCCTGATAAAATCTGAGCCAGTCACTAGATTTGAATGAAATTCACAGGTTGGTTGAACTTTACTCTAAGCCACGTTCGATACAAGTTTGGTTGAAAGTTTAGGTTGGAGCTGCTAGCTTTGGTAACTTTTGTTTCTTAAATTTCGGAAATTTGCACAGGAAAATAAAGCTCTTTGCCCTAGTGATGCGCGATTGCGAGATATTAAACTCGATTGTTTCGATTGTTCAAATATCTCGAAACATCTCGATTATTTAAGTTGGACTCGATTGTTGTAATCGAGATAATCGAGACAATCGCGTGATTCGAGATAATCGAGACAATCGAGCGATTCGAGATAATCGAGACAATCGAGCGATCCGAGATAATCGAGCGATTCGAGATAATCGAGACAATCGAGCGATTCGAGATAATCGGCCGATTCGAGATAATCGAGCGATTCGAGTAGCAACTGAAAGTAGCACTAAAAGTGCTAAATAAGAAAAGGTTGAGATCCTTTTTGGTTCGATGATTGGCTTCTCCGGCTGTGCATTATGCCGTATCTTCGAAACTAGGCCACTTTTTCCCCAGACTTGTATGGACTTTATTTCCATGTGTATACTGGTGTGCTTAAACACTAACATGCCCACCGCCACCAAAGAGTTGAAGATATCTTAATTTTAACTTAAGATAAACATATCCTTTTATACATCAATATTTCCCAAAAAATTGCAGTTTGATCAAATAATACACTTAATATTTTTGCTGAAATAAACATTTTTTTATTGGCTGCGCCAACGAAACGTGCTTTATAGCTCACTCAATTGCCGTCAACCGATTGTCGATGACTTCACCGACCGAATGATCGATTGCGAGATGTTCGATTGTCTCGATTGTCTCGATTGCCTCGATTGTCTCGAATCGCTCGATTATCTCGAATCGGCCGATTATCTCGAATCGCTTGATTGTCTCGATTATCTCGAATCGCTCGATTATCTCGAATCGCTCGATTATCTCGAATCGCTCGATTGTCTCGATTATCCCGATTGTCTCGATTATCTCGATTGTCTCGATTATTCTCTCGATTGTTTTGGCGCATCGATTGCGATTATCTCGATTGTTTTGTGGCTCCGATTGCGATTATCTCGATTGTTAAAATATCTCGCAATCGCCCATCACTACTTTGCCCTATAGCTTACAGTGCAGTCATGGAGTCATAACGAAATTCAAAAGAGAAATTAAACTTATTGTAGACAATACTCAGCACAAATTCAGTTGGAAAAATATTAATAGGGCTGCCAGCTATGGTTCGTTTTTTTTGCATCTCTTTAGTAGGCGATTTTATCATAAAACTTTCAAATCATAGTGATCCTCTAGCAAAAACAAATGATAAATATTACGATCCAGAAAATTTGAAAGCTATTGCGGGTGGTTACCCTAAATTTTTTGGATCCCTATAACTTCCAATGCCGTCGTCGGATCAATGCGAAATTCAAAGAGTAGGTTATTTTCAACGTAAAGCATAGATGACGTATTTTTGGTTTCGGTGCTAGCAAAGGGCTGCCAGCACAAGGCGTTTTTGTTATTTTCGTACCAATAAATAGCTACATTAACTATTCACCTGTGAACATTGGCAATGAAAATAAGTAAACAATGTTTAAATTTTCTAAGGTCTGGACATTTTTTGAATGGCAACCCCAAACCCCTTTCTTTCGCTGTAACTTTTGATAAAGTCATCGAAATTAAATTGGTCTTGGGTCTATTATTACTTAGGGTGTATTAGTCTTAAGTAGGAGAAGTAGCTAGTGGTAGTGGCCTTAAGTAGCTAGTGGTAGAATACATAGTTAAAAATCTGCACAAATCCTCCACTGTTCTACGAACATTAGTGTTTTTAGCGGTTCTGATGCGCTATAAGTTTTTATTTATTAGTATTGTCGACATCATCAGATACAAATGCAAATAGAGACCAAACAAAGAAAAATCAAAATTGAAGTATTTGTTTGATTCAGAGGAAGAAAAAAAATGTGCAAGACTATAAAAAACGAAGAAGAAAGGGAAACATTACAAATTTCATTTAAGAACAATATATCAAATTGAATAGTAACTATTCACACGACAGGAAAGAAGGAATTTGTACGATGCAGAAACGCATACTATACTTATGACAGAAAATTCCGAATTTGAGGAAAAGCGAGTGAGTACATCTGCGTTGTACAAATTCGTCAGTAGAAAATTTGACAACAATATTCGAGAACACAACGCACGAACAAGATATATAGAGGCATGCACAGCAGGAAACATAGCAATAGGGTCTGACCGCACAATCACGCGGCCTTGGATGTGGCATGCAAAATATGCACATCAAATTTAAGTTCAACACAAACCATAACATCAAGGACCTTGAAATTGACAACAGGACTGAGGAACCAAGGATGGAACAGGAAAACGTATCTCGCATTCCATAATTACATGAATAGAATAACTGGAAGAATTTAACCACATTCAGATTTATGCGATTGATAGAGCACTAGTTGCCAGACAAGTCATCCTATACCTGGCAGAAGGTATCTATTGACTCAACCAATCTAAATATTTTAAATCTTCAGCATGCAAAAGACAAGGAGAGCTAAGAGTGAAAGAAGATTCTTCATAAACGGGTAATTCCATTGAAAATCGACCAATTTTCAGATAATTGTTGAACTCACCTCCTTGGAATTTGGAAATATTTTGGTATCCAGAAAGTCTGATGAGCTAATTATCGAAAATGAAATATTTTTTTTGGAAAATATGGTCTATTCGCGGAAATATGGCCACTTGAAGTTTTTGAGAAACGTCGGTTCGTGTTGCATTCCAAAAATTGTATAAAATCTTCTACTTTACGTAGAGCCTTCAAATATAACTTGTTGGAAAGCAGAAAGTGTAGATATTCTAGAAAAAATAGTGCGAGAAACATCCTGGCCAAAAAGAATAATAAAGACCATTACAGTGTCCTTTATCATTGAATATTTCAAAATGCGCACCTTCGATTTTCATCATTGTTTTTATATATGGTAATATATTGTATTATATAAACTACAAATGTGCGAAATTTCAAAGTAGAGCTCGTAAAAGTACAGCCGTGAGAAATTTTTAAAGGTGCGGAATGCTGTAACCGCTGAAGAAAATTTATAGAAAATGATACCGAAACAAGGCAAAACTTACAAAATATGGTACAAAACAATTTTATGTTTTCAAAATAGATTTAAAAACTATATTGCAATGTTGTTTTAAGCCCGCAGAAGATTCTAATCCAGTTTCTGACGTAGAACGATCTGTATAATTCCATTGCTTATAACTAATACCACTCACGCAATTTTCATCAAATTTTTTTCACATGCACTTATAACAACGGCTGATCCAGGGCAATCTTGGCAGCTACCAAAATACCAATCTGTTTGTGGAGGAGAGCATATAATCAGAGATAAAAAGTTCTTACAATAAGCCAAGCTTCTATCGGAACCCTTTGTTAGAAAATTTATTTTTGATCCTAATATTTCCTTGTAGATTTTGAATGCACATGCTACTAAACGTGCTCCTTATTATAAAAAACCTGAATGTTATACTATAATCCAATGACTGTATCAGAAGCCATAGAGTGAAAAAATTTCCAGGGTTACCACTAGCATGAGTTTTAAAATGTCGGGTGTTCGAATTTATCATATGAAAATTTGATGTCAAAATCAGTACTTGTAACACTTTACTAGTACTACTATCTAAAGTCTCTCACAACGGATTTACGTCAAAATCAACACACCCTGTGAATTTCATTTCTATCCGATAGCTTTTAACCGATCCATCGGAAGTTAAAGGGATAGAAAGATCTTTAGGGTCGATATCCGAAAAAAATTAATAGCTTGAAAAACTTAAACATTTGTTCCTTTTTACATCACAGATTTTTTTTTGCATTACAGTTTAGTCAAAGTATTTATTGTAACGAAAATAACGAAAATGCCTGGTGATGGAATTCTTTTTCTAGCACCACAGTCAAAAGTAAGCTAAATTTGCCTCTTGCTATTCACTTTCACTATGAAATCATATTCATATGAAAACTTTTATCGAAGTATCTTTCAGTAATAAAATTACAAAAATTACCTTATCTAGATTTTTCAAACTCTATCATATTCAGATTAAATTAATATTCATCTATTAAGTGATTGCTATAATCTGGACCACTGCAACGAAAGTTCTAGACAAAAACTTTTATTTTGCTGAGCGATTTTTTAAGATGGCACAACCTCCAGAGCGATGCTAGCAGATTGATTGGATTTCTATCAGATCTGATTCTGCTCAAAACCAAAATTTCCTGTGAATTTGAAGTGGATTTTTAATCTGGTGAATATTTTTCATCATCAGATGCATCTACTCATTAAAACAGTACTAGAAAAAGCACGTTATATCCTCAAAACCCACACTGGGCGCTTGATTATATTTCTCGTTGAAAGTCTTACAGATGACAAACAAAAAGGATAAACGACTAGTAAGTACTAAAATTTTTAGGTATATACGTTAATACGTCAGATTTCTTGACATTATTGCGTATATTATTTTACCGTTAACCATCTTCGAGCTTCTTTGACTACTCTGGATAATGTTCAATATCTCATTGAAAATAGCCTTCTTATCAGTTCTTCCTCCGGATTTAAATATTGAAAATAATAAATTTTCTTTTTACACCGCTTCTACTACTGAATAATTATTTATTAGAGAATATAAAAAGAGGCAGCGCCAGGCTCAAGATTCACGCTAAATATGAGACCGACTTGAAGATCTAAAGGAATTTTAACTTGGTGCTTATCGATTTGGAGCAACAGGTGTATTTAGAGAGGGATATGGCAGATCTCTCACGATATGAGATTGTATAAACTTTTAACTGATAAAAAAATGATCCGTACACATGTTGGCGATGATTTTAGGATCATCGCTACTAAAATCATTTGTAGCCGGTAAAGATTTTAATATTTCAAAGAACTCATCAGCTCTTATTTTCATTAAAAGAGTAAGTAATTATCTTCATCAAAAAATTATTAATCAATCAGTCAAAGGTTGCGTAAAATAGCTTTTATCAAACTACCACTTATGTCAAACGATTCAACATAGCTTCATAAATAATTTCTTTCATAAATGCTTCATACGTACTAAAGGAGAGTGAAGACTGAAATTGATTTTTAAATTGTGAAGGTGTAAAATGTCATTGCATTTAGTTGTTCTGGAAGAAGTTAGGTGGGACAATATCGGCCAGCAGCTAAGTTGAATTAATTCTCCCATTTAATATTAATATATTAAAAAGCAAAATTGTATTAGGGTTTTTTTCTAGTTTAAAGGGACGGTATATTATGGAGACGAGCTCTCATTAGTTCAATCATTATTTCAATGCAATTAATGTTTGGAATATCAACATAATGTTTGTAATATCAACATAATGTAATGTAATGCAATGTAATTATTTAATGCTATTATACTAACTGTGAAATATTTTCCACTTAATATTTCATTTCGTAAAATAATTGTTCATTGTACAAGTTTAATCAGTAAATACTATCAATGGTATACTATAAATTAGTAAATAATGTTTGTATTTTATATTTTCAACCATCGAATGTCAAAATAAGATACACAGTTTAAAAAGATCCTAATATATCATTGAGCGGTAACAGATGAAGTAGGGTTCTGACTTGAGTTGAGTCTGATGCTTAAAGCGTTTGCACAAAAAAGTAACAAGCGTAATAGTTTTGAAATGTTAAACTTATTTTCTAATCGAAACCCTTTATTTGACAGGTTCTTACTTTCGCCCCATTGGGTCATTAAAACAATCAATTCTTATTTGCTGTGCACTTTATCCGCACCTACCCTACATGATAATGTGCCCGAGCACCTCGACACAAACTATCATTGCTCGAATCCAACTTCTACGTTGTCGCTTTCATTCACACGAACCATCTTTTACGGCTACAACGAATATCAATAGCGATGGAAGGGAAAGGAAAGCTCCAACTGATTTATTGCTCTTGAATTGTCTGACACATGGAAATGTTACGGCTGGAACTAAATACCTCCTGAGGATTGAATGATTTACAGGTAACTAATTTATACAGGACAGTTAGAACTTATTTTAGGATAATTTCCATTTTCATGGTCGTTTTAGGAAAGCCCATGAGAATTCAGGCCGAATAAGATGTCATGCAAAAGGAAGGAAGGAATGAAACGGTATATTCTTTACTGGTATGTTTTGTGGCATAGAATCTTTCGAATAGCTAGACACCCATTCTGATAACAATAAAAATTATAAAATCGATTCTATGTTTTCTGGATGGATATTCATCTTATAATTTTCTCGAAACAATGACCAAAATTTTTCCCTTCTTTCGCTCATCAGAAACAAAACTTCGAAGTCAACTTATTGAATGAAAAATAAAAAAATTCTTCGTTATTTTGAATGGGCTCACTATGTAGGATCTGAATATTTTTTTGCTTCAAATATGGGAGATTTCCCTTTGATTTGGAGATATTTTTTTATTTAGAATATAAATTGCAAGTCGAATAAGATATTGCAAATAGTATAAATTACCGTACACCATATTGTGTCAGTACAGGCATAGCTAACTAAAACGCAGCGCTCCAAGGTGTGAAGGTAGGCTACATGCAATATTTAAAAATGCTATTAAAGTCAATCACCATCTCAGTGAGTTCAGAATTTGGCAAAAAAAAAACACCTGACGTGAAAGCAACAATGGTAATTCCATTTTAAATTTCTTTCGAATTCAATGACATCATTCGCATCGGTTCTGCGAAATCGATACATTTTCAAATCACGTGCGCATATTGAAGACCTCGAAACAAATTGGTATTTCAATCCGAGCATAAACAAATTAATCTTGGCAATGATTGGGGCCGTTGTTTAGTTGAATCGATCAAGATATGCCCTTATTGTTCGGGAAATCACATGATGCTAGTTGCCGCGAATGACGTGACGTACATGTTATGTAAATTATATGGATATGAATGTACATGAAGTGTCGAGAATTATGTTAATGGCGCGACAAAACTTGGATTTTTGCTTAGTCTTGAAGACCGGTTTCACAGACACAGTTTATTGCACTGTCCACGAATCGCGCCGAACGCAAACACTCTCGTAGTATAGGTTGAATCAATAAATTTTATCAAATTATTTCATAGCTAATTTATAAACCACCGAGACATCGCGGATAAAAAAGTTTTACATGTGCACATAGATGATTGATTAAAAATTCAAGGAGTATAATGTACACTTGCATCTACGCCTTGATCATGACCTTAGCGGGCTTTCAGTTCAGAGACGAAATCCAGATATACATCCATGGTATATAGCGTGGAAACGAGAAATAGTTGTTATGAAAAAAGTACTTTGAAATCTTTCTAAGCCATAATACATAGTTGGTGAATAACAAGTTCAATGAAATCAAGATCTGATATACATACATACATATATTCAGTTATTTCTGGCTCACAGAGCGTATCATCGACGCCGATAAAGAATGTCTTTGAGGCGCGTACTGATCCAGAATAACAATCCCGAAATTCCCGGTTTCTATTGTTTTGTTTTTGCGACAAAATTCTTCGCCGAAAACAAGCAATTACCAAAATACTGACCTTGTAAAAAAAATCGGTTTGAACCGCAACATTATTTTTTTTTTTTTATTTTGTAGAAAGATCAGTGTACCAAATTCATTAACCTATTATAACTTGCATCAAATTTATTAAAGCAGATTTTGTTTTACTTATGTATCTATTCAATAGGAATTATATTTTTTAGCGAATTTTGAGTAGCTTAGTGGATAGAGCACTGGTTTCTTTTATGTGGGCTCTCTGGTCCGAATCTAGGCTCGGGCGAGAGACCGCACATCAAGCCCTGAATTCACTTAACTCTGAATAGGAGCCTTAATTAATCAGAGATAAAGTGTGAGTGGTGGAACTTATTACCCCACACTCGTATTTACATTGATTGTAAATTTGTAATGAAGCTCTCTACCAGCTTCAACCCCTAGACCCGTACAAGGGTTGTCGTGGAATTATTTTATTTTATTTTATTTTATTTATTAACCAAGCAATGAACAAGTTACATAAACATTCCAACTCAAAATTGAACATTGATATAAGTACCTATATAAAATAAAACGAACAATTAAATAAATTTAATAATTAACAAATAGATCAATCACAATAAATAAGTAAGAAATAAATAAAACATTGACAAATAGCTTAGCATAGGGGGTTACGGATGGCTTGGAAAAGGGAAGATTTGAAAGATAATTTTGAGACTTTTGGAGAATACAGATTACTTATTCTATTGAATATCCTGCAGCATCTATTTATCGGCTCATAAACTGCGCAGATAGTGGAATGTTGATATTCCTTAAGTAAACGAGAGGACCTGGTGCTCCTTACAGGGCTATTTAACACCATTTTACTACTCAGAAATTCAACTCTGATAACGCTTCTAATGACGTCAAATGTGAAGCAGGCCGAAATCATCTTACTTCTGGATGCAAGTGTCAATAAGTTTAGGTGACCCAGTCGAAACTCATAAGGAGGAAGGGCATTTAAATCGTACGGGTTGTTTAGTTCTCTCCATGCAAAAAGGAAGAATTGCTTTTGTATGGACTCGAGTGTGGGTTTCTATTGTGGGTTTCAAAAACCGGATTCCAGCAAATGGAAGCATATTCGAGAATAGAGAATTCCTTGGCACGTCTTTTGATGAAACCTAGTTGTTTGTTTGCACGGGATAGTATTTTGTCATAATGCAAGGTGAAGCGGAGTCTCTCATCCAAGACAACACCAAGGTCAACAACGTTTTCAACTCGAGGAAGTGCTTGTTATCTGAGACGGTGTATTTTCGGGAATAACTTATATCTTGGCACTTAGCAATGCTGAGAGAGAGAGAGCTTGTTTTTATTGCACCAATGATCAAGTGAATCAAGTTTGGATTGGAGAAAGAGTGCATCGGATTTAAATTTAATGATGTGATAGACTTTGAGATCGTCGGCATAAAGTAGATGAGGTATATTTGCTAGGATGTCAGATAGGTCAAAAATGAAATATATTGAAAAAAAAGTGGGCCAAGATGGCTACCTTGTGGCACACCAGAGGTAGCAGCAATATTTTACCATTTGTGTTTGATTTCGAATATAGGAAGTCAGCCAGCTAAGAAAATATCCGGCAAATCCGAATTCCTGAAGCTTTGGAGCTTGCTCTTGCTTGCTTAGTTGACGTTGGCTGACGTTCAGTCCCTGTCCTATGGAGGACTGTCGAGTAAAGCTTCGTTGCGGGTACCGACATTAAACCAAGGAACAGTTTTTTGCCACGTGATCAATTCTGTCAAAAGTTTTACTAAAGTCTGTATAGACTGCGTCAATTTGGTACCCTTTCTCCATTTTACACAGAACGTCTGAGATTAGGACTGTCAAATTTGTGGTAGCTGAGCAACCTTTTCTAAAACCATGTTGTTGCTCGTTCAGACGGCAGTCAACAAGTGGAGAAAGTTTGTCGTAGACAATCATTTCAAAAAATTTCGGAATTGAAGATAAGATGGCAATGCCCCTGTAATTTCCGATACATCCTCTATCACCATTTTTGAAGATGGGTGTGACTCACGAAAGTTTCCAACAGGATGAAAAAACTCCAGACGAAAGTGATCTGTTGAAAAAAATATGCAAGGGAGTTACAAACTGCTCTACACACTTTCGCAAGAAAGTTGGAGGAATAAGATCGGGTCCAGGGCCTTTGTTGTAGTCGAGTTCCGAAATAGCTTTATGTATTTCATCACGTGAAATTTCTAAGTGGCTGACCAAAGCTGTTGGAACGGAATGAGAGTAAGAAATGTGTGAGTTTGGTGGGTCTGATGCATTAAAAATAGTATGAAAACGGTCTGCAAACAAATCACAAATCTCATTGGGAGAGGAAGAAGTGATATTATTAAAGAACATCGACGATGGATAACCAGTAGTTTTTCGCTTCACATTTACAAAATCATAAAAATTTTTCGGGTCGCGGATTATATTTTCGACGGTAGTCTTAATGTAGTTGTCATAAGCCTCGTGGGACTTTGTTAAAAACTGCTTAGTAATTTCATTATATTCTTCCTGAATAGCTGAACTAACGTCAATATTGTTTTTAATCCGCTTATAAAGTTTGTTCCTTTGATTCCGTAAATGCCTAAGGTGCCTATCAAGCCATGGCTCAGGCAACTCTTTCTTTCTTTTTATCTTAGCTCCATATCTTTCAACGGGTTCAAAGATTTTGTTATAAAGAGTGGAAATGGCTTCCTCAACATGTAACGTTAAAAGAGTAGTCGTCCAATCTATAGAGTCAAGGTGATGGTGAATGCTTTCATAATTATCATTAAGAAAGTCATATACAATTGAATTATTTTACGTTCTTAAGTAAATAGAATCAGGAGTGGCAAGTTCAACTGAGAGTTCTGTATGGTGCGAACTATTGCAAAAAATATATTCCATGTCATTAGGTGGACTTACCACTACTTCGTCATAAGCGTTAGTGAGCACAAGATCCAACCAATTACCGTTTTAGTTAGGAGTCGACAAACTTGCTGCCAATCGTTACCATAGAAGGTACTCATCAGGTTGAACTCGTTGGAATCCGAAAGGTTTACAGGGAGCAGGTAACTATCATTTTCATTCAAATATAGATTGGGGCAAATGAAATCTCCCAGAAATATAACTTTGTCTTTTTCGCTCAGAGATGATACGAAGGAAGATACTGATTCCTATAGATGGGCGTATACCGATTCGTCGGATCTGGGTGAATATAAGCTAATCGACGTATTATTGAAAGAGATTTGAAAAATTAAGTGCTGGAACATTACGACAACATGGAAGTGTGTTACTCACAGCGATTAAGACACCACCTCCTCGCGTCTGCCCTATAGAGCAGTAGACGCGATCATCTCTGTAGATAGTCCAGCTGTTGTCAAGAATTTCTCCGGTTTGTATGTGAATCATTAAGCCAAGTTTCGGTGAAGGTAAGTAAATTAAAATGGCATGATTTGGCGTCAAGAAAAAGTTTACATAATTTACCTTTCATACCACCACAATTGTGGTAAAACAGTTTGAGGTTCTTGTGTGTTTTGTTAGGAAAAATTTCTAACAGAGTGGTCTGGTTTTTGAGGAGATGCAGACGTCGTCAAGTTATTATTCGATATTGAAGTTCCCGTTGCCGCAGTGGATGCAACATTTGCAGTACTCAAACTCTATCGACAGCCCAAAATGCGTATATGAAAGGGAAATCTGTTGAAATGGCTCTCCATAGGGAAGTCCTTAAAATAGAAAGGGCACTCCATTACAAAGAATACGCTTTAGGAGCCTTTCTAGATATTGAAGGCGCCTTCAATAATGTGCACACAACAGCTATTATGGAGAGTCTTCACGCATACAACATCCATCCCGCAACTGCTATGCTGACGACGTTGCTATTTTAGTCTTGTGTAGGGTTCCACATATCCTTGGCCAGGTCATCGAGTACTCTCTGGGGCTAGTTGCGAAGTGGGCGAATACCGTGGGCCTTGGCATCAAACCCAATAAGACGGATCTTGTGCTCTTCACTAGGAAGTACAAAACTCCTGATTTATACCCAATCAAGTTACAAACTAAGTACCTGGATCTTATTCTGGACAGCAAGCTGACGTGGAAGACGAATTTAGAGGAAAAACTTAAGCAGGCAAGCAACGCAATTCAAGTCAGCAAGAGAGCGCTGGGTAAAACGTCGGGTCTAATCTCTGCTCTAACGCACTGGATCTACTTGGTGATAGCTAGCCGATCATTGTCTACAGATGCTTGGTCTGGTGGCGAGCAGTGAAGAAAACCACCTTTGCTAGCATGGCTAACAGAGTCCAGCAGTTGGCGGCTCTCTGCACTACAGGTGCCGTAGCCTCGACTCCTTCGTATGCTCTGAATGTCCTGCCTCATCTTCCTCCGCTTAATCTCTTTGTTAGAGGCGTTGCTGCAAAAGCTGCTGACAGTCAAGAATCAGGACACTTCGAGTCAAGAATCTTCGGCCAAAGCAGTATTGAACGGGGATACGCAGAAAGCACTGACTACCTGGTTTTCACTCTGTGCTTCGAGTGAGGATATCAGGCTGACTGGGAGAGATGGGCAGGAATGCAATCAGCAAATGTGCGCAGCAGCTCTAAGCATCTGCACTGATGGCTCTAAAACAGCTGCAGGAGTGGGTGCTGCAGAATATTCTGCAGATGCAGCTATTGAAGCATTTTATTTTCCAGACGAAGGTTTTTGCGAAACGTAAAGCCACATATCTGGTGCATGCCAAAGGTACTACAAATGAGGAAATAAATATTTTTACAGACAGTCAAGTAGCGGTGAAAAAAACTGATGTCTCACACAAGCAGATCGAAGTGTGTATTCGATTGCATTTAGGCCCTGAACAGACTGGATAACAGCAGAAGAGTCAGAATCTTCTGGATTCCCGGTCACAAAGGCATTGATGGAAATGAGAGAGCGGATGCGTTATCCAAGCACGGGGCTTATCTTCCCCTGTTTGGATCGGTCGACATCCCAACTCCTATCCAAATGATTATGTACTCAATTGACCCCAAAATGATGCAAGGTGCGACGTGCAGATGGAGTGCAACTCAGTCGTGCTGGGCAACCAAAATCATGTGGGGGTCATGCAATCTCGCATAGATTAAATACCTCCTCGAGTTAACACGGACTGACTGTTTTGTAGACTATTGTTTTGTAGCAGTACATGCTATGAAAATGGGACTCCTAACCAACGACACCTGTAAGATGTGTCAAGAGCTGGGGGTCTCAGAAACAACCCAGTATCTCCTGTGCTTCGGCCCGGCACTGAGGAATACCAGACTGCACTACTTTGGTGAGCCCTGGCTGGTGCATCTCTCGCAGCGGCGGAGCAAAAGCTGAGGGACATCTTTTAGTTCGTGAAAAAGTCTGGGGTCTACGATGGCCGCTTGGACTGAACTTTCTTTCTCGTGGTCCATTTATCTGGTATCATTATGGACCAATAGGTTTATGTATGGCATTGTGTCAGCACCACCTTACCTAGTATAACAGCTAGTTAAGGATAGTAATATTGATTGCCAGTACAAAACTTCAACAGCTGACCAGATTTGTATATCAGGCACGGGATTTATCAGCCCACTCTCATACAGCAACGGCATTCCTAAATTTGGCATCATAATCAATATTTTTTTAAATCAAACAAATATGTGAAACGAGTTATGTCAAATGAAATTCGCATCAAAACTAAAAACGTTTGCGGGCGTTTTTGAAAAAAAAACAATAGACTCACATGAAACATGGTATCAATTTATATGTAACATAGGTGCAACTACTATGAACATAATATTGGCACTTGCCATTAAAGTAGGTTAAGTAACAAATGCTTCCCAATAAGCTAATGTAGTTTCGTGAGTAGAACGCCAGCTTTTGAAGTGTAGGGCCACGGGTTTGAATGCTGAATCGAGGAAGATTTATTTATAATATTGAAAAATTGAGACATGAAATTTTAAGAAAGAAAATAAGAATTTCCAGCACATACAATCGTCAAAGTCCCGAAATTAATCAGGACTAAAATGCATGGCGGTGAACGCCATTCACATGACTTTGAAAGCTATAACAAATAGCGGATTGAGTTTTTCATTAGGCATTATGGTATTTTATTGTATGTATTGAACTAAAAAAAGAAATTTAACTTCAAGCAACATCTCAACTTCTTAAATGACTCAAAGTTCTGAAATGACATTTATTTGCTTTCTCACTATGGTTTCATTTTTACAGATGAAACCACAAAGAATTTCTGTCGTGTGATGCCACTGCAATAATCTAATTAATTAGCAACATGATATCACACAGTCTTATAATCGTGTGCACGAGTTCTCATACCAGCATAATTTATCAACGACCACGAAAATGACGTTAACAATTGATGCAACTTTGACTGCTTTGACACTGCTTATTTCTTCCTGCACAAAAAATTGAGTGAACAAAATATATTGTTCAACTCATTCACAGGCCACTTATCTCCGCCAACTAAGCGAATGGTGATCTTTCGCGCCAAGTAATGATATATAACGTAGAATAAACCACAGGAAAAGGATTTATTGGAATTTGGGCTGTCAGCAGAAAAGTTATAGCTTTCATTATTTGTTTCAATGGAAACAATTTCATTGGATTTGTATATCGAACCGCAACAATATGTTAATAAACAATCGATCAACGGAATAAAACATTATCCATAAACTACAATGAAAGAGAGCATGTAATAGTACAAAGGTTCTACAAATATACGAAGAATTAGAATTATTGACCGAGTTGTGCTTAGTCTCAGCGAATAAATTAGTTTTAATGAAACTGAATTGAAGTAGTTATGATGGCTGTTTGTCTCATTGCAAGGAATTCGAAAAGTGTGGCGCGTAACTTGCAAGTGCTGGAATATGCACGAAAAATAATCAAACAAACATATCTGCTAGCATATATAAATTCATCTCTTGTCACTTGGCTATACATTTACTGGATATCGCATTTATTATCACTTCATCTCCGCTAGTGCTGTTGCTCGTTGCATGCGTGCAAATTGAAAAATCACAGAGACTAATAGCTTTTCAAATTGATATAAAATTAGAACAATTTACAGTATGCCGTGTGCATTGTGCACTAACATATTATTTAACGGCTTCAAACAATTCCATCGTCAAGGCGAACTCAGAAAATTATTTTTAGCGACGCGTAATGAAGAGAGTTTGTTTTTATTTTATTTTAATTTTAAAATAATGTTGTCTATTTATCAGAACAACAGTGCTGAATACATTTTTGAAGGCTTTTGAAAAAGATGTAAAAGTTATGGAAATGAGAACATATTCATTTAAATACTGGTCTCGGTTGAGCAATTGTACAGAAAATTCATTATATTCAATTATACAGAAAGCTCTTGAAGAAAGAATAAAATTCCCCAAAAGCTTCTGTTTCTAAATAAAGTGCTGCTAAGATTTTATTGAAACTAGCTATATACATATGTATCTACATGTTGAAACGTGCAATGGGGATCATAGGAAAGCATGACATGAGAAGACGTTGCATGAAGTTTTAGTTACAAGCATTCAATGATATGAAAGTGCAATAACAAATTTCTTACTTCCATATCAATGTTATCCTACTCGGACATTGGATTTTCGCCAAGCTTTATGTAGTAAAAATATTCCAAAATAGAGAAAGATAGTAAGAAATTGAATATAGTGCCTTCTATTGAGGAGAAGTGACGGAAGTGAAAGAAGTTTCTACAATAGAATGCGGTATCACAAAATGGCATCTGATTGATTCGATCCTTTAAGCAGAGAAACAGGGAGAAGAAAAAACAAATAGGATTCAAAACCATTTCGTAACTATTGACCTCACCTTTCATGTCCTCACATTCTATTCGGTGCCAATAAAACGAAATCAAATTATCGATTTCCTTTTGCAATATCCTTTTTCCCATTCTGCTCTGAAATATTGTTTCCCTAAAGAAGTTTTGGGCCGCTTCTACCTGAAATTGATCTCAATCTAAATTCGATGTTATCGTTAGATGAAATCTTGTTTAGGTTTAAATGTAATAAATTAACTTGTTCTACCTTTGCGCCAGTCGAAGGTGTTGGTATCGTCAAGCAAAATCTCCATTATAGAGTCATTGTGCTAGTAAATGCATTCATGCAAGGCTAACAGTCCTGATTCGCATAATGAATAAACTGGATACAAAAAAATAGTAAATATTTCATTTTTCAATACTAAGTAATTTTTTCTCGTAACCAATTGATTCCACTTACTGGAATAAAATGGAATGAAAAGGGAAAAAAAATATTTGATAAAAGCGAATTGAGAAAGATTAAAATATTAAAATTGTACAAAAAGGTAAATTGGTATAATTATCGAATACATTACATAGGTGAAAAAAATAAGCATGACAAATTTATATTTACGCCTGTGTGAGCAGAAATAGCCTATGTAATTGAAGTAAACAATTTCAGAGAGGCAAATAAATTTTCCTCACTCTCTCTTGGGCAAAGATTGAAAGTTGCAATTTTCTTTAGATACTAACAATACAGCTATTTTGTGTTGTCCAAATTTGTAAAAAAATGGTAAAAAGGTGTATTTCTGTTCGCGTCATTTTGATTTCTTCATCGATCCAATCTAACTTTGATAATTTAGCGTAAGCGTTGAGAAACCTCCTGAAGTAAAACTTGGCAGATAATGATGCTATAGGTTCCCAAATATGAAACCGGATTTTTTCAATAGATGGCTTTATTTGTAAATGGTCAAACCGCTGTAAGCTGTCAAACCGCATCTACCTCGTTTTTTATCATGTTGACAGTTGTCAATAATATTCAGTTTACAGCAATACAAGGTTCAAACAACAACAAATTATTCCCCTGTGCCAATATGTCGAGTTTTTTGCCAAACACTGGAAGAAAAACTCTTGGTTGGTTCAACTATTTTTAATAGTATTGCAACGATTCATTCAAAATCGTTAAACGAACTATGGAAAATAGTTATTTTTACTATGTTAATATAGTTAATTTAACGATATAAAAGTAATTGGCTCTGGTTATACAAAAAATATCGCAACGTTCATGAAATCAACTGTTTTAATTGTTTCATAACCACGAAAAATAGTTTATCAATAGAAAAATATTCATCAATTCACTCAAAACTTCAACGTTTCGAATTATCAACGGTTTTTATGGTACTCAAACTACTTTGCAATAGTTGATTTCAACAAACGTAATTCAGTGAGCAACGTCTTTGGAATTATTCTGCACAAAGTAGAATGGTTTCAACATTTGGACGTTTTTCATGCTCCGAATGAATTTTTTTTTGTTTATCAACCACGCGTCATGGTGCATAAAAGTAATCAACTATTTTTTATGGTTGTTTTAATTATAGCCCGTAGTTGACGCAAAACCAACTAAGGAAAATTATTGATTTTACCAAGAGTTTTCTTTCAGTGAATAACAACAATTTGCGAACATCGTTGCTTTTTTGTTTTTGTTTGAAGAAAAGAGCAGCCGAATGGCATCAAATGCTCGTAGAAGCTTACAAAGAGCCTGATCTTAGCAAGTCGCAGTGTTTTTGTTGGTTGAAAAAATTAAAGAGTTTTGATTTTGACGTAAGAAACGAGGTGCGACCCGACCAACAAAATAGTTTGAGGACGTCGAACTGCAATCATTATTCATATCGTTTCATTCATATCGTTTGAAAGCCGTGCGAAAGATCCGCAAAGTTAGTAGATAGCTGCCTCATGAGCTGACCGACCGGCAGCGAGAAAACCGAAAACTCGCTTATGAATTACTGCACACCAGATACAAAAGAAACTCATTCTTGCATTGAATCGAGAATCGCAAAGAAAAGTGGATCTATTTTTCGAATCAAAAGTGGACATATTCACATGAACCGGCCCATTTTCCTTAACGACATACCGTGTGATTCCGACCAAGGAGACGATAGAGCCTCTTCATTGGAAACTACTACCGCACTCGGCTTCTTCACTTGTTATTTTCACATGTTTTCATCTATGGGACATACACTGGCCAGCTAGCACTACCATTCTTACGAAAATGTAGAAAAATGGGTCGATGAAAGGTTTGTTTTTCGAAAAACGGAAAATTCATTCGGGATGGCATCCGCGAATGTTCTGAGAGATAGGACAAATGTGTAGCTGCCAACGACAATTACTTTGAATGAAATGTCATGTACCATTTTTTTTTACAATAAACTTTAAAATTTGAAAAAAAAATCGGTTTCATATTTGCAGACGTGGAATTTTATTTTAATTTTTTATTATTTTGCTACTTTTTATTATTGTCTTTCTTTCTTCACATTTTTTAGACATCCATTTTATTCCAGCCATGCTATTATCAAATTTTCAAAGAAGATGTTACTTGGGACCATCGATTGGACGGAGCTGAAAGTTTAAGGACTGATTTCACCCAACGTTATAAAAGTGTTTTTTGCGGGGAGGACGGAGAGGTGTAGAGCTGCAGTTATGGGTGACACTTTCTTTAACACTTTCTTAAGCCGGCTTTAGACATGCGGTGTTTGTCAAATACCGAGCACCTAGTTTGGCAAACTTCGCATGTGTGGTTGGGTTGCTGGCCTAGTGCTTGCCCTAGGACAAGCACAAACATTCGGGTGCTCGCTATTCCCGTAGCTTGTCGGTCTTTCAACACACATCAAAGTAGATGAGCACTGTGTTTGGGTATGTTCGGATCCCCGCTTTACACATTCGTTGTTTATAAATACATATAATGTCAACTGAATCTGCTGAATCAACATCCATATTTAAATCCAGATTTAAAGATATAAATATAATGAATTATTAATGCTCAGAGTTGCACCAAATATTTCGTTTTTTTTTACAAAAAAATTGCGGGAGGGCCAAGTAAAAAAAAGTAGCCTACCACAGTCAATTTCGACCTCCATTTTCGTAACTGAAATTGTTACTCTTGTTATATGATTAGTATCATATTTATTTTGGAATGCAGATATGAGCAAAAGTTCTTAATTTAGATGCGAATAGATGCAATCAACCAGGAATTTACCATTGTCCAATTTGTATGAGCAAAACATATTTTTATACTGGAATTACAATTTATTAATTTATTTCCGCAATAATTTTTGCTATGGAGAATTTTTGCTAATCTCTAGAGTAATATGTCGACAATTTATTGCTTCAAGTTTGAATATAAAAAGCTATATATAAGCCCAAAACATTAAATAAAGCGTAAAAATGTAAAAGAAATATATTTTAGGTAGTATTTCGCACAATAAATTAGAGCCAGAAAATTTATACTGACACAATTTTAGGTCACTTTGAGGAATTCACCCAGTTCATCAAGAACTCAGGGTGGCTCTCCGGTTAATAGAGTTGTGCAATACGCATTGCTGTACCATAATGGGCCCTTGTGTGCCTTAAGCCTGAATTACATTGGATTGCAGTGAATTTAGAACTCATGTAATTGCATGTGGCAAGTCACATTAACTGCAGTGCAGACTGCACTGTTAGGCTAATTTCTAAAAACGCTGCAGACTGCATCAGCTGACATTCGTTTGAGAGTAGTTGACCGGGCAAAAACGATTCAAATTGAGGCGGAAATTCCGTTTTAGGCATTAAATTGTAATTGGACGAAAAACAGATGCAGAAAATCTAAATATCAAACCTCCACAAATTAATTTGACATTAGTTGTGAGAACACTGCACTGCTTTCAATGTGCTTTGCAATGCGTGCACTGCTTCGGCACCGCGCTGAACTGCACTGCACTGCATGCCAATGTAATTCAGGCTTAAGTGTGTCTTCTTTGGAGTCTATCTGGAGGATGCAGCCACGGAATCTAACCTAACCTATCCTAAGTTCACGCATATGCCTATTGGTCCGTAGCCGTACCAAATCAGACGACCTGAAGCTTAAAGCTTTAGTCCAAGTGGCCATCGAAGGCCTTATATATTTTTGCCAATTAAAGCATGTCTTTCAACTTCTGCTCCTTCCCTAGCGTCATGTCCACCAGCTGAGGCTCACCAAAGAAGCGCTGGTTAGGAGTAGCAGTTTCAATGTGTGAGCGGCTACAAGACAGTTGCCAGTAGAGATGGGCAAAATAGCTCTTAGCTCACCACTCATGACTCTTTTTTACAGTGTTGCGCCGTACTCTCAGTATACTTTTCGCTGCACATTTCACTAAGTTTAGTCAAACCAGAGCTTTCGTTCACAGACTATGCTTTGCTTTTTTCAGGCGCTGCACTGTAAAAGTGAGTGGTGAGTGGTGAGCTATGAGCGCTTTTGCCCATCTCTAGTTGCCAGTAATTATGCCGACCAGTCCAGGTTAACTCAAGTAAACATCTGGTTGCTGCGACATTAGGCGTGTTTTTTGCTCCTTTGTCCAGCAGAGAACAGAGTATACGCATTGAAAACAACAACACTCCTGTACCAGTGAATTCAGTAGTACAGAAATTCTATTCCTCATTGGTAGTACACGTGCTGAACTATAGAATGTGCTTATAGAAAAAAGAAAAGCTCACGCGAAGTTTTCTTTTTTTCCTGTAAGGTGGCTTTTGTTTTCTTAAGGCTATGTTGAATGTTTTAGTAGTTAAGAAATTAGAAAAAGCTCTCAAAATGTGTAAAAAAATAAAAGAAATAATTTTCTGTTAGTTCTTTTTCTATTTTCTATCGATTGTGGTAGTTGATACTCGTTATTTGCTCCCTTTATTTTCGCTGTTTTGTGCTACCTCAGTGAATACGGCAACCTATGTCAGTCTTAGCGAATGCACTGCTTTTTTCTACTAGATCGTTGTTTTTGCGGCGTAGTTCAGTTCTGTTCTGTACCGGAGCAAAAAAACGCACCTATTGTTTGCCTAATACATAATTTTGGCTACCCTGCAGATCTGAGTTACAGGTTACAAATGTTTAAATTATCCGAGTTTCAATTAAATCAAATTTTTTTATATTCATAAAAAGTAAGGTACGTGCAAAACTCCGCTGAACTGATTTAACAGCATCAGAAAGGTATTTGAAGCTAGGACACCACACTTGACCACAAGATTCAAGTAAAGAACGGCGTAGAGTTATAAACAGATGGATATACTATATATACTAAATTAATTGTGGCAGGAACGAATTAAAAAGCCAGTAATCCGAGAAGCTTTTTTAGTGATGGCTAAGACATGAAAATCGAATTTCAGCTTACAATCAAAGGTGACCTCAAGATCAAAACAATGTTCAACAGAAGAGAGAATAGTACCACAAATAACAAAAGGAAAGACACGTGACATAGAATAACACTTGGAAACATTAAGAGACTAACAATTCAAATTACACCAACCAAAGAAAGCATTCAGATCTTCCTGACACCAAAAATTGGGACCAGGAGAACAGTTGGAGTCAAGTGAGAGCAAAAGCAATTTAACTTCAGCAGGGTTTGTCACGACTGAGAAGAAGCAAGCAGAGAAATCAAAAGAAAAGCAGTCAGAAAAAGGAGTTGACGGGCTGGCGTTAACAGAGGGAAAAAAATAGCAAAGAGATTGCAAATATCAAGATGATTGGAAGCTGTAAGGGTATTAAATACTAGGGTGCCAGGAAGAGAGGGAGAGTCTTTTAAGGAGCAGACAAACGACCAGACACATTAGCGTGAATTCAGCAAATAATTGAGCACTGATAGTCTTATTTTCTCCTCGGCAGAGGAACGTAGAATCTTTAAGAATCACAGTGGTTGTGAGAATAGAAAACAGGAGTATATGCCGAGATCAATTCCAAAAGAATAACTTAAATATTAAGAAACAGCAGAGTCAATATCGGGACCCCGGCAGCAACTTAACCATTTAATGGAGCCCATATCAACAGACAAGCGGTAAAAATTAGTTTTTTAAGGTTAAACTGACACGCAGTGGAACATTAAATGCGATCCGAGAAACTGACAAACACATTAAAAGAAAAGGGAGAATGATTAGTGTCTTGGAACAGGGAATAGGGAAGAAAGGAGACTCAATATGAGAAAAGATGAGGTCAAGGATCTTGTTATCAGCATTCAAGAAACAGTTAAATTAAGCAAGTCAGCAGAAAGCGAGAAAGGAGGGGTCCCATTGTACAGAAGGCACGCCTGTTACAGGGGATATATAAGTACGCAGCAAACAACGAGGATTTATGAGACAAAGAGACACAAATTGATTCTACACACACACTTTTAAGATAGCAGCTTGGAGCTAAAAACTACTCAGACCAAAAATACCTTCCAATCTCTACAAACGATCAAAAGCATATAACGAGATGGACATTAAAGTCGTTGCATCAACCAAAAAATACTTTTTTTCGAAGACTTCCAAAATAGTTTATTTGCAATATAAGGCCGAAACACGCTAAATTTCGAAGGGGGCGGCGAACTTCAATGCAGATTTTCGCATTTGAATATAGTGAACCACATTGGCAGCGAAAATTTCGCTGTCAATGCACTGACGAATGGCAGTTGCATTCATGGCGCCAACCTAATTCAATATTTTTGTTTTTGGCTTGCTTAATCCTGTTCTTTGAGGATTAGGTTGGCTTATGACAATAGATATCAGCCATCGTTTTTCGATACCACCAGACCATTCAACCTATTTCGAGCAGATCTAATTCAACCTTGTGGTGATGCCAATCGCAGGTTTTCGCAAACGAAAAATTTAGAAATTTGGCAAATTCTGACGCTGCTGCATTCGAATTTTTTCACATCAAATTTCTCCGCCTAGTGCGTCATTTCGCAGCTATTGTGATTCAGGGGATAAAAAATCACTTCGAAGTTTGCCTAAGCAAAACTTACAGCCAAGGTTAGACAGCTTTAAGCTTAGTACTGTCTTCGAATATGCGTGAAATTTTATTACAAAATTTCGCGTGAAATCTGTTTCGGCAGAAATTTAGCTTGGAAATAAGCAAGACTTGTATCACTTCTTAGCGTGAAAAGCTACATCTTTCCGTCAAAAGTTGCTTTCGGAATAGCAATTCAGATAGCATTGACACATGTATTCAATCATTTCACGCTAATTAAATTCTGTCGAGCTAAAAAGTGACATTTGGTATTTGAATTTGAAAATTGAAACTGAAATTTTCAATAAAAAAATAGATCGAAAAAAGAAATTCTTAACATTTTATCCATCAGAAATGAGCAGTCTCCGCTTTTCTCCATTGTTAAAATTTTCGCTCGAAAGAATGACCATATAATAGGGACATATCAAAATTTAGCCTTACGTTTAACTCAGTCCCAGCCTTTAAGGGGGTAGTATCGGTTATAATTTTGAAAAAATCTTCTTCTTTTTTATTTTGCATTTTGTATTTATACCTTCAGAAATCACGTCTCAAAACTTTATTAAGATATTCCCAAAAATAAAGAAAATAAGGCAGTTTACGGCAGACCGCTGCTTATAATTACTGCGAGAAAAAAGATTAAGAACGCATAAGCCAGGCGGAAAAAGCGGCAAAGGCAGCGTCAAAGGAAGCGCGGTTGGCCATAAAAACTGCCCAACTGGCTTAGGAGCACTTATTCAGGAGCACTTCTGTATGGTCCAGGGATTGCAGACTGAGCAATTGCAAGTGCTAAAAATATATTTTTTACATAATATTCAATAAATAAATGAAAAAAAACTTTAACTTTAAAAACTTTATCCAAGTATCTTGTGTGGTAATCTACCACAATATTGGTCAAAAATCCACCCAAAAAAATTTGGCAAGCGAAACAAAGTAAAAAAAAAAATAGATTTTTCGAAAAAAATAAATTTCAAACAACCGAAATTTTTTTTTCGGTCATGTTTTTAAAATATTGTGGTAGATTACCACGCAAGAAAAATTCCTATTTAAAATGCGGTTTGGATTTTTTGTTTCAGATTCTTCATTCCTGAGATTATCTGTCCGCAGTATGATGAGGAATTTTTGGAGACATCAGCTTTGGCGCCCTCTATAAATAAGTAGAAAAATGGAATAAATAATTATTAAATGTTTTTGTAATCCCCAAGGTGTGTATTTTATCCATGCAAATTTTATTATTTATACATAATAAAGGAGCTCAAAAAAAAACTTTGAAAATTAGGCCGTTTTTTAGCATTCTAACCGGTACTACCCCTTTAAACAAAAAGCATACCAGGAACTCCTGCCGTACAGCGAAAAGGAAAAGAGGACAGGAAAAGATGATGTGGTGAATTATAAGACCAAAAACACAGGGCGAGAGCCAATATAAGAATAATCCAGATATTGAACTCTTATTATAACTTACAAGGAGCGAAGTACATGGACTGTCAAAAATATTTTTGATAATCTTATATGGGTATCGAAATAATGAACGAGAAGAATAGCATCTCGGTAGCATTAGGAGGATAGCATCTCGATTGCCCGAGACTAAAAAAATATATGACTAATCCACAGATTATTTCATAAGTTTTATTTATTGTTTACCGAGAGAAAAGCTGAGTGTAATGAGAAGATGTTTCTCAGTAGCCAAAGTAAAACAAAGTAAACAAAGAGAATTAAGCCACATTCAAATAAATCAGCTCAAAAGTACCGAAGAGATTTCAGAGATACAATAAACTGTCTTCCTGTTTATTCAGTTGATGAATAAATGATGAAGACCAAGCATAGATGGCAAATATGCATCAAGGAATTTTATTCAAATATCCTTTTGAACTCTTTTTAAACTTACATCGATTCCACTGTACAAATGCTCCATTCGTTCTTAAAATCAAAATCGACATGCATTGATCGAAAACTATTTACCCGCTGTCTCTATGTCATCGCATACTTTGCTTGGAAGCCAATTAGATGTTTTTATTTTTACTATGTTGCTTTTTTAAATAAATAACACAATGTTTCCAGTCTCAATGTGCTGATAAAAAAACCTTAATCCATGATCTGAATATCAATTAAGTTTGATAACTGTAATTATGAAATGAATACTGTTCGAGCAATTTATTTTAATTCGCTGTCTGTCAAGCATCGTAAATATTGTGGTCAATATCTTAATGTGGTCATGATCTTAGAGGCGAAACTATGCTACCTACAAAATATCGTCTATCCGACTATCGTCAGCTGTAGATAATATACGTATAAAAACTGTCTGTAATATACGTACAAAAACTGTGAATATAAATTCATCTTGATTGTTGCTAGACTTGAATGATTTCTTATTCGATATCCATCTTAAACGTTTTAGATAAAACTGCTTCAAGCATCATTTATTTTCTGCTGACAAACTTGAACACCAAGTGCAGATACTGTATCGACCTTAGACTTATTCATTTTTATAAACTTCAATTCAATCTAATTGTAATTTTATTGGGTGATTATTTAAGATGGATATATTAAAAGTGCAAACGAGTTTTTTTCGCACAATGAAGAGTGCCAATGCAAGTTCATTTTTTGCACTAAATCAACTTTTTAAGCTTTTATTCTTGAAAATTTCTCATTTCAAAGATAATAAGCTCGGACGAGTACAAATTGACTTCTTGCAATTAATTTATTAGTTGATATGATATAAACGGCTGAATGATTATTGTGGCAGTTGTTCTTTCATGAATTTATGTCATGGGGCGTACAGAAATTGAGCTTATCTCTATTCATGGATCGAGAATAATGAGTATACAGTATTTAATGGATCATGCTACACACTTAATTCTGGCTATTTAAAAAAATGTGCACGAAAAGTTAGTTTTATACAAATGCGATTATTTTTGGATGCATTTCCAAATCGAAAGCTCCCAAATTACGAAAACTCATCAAGTAGATAAATAAATAAAAGTAAATCTTTTGGATCGCTGGTCGAATCAACATACTCCACATCTTCAGGAAAGTAATTTCCACTCAGCGAAACATGCAAACTATTAAAACTACAGTACTAAATTTACAGGACGTTCAGCGTTGAAAACTATTCGGGTCGTAATTCGTAACGAGTCACACATTTATTCGGCTTAATTGCCACGATTTATTTCACATGAAACCGTCTCGCACAGATTTGTAGATATGCAGGGTTAACAAATCGTTTTGAGCCCGTACGGGGTGACTTTACAGTTCACTGACTGTCTCTAAAAATGTCGTTTCGAATGGTAGGAGTAGGAACCAGGTCGAAATGTACGGACTACTGATTGCGCAATTAATTAAGCAACTGGAGTATTGGTTGTGCATTAAACATTCAATCTTGATCTGTACTTCGAGCTGGTGAGACTCCACGAAGTTTACGCTACAAAAAATATCTAGAAGGTTAAAGTTTGATGTGGATATGAAACTTTATTTCGTTTTCGAATTTATATGTGGGTTAATGTTTGCAACACTGTCTACCTGTTTTAAGGCTAAGTATACTTCCGAAAATCATTTAATGCATTGCTGTCATAGCTATTGGGGCATTCCACGTGAAGCGGACAGGTAAAAAATTTTGATGTTTCCGATTTTAGTAATATTTGATTATGTTTATACCTATGTATGTTTTCGATCCAGATGCAAAATATTTTTACAGTATTAAGTCTGGTTAGCGAGCTAGAGGGGTTTAAAAATTTGACTAACCGGCAGGTATACGCTATTTCGAATCAAATTATCCAGTTTAAAAAAAGTAGCACTAAAATAAATAAAGCACTCGAGTTGATGCTTCATATAATGGGCTTATTAAACGCATTTATGGGTATTTTAAAAAAAAATTTTTTGGGGGTAAAAAATATCTTTAAATTTTTGAAACTTCAATTTCACAAACTTCGACCATTTATTTTTTTTTTATTTTTTTTTTCTCAAAATAGCTAATAGTGTGTAGATAATACCTGCCAAGTTTCATAATGGGCATAGAAGCCGTTTAGGAGCTACACCAGTTAGAGATTCGATGCGTAACGGCCGGCGCCAGGTTCGCACCTACCGCCACCTAACGCCAGAGTACAGAAACTTTTAATCATACAAAATGCCTTTAATCCGAATATTAGATCATATTTTGCGAAGCTTTAATGATGTAAATTATATTTTGATATAATATTCAATTCAATTGTACACACCAATTAAATAATAATGAATCATTTATACATTATATTTTATATAAATTTATGAAGATTGATTTAAAATGGCGCTATTCGGAAAAATTTCTTTGTAGTGCAATTTCGCTACTAAAGTTACGTCAATTGTGTAAAAGAGACAAACCCATGACGCTGTGTATTCAAATTTTTCCGTTAGTATAGTCAGTGGCTTATCAACTGCTTTTTGAGGAACTCCTATATTTCCAAGCAGTGTAAATGTTAGTTAAAGAAAAGTACTGGGAATGAAAACTAATTATGTTCTAAGCTTGTCTATGATAAAAAATTGGAAATTTTGAGCCGTGTGTGGGTGCAGGGTGCCTAAAAGTAGGCAAAGAATTTTTTTCAAATTTTGATTTGTCATTTCTTCTGACAAAAAACATTGTATCATCGTGAAAATTACAGAGCGTATTGATGTTGACTAAAATTTGACACATATAGATTTTCAGCATAAAGCGGTTAACTCTGTAGCTGTGGCAGGCTGCTGAAAAAAAAATCCTTCAAATTATTGACCTTTCTGAAAAATTTTTGATTTAAAAATAAATTTTATCCTTTGTCCTTCATCTCAAGATAAAATTTTCAAAATTCCGATTTGCATAAGAACGGCAACCCATCACCAAATTACCTCTATTTTCAGCACTCGAAAGTTCTGTTCACGAGAACTGACGACCGGATAATCCGATCATAATGAAATTTACAGGACATGTTGGTATTAACTAGGACCAGGTCTGATAGAAGTGATTTTGAAATGCGGGCAACCCTGTGACAGTGGTACCATCTTGAAAAATAACTGAGAAAAAAAACATCTTTTTGGCCTATAACTTCCGATTCAGCCATCAGATTTTAACAAAATTTACACAGTACTTGGATGTTACTTTATGTAAAATTTGGTTGAAAAATTAGTATAGGGCTGGCAGATGTGGTGATTTTTGTCTCATAAATCTTGCAAATTTGCTCAGCAAAATAAAGCTTTTTTCCCTATAACTTCCGGCCCAGTGTAGAAATCAAAACGAAGTTCATGCAGTAAATAGACCTTGATATAGACCAAATGTCGTAGGAATTTCGTACAAAAATCATGAAAGCGCTGCCAGCTATGACCATTTTTATAATTTTGTGGAATTTCTTTACTGAGCGATTATGTCATTAGATTTGCAATTGAGAATGATCCTGCAATGCAACAAATATTAACGTTTTAAAAATTTGAAAAGTTTTGAGGGTGGTTACCCTAAAATTCTTTTCACCCGTATACCTTCCGGCGCAGTGATTCAATCGAAACGAAATTTACTGGTTGGGTTTAACTTAACGTAAAGCAGATTTGGAATATATATTTTGTTTTGGTGCTGACACAGACTAACCAGCATTAACCATTTTCGTAAATATTGCACCAACAGATGCTTGAAATTACATATTCATATGCAAAGCATTTGTAATAAAAATAAGAAACCAATTTTTAAATTTTCCGAGTTTTGAACATTTTTCGGATGGCAGCCTCAAGCAACGTTTAACCGCTGAAACTTTCGATGAAACCCTCCGATGAGAACGAAATTCAAAGGATAAATTGATTTAAGTATGAGCTTGTTATGGTAAACTTATTGCTGCTTCATTGGAAAAGTATTGCCAGCACTGAACATTTTCATCATTTGTGTTATAGTTGAGTTTTGTTGCTTGGGATAAGGAATAGTTGTACAAAAAAGTGTATTACGTCTTCCCACATTTTTTTGTCACTCAAAGACAATTTCTTCGAAAATTAGTTTTCTAGCGGTTCTGATGCGCTAGACTTTTTATTTCGTTTTCGCGTGTTAAGTGAAGCAGTTTTGTGCCGGAAGTGTGGAAAAAATGTCCGTGCAAATCACGACACCTTGATTTTAAAATGTCCTGGAACGATTTATAAGTCGTTTGGACGCCATAAGCGGTAAAAAAATCAGGTGCACATTTGAAGTTTTTGCGATGACGGGTCCTTGGTTTTCAGGTACCCACATAAGTTTGGAGGACATTTTTTGCGTTTTGTTGCATATTATCTCGCATCTTCTCCGCCACATGTCATCAGACTCGAGAAAGAATTGATGCTATTGAGACAAACAGTCATTGATTGGCTAAGTTTTTGTCGGGAAATATGTTGTTTTTGGATCAGCATGAAGAAAAGAAAAATCCGCGGTCCCGGGACAATTTTTGAGATCGACGAATGCACGCTGGGCAAATGGAAAAACTATCGCGGTCGGCTTGTAACGGGCCAATGGGTTTTCGGAGGTATTTGCCGTGAGACAAGAGAAGCGTTTGTGGTTCCCGTTAACACGCGAGATAGAAAAACGTTATTGGCAGAAAATATTGCTGATGGCACGGCCATATATTCAGATCGTTGGTGTGCATATGACTGTCTGGAACAGACAGGATATTGACATCTGACAGTGTATCACTCAATGAATTTTATCGATCCGGTGACTGGCACCCACACTCAGAGCATCGGGAAGCTCTGGAAGGATTTGCGAGGTGACGCGCCCCAGTTTCTTCGTAAAAAAGCCCATTGGCCAGGTTACATAGCCGCATTTTAATTTAAGAGCCATTTTGGCTATAAGAACATAATCGAAGGCTTTTTCAATGTCATGGCAACCATGTATCCGATCGCTGATGTTGCTTCATCATCCATCATTTTGTAAAATGTAATAAAGCTACACTTATTTGAGAATATCAAATAAATTTTTTCATCTTTAAATGTTTATTTTAAATTTTTATCGCTTTATTTGAAACTAGCTACTGTGGAGAATTGTTATCCTTATTTGTTATTGTGATTGCCAATAAATTATTGCCACTATTAATTACATTTTTTTACGTTTTCGATGTACTTTTAACACCTCTGCGCACTACATCTCCTGCTGATTGTTTGAAAACGGGAGAGGGGAAGTAGAGTTGAATTTTAAATTTGAAAAATTTTGAGGAAAATATCACTATTTTACCCTTCTTATCTATAAATCAGCATAGACCACGTATAATACCTCTAAAGCATTTCAAGCAGAGAATATTTGATACAGATATATAGATTGTTTGCAGAATAAGCCTCCGATGGCAGAATCAAATGGAATTGCTTGTGTGGGATCCAAGGTTTTTTTTTCCTTAATACCTTTATTAAACTGCTACCTTCGTATAAGAAGCTTCAGTTAGTTTTAAAATCATACATACTAAAACAAGTGCTAAAATAGTTGAAGGCGTGAACATTTTGGACCCAAGATACTTTATTGACTTAAAGTCAGACAGCAAAGAGCAAAGCTATGATCTGTGTTCTAGAATTACAATGTTCAATGTTCATACAAAAGAGTTTGAAAAGCAACGAAAGTAGCTACGCAAGTTGTTTTTTTTTACGTTAGAGATGGAAGGTCCAACGGGTCAGTTCTTTTCAATCGCTGAAATTTACGAAGAGTTAGTATTTTTTTTGCCAGCCTGTTGGGGTGATGAGCGAGGGCTGCAATATATTTTCCACTACGGTTCTTAATTTCCTCTGAAATCGTCTCGATTCGCAGGTCTTTATGGAGATTGGCTTTGCGGAAGTACCACGGGGCTCCGGTGATAGATCGGAGTCTTCTTAATTGGGTCCTCTGGATGATGTTGATATTTGACGGGCGAGCTGCACCCCATATCTGTAAGCCATATGTCCAGATTGGCTTTAGGACAGACTTATAGACGAGCAATTTAAAGTCGAGAGAAAGTTTTGACATGCTATTGAGCATCCATTTGAGGTTTATGAATTGGATTTTTGCTTCAGTTGTTGATTTTTAGCTTCAATGTGCCGCTTCTAGGTGAACCTCCTGTCAAGGTGCATTTGGAGATACTTTACTTCGTTACTTTGAGGTATAGGTACATTGTTTAGATATACTTGAGGACAAGTCAGTTTTAGCAATGTGAAGGTAACGTGGATGCATTTGGTTTCGTTCATTCTGATTCTCCATTTTGCTAGCCATTCTTCAAGAAGTGAGATGTGGCCTTGCAGAGTACGGGATGCCGTAACTGGATCTGAATCAGTGCATAGTATGGCAACGTCGTCCGCAAAGGTAGCTGTCGTTGTTTTGTCGCATATTGGGAGATCAGATGTGAATATAGTGTAAAGTACCGGTCTCAAAACACTTCCTTGAGGTACACCAGCATGCACACGATATTTAGCGGTAGAATAGCTTTTGTATCTCACCTGGAATGTGCGGTCAGTTAGGTAGGAGCAGAGTATTTTAAGCATAGATTCAATTTGGAAGATCAACCCTTCATGCCTGACTTTATCGAAGGCATGAGTTACGTCTAAAAAGATTGCTGAGCAGTACTTCTTGTCTTCGAATGCTATTTTAATGTCTGACCCAAGGTGGAAAAAAAAATTGATAATAAAAATGTTTAATAATTTTATAACTTAATTAAGTTTGTTGAGCGACTTCGTTATAAAAATGGAACCTATTTGACATTAATTTTAATTTTTTTCTTTTCAACATTGTATCTGTTTAGTTTTCTCGCTTCAAATTTGTATATTTAGATACGTAAATTCTTATTGCTTAGTGCACGAAATCGAATGCAGTTAGTTTAAGAATACCATTATTGAATTGGAGTCGCGGTGCCAATATGCACATTTTTGTATAGCACGTAATAGCTGAAATTAATTAATGTTACGAAAATATTCATTATATTTTTAATTTGAGTTGCTCCTTTCTACGAGCACTCACTCTAAATGCTTCATCGCCAGTTAAATATTTAAATTTAATAAATCTCCCACGTTATTAGAATATTCCACCTCACTAGCAAAAACTAACTGACACGCCAGTGTGGCATATATTTCGTAACGAATACAGCACCCATGTCCGCTTACCAATCCAGTATTAAAAACAAACAAGAAAATTAAACTTATAACAAAAGGTCTGCAATTAGTACGAAGGGTCTCCTGTCATCCCCAGTGCTCACCGTCACGAACAACAGTCTCGTACATTATGACAGTTTCACATGCCCTGCAACATCGTGCCACTCACATATAGCATGTAGTAGACTGACTACAACGGCTTCTAGTGGGAACATGCATTCAAACTGGTAAATGTTTAAATTGTGTGAAGTAACAAGTTCAGCTCTTCAATTAACTTGACCTGCAAAATAATATATCAGCTTTAGTATGTCAAGTTCCATAGACAAATTGTGGATTTGTCACTTCATAATACACTGCTGTTATGATATTCATTCAGTATTTTTTGTGGCAGTCTACAGTTTTTAATGGATTTATAAATTCAGGAGTATATTCCCAACGACTTTAAAAGTGGGGAATTTAAAATTATCAAACGTTCGTCTAAATAAGTTTGTTGTATCTATAGTTTGCATATGCTACGATGATTATTATTTACATGCGAAACTAATTTCATACGACTTAATCCAGCTTACTATTTAATTCGAATATCTGCACAAGTTAAATTCACAACATTATTTAGAATAGCAAATGTGTTCGGACTTTAATGTGATTTTTTTAAATTTTTTATGGATAATTTGAGACAATTACGAAAGCAGTAATTCATCAAAAGCACGAAATAAATAATAACATGTTGCAGATCTTGGGGTTAATCTCCGTGAATACTTTGTATCATAGCCAATTTTTAGGAGTATAGTCATTAGTTTCGGGGCTCACTTAAGTTAACTTCAAGCCAGTTGTGTCATTCATGACTCGATGCATACCATAGACGCGATAAACTAGTAGCCAATTTTCAAACCCTTAAGGCACACTAAAATTCACGAAATAGATTCTTAATAATGTTTTTCGAGTTTTACAAACTAATCGAATATTCAGATTAACCATTATAAAAGAGTGAGAAAAAACTATATTCTGAAAATAATATTTCTTGGTGGTGGTTGAATTTGTTATAAAAACTATTAAAAACATTTTGAAAATACTTGCGAAAAAATATATTTACCTACTGAAATACCATTTCCGCTGCTATAAAAGCACAAAACTTAAGTGAAAGCTCGAGTTCGTCCCATCAGTGTAGTCAGATTGAAGTATTTTCCCCTAAATGTGCGATTTTCGAGCATTGCCGATATTTTTTAGGGGAAAAACACTTCCAGTATTTTTCTATGGCAGATCCGAATTAATATGGAGGAAAACTTAGAGGGTTTCCAAGCAAAAAATCCAACTTTTTTGTTACGTGGCATTCTTTCTGAACGCAATTTCTCAGCAAAACTTTTATTGTAACCCATTGTAATAGAAATGTCATTATGTTTTTAGTTTATGTTAAAAGTAGCGGTGATCTATCAACGCATATTCCTACCTGGAGAGATTCTGCTTTGTGGATATCTTTCGGCGTAAAGCAGGCACTCCCAACGACCATTTCTTGAAACAATGCCAGCTGAACGATCTATAGTCCGTTATCTTTGGTATTCTCGTGCAAGCTATTACAGCTCATAAACTGTGTATCTTTCCCTATTTTGCTATTAAAATCACACAGCAGAATTTTGACATCATGTCTAGGCAGGCATTAAAGGCTTCAACTCTTAATTTAGACATACTTGTAATTGAATACTTATTTGGATGTTTCGATGTGAATTTTTTAGACCGACTGAGATTCACTTTTTTTTTTTTGGAAAATATTAAGAATACCAGTAGTGAAAAAACCAAGTCAATATCGCTTGACTCAGCTAACTTTTACCCTTAAACGTAAACACCTCCTATTTCGCTAAATGAGGTAATGATTTCTCATGCTACGACTACCAAACGACTCGGAATCAGATTTTATAGACGGTTAACCGCATTTACAAACCTCACATGGGAAAATAAGGCGACAGAAAACAATTCTAGCGTACCAGAACCGCTAGAAACACATCGAAAGTTACAGGTATAGAATGATTTTTTTAGTTGCCATCCGAAAAATTTTCAGAACATGGAAAATGAAAACATTGGTTCCTTATGCCAATCTTGCTTCAGCCAATCCTGCGAATTTCGGTTGGAATCTGATGACTGCGTTGGAAGTTACAGTGGTACAAAGAAATTTACCAGGAGCAGGCCAAAATAATATAGCCGCTAGACTTTAAGTTATCATTGCTAATTATACTTTAAGCTAGATTAAGAATGTACAGCTAAAATGAAATAAAAACCTTCTTCAATCAATCAACAAAGGTATAAAATCGCTTAATACAGATATGACAGAAACTACAAAAAGACCCATAACTGATAGCCCTATAATGGTTTTTCAACCAAAATCCTGCTGAATATTACCTTAAATAAGCTCCATTTATCAAATGAATTTCATTTTGATTTCATGACTGCAGTGGAAGTTATAAGACAAAAGGCTTTAATTTACTGAACAAATTTTTAAAATTCAAGACACCAAAATTGCCATAGCTGGCAGCTTCAACATAATTTTTTAACGGAATTTCTAACAAATTTGTCCCAGTGTAAAGTCCAGCTACTGAGGGAATTTCGTAAATATTTTGTGACTGAATCAGAATTTACCGGGCGAAAAGCAGTTTTTTTACCACATTCAACAACCGCTTCTATGAGACCTGGCGCTACTCAAAGCCAGTACATTCTGTCAATTCAGCTGTATCTGATTACCGGAGCGTGAGTTCCCGTGAGGTTCCGTTTGTGACGCTAAAACCAATCTCAATATTCTTAAAATAGATAACAAACCTACATAGGTTACTAGGAAGAGGGCTGAGGTAACTGACATTAACCTGGTAGCTTCTGGTATACTGGGATCTGGCACGTGTCTGCCCTTCCATTACTCTCAGACCGTCACTGATCATGCTGTATCGGTTGCTCTGAAATATTAACCGAAAGGATTTGGAACTCAAAAACAGCACAATAAGGAGTTTGCTCCAAAAAAATAGAGAGATTTCTTAAAGCGTTAGTCAACGTAAATCTAACAAATCCGTTTTATGAAACGGTAAACTTATGGAAACTAGAAACCGCACATGAACACCGTTTAGTAATACAAGGAGTTAATGGTCTTTAAAAAGAAGATACGACAAGCCAAACGTGACTTATGGAGAGCATTCTGTGAGAACATTGAAAGAAGTATCAAGTGGGTTTCAGCGATATTTGCAGAATGCCGGAGGCGATAAGGAATTGTTGCTGAAAATATTGGCCATATAAGCATAAAATTGTACCCTGACAAGATTTTCTAAGTCACGCTGGAAGATCTGAACCTTCACCTGGGGTGTGGGCAGTCCGACTATGCTACAGTTTTTCAATCTCAAGTATATACTATTAACTTAGTAATCAAATTAACGATAATGTGCATCGACAACAGAGCAGCCATTCTCATTCAGAGTGACTGCCATCGAAAACGGAAAACATACTCCTATTTGGATTGAATAGGTGTAGTGTCGTAGAAAACGAAAAAGCAGACGAATTGGCAAGAAGAGTTTCAGGAGGTAGGAACAGCCCTTGTTTTACTGTACTTGCTAATACTACAAGCAAAATGATATAGGCTAAGCTAAAGACCGAGTGGGAAAACAAGACGGACGTTAGGAAAACCAGAGTGTGATGGCTATAAATAGATGCTAGCAAGAGCAGAAAGCTGCTCAATCACAGCAGAAACTGCTTGAGTGCTGTGGTTGATTTGCTTACAAGGTATGACAGCAAACTGGAGCTGACAGCCAACAATTCACAACTTTAAAGTAAAAGCTGAAGCTGCTAGTACCGCAAAGTTGAGTCAGCCGATTTAATATAGCCGAATACTCACTTGGCAGGTTTAAATTGTTAGCAGAGTGTGCCAAATTGGCAGGAAGTGCAAGCGTTGTAAGCGGCAATCATCTTCTATAACCTTGCCTCACTTACCACTCGGGAAAACGTCCAAATCTTAGGAAGTCAAAAAGCTGCCACTAGTTTCCATTACAAGGTGGTTGTAATTTCTTATCATTTTTTACTCCAATAATGACAAAATGGCTGGTACTGGCAGCCCTTTACTAGCACCAAATTTGGCTCGCGTTGATGCAAACTTACTCTGTGAACTTCGTTTTGATCTTGAGATTGGATCGAAAGTTATAGGTATGAAAAAATGTTGAAGGTTACTGCCCGAAAAAGTTTCAAAATTTAGTAAATCTAATTTAGGGAAATTAAAATTTTTTATATATGGTAAAGTGCTAATTATATGAAAATTTGTTGTTGGCATTAGGCAGATCATTCAGCCAAAGTGAAGTGAATGATGATTGTTAATACATATATTCATTATCAGGGGCGTGCACTTCATATAGGCACAAAAGCACTGCCTACCCTGCTGTTTTGCTTTTCTGTTTCGATATATTTATTTTACTAATATATCTATCTACAATCCAATTCTAAAATTTTGGTTCAAAATTGAAAAATGAATTGAAAATAATTACGTGTATCTGGCAACTACCTATATTTCATGCTCTAATTTCCTCATTTTCGATTTCGCAAGCATAGTCCAGCAAAATAAGAACAAAAAATACCCAAATATGAGCGTTGGAAGGCATGCAGCCTCACTGCCTTTACCTTACGCACACCTTCACATGAATTTCGTATCGATACACTACGCCCAACTGCTCTCAGCTACAACAGTATGTGTAAGATGTAGTACTATTTTATATGAGCCAAAGGCATGCCTGCCTTCATGAATTTCAGGAGAAAAAAAACCATGGCTGCATGACATCAACGCTCGCTGTGCAAGGAGAAGTAATTTGCAGCTATGCAGCACAAGTGCACGACGGTGCTGACAAGTGAACAGCCACACTGCACAGGCAAAGTTTTCATTATGCGAGGGAGTTGCAGAAATACTTGTATAATATAAATCTATTTTTGATATAAAATGTAAGTGTTAGCTTTGTATATTAGTCAAGTGTTAGTATTATTTTTGTACATAGTCTCAGATAGGAAATATTAAAAATTATAGTATCCTTGATTATAAATAAAAAAGTCGCCCATTTTTTCTCGAGATTTAGAATTTCGATAGGAAAATTCTACTTTAAGTACCAAAATTTGGGCAATGTTTGCCAATTTTTTAAAATGACATCCATACCTTTAAAGTTTTGAGTAACATTGCTGTCTCATTAGTTCTTGAGTAGAGCGTATTTGCACTGCGTGACAACGGTTATAATATAATAAAAGTTATTATACATTGAGAAAATTAAATCAGCAAATAAATGAAGTGTACTAAAACTCAGAGTTTTCAGCATCAGTGTGTCGTTTGTGTGAAAGCGTATGCGCATCAAAGTTGATGGAGTTTAGGCTCTTAATCCTTTAATTCGGAAACAAATATCGAATTGTCTCAGCAGGCTAAATGACGCCAGAGTTAGATTAAACTAAAAAAAGGGAATGCTATTAATCAGTTTAATCACAAGTATGATGATAAATTTACTTGACTGAATGCCTGCAAACACACTAACCGTTTTTTTTTTTTGTTTACCGTGTATTATATTCGCCAGCACAAAAAATATGTGGAATGACACTGAATATGTAGATTTCTCAAAGACCGATAGACACTGAAGCAGACAGCAGATTATCCTCGAAATGTAAATATCGGGCAAGAAAATAAAATACATGGAAAATCGGTGTAGCTGCGGTACAGGCTAAGTAATACCATTAGTGCATAATAAATAAACGTTGGGCCGGAAAAATATAAAAAAATAACACCAAAAGAAGCAGCAGGCAAAAATAGTGAAATTTTCTTTGTTAATTGAACTTTAAGTTAGACTAAGAATAACTAAGAATAACATAAATACAAATATTTAAAATTTAAAAAAAATATTTTCAATAAAAAATATTTTGAATTAAATTCTAATTTTTCGTTTGACTGTTATGTTTACTTCTAAGAGTATGTGACTGCCTACCCGGTGCAAATTGTTTATGCACGCCACTGTTCATTATAATACATACTCGTATATTCATTATACTAAATATATACATTATACTGCACTATGCACTTTCTTCCACTCATTAATTTGTAATTCATAAGTAGAATTTCACTAGTTCAACGACACAAACATTGTATTAAAATACCTACATTGCTAATCAATTAATTGGACTATGTTCTTGGTACAAGTGTAAAGTCCGATCCGAGTTCATCGCAGAGCTGAATTGCAGAATAAGTATTTTTCATCAGCAAATATGCAATGAAGTGCGGACAGACTAAAATCATATAAATATTGTAATAATATTCATACTATTGATTGTAATAAAGACACTCTGAGGTTTGTCGTTTTCATACCCAGCCTTTGTCGTTTTCATACCCAATGTGAGGCCGCATTGGGCACCAACAAGAGTACAGTTTGTAAAAACAATGATTATATTCATCAATCGTTTACATTTTTCCTCGAAAAGTAAAAAAATTATCAGGAGCAGCTTGGTGATGTTTCGTTTTCAGGAGAACTGTCACTGAAGAATCCTCTTGAAAAGTACTTCGTTTTTTAGCACCTACCTTGCTTGTGGCAATATCAACGATATTCTTTTTCAACGATTCAACTCGTTTCTTGGAAAGCCGTGATATTTGCGCACCTCTCAAAACCAGCATTTATGAAAAGAATTGCATCAACATAATAATAAGCAGCTTATATACATACAAAAGGCATATCTATAAATTTACAACTTTAACCCCGAGAGAAGAGAAATGTTTATATTTATATAGAAGTGTCTTATCATCCCTATTTATCAATAATTTATTGTTTAATTAATTACTAGCAATTTTTATTTATTTTTTACTTCTTTTTATTAATATATTTTTCTATAAGCAAATAAACTTAGGTTAACTTAGTACTTAGTTAAGTTTTGTATTTTAAGTTGTTATGTACCTTTTTTATTATTACTTCAATTATTTAAGTTTATTAATAATTACTATTGATTCAGTTTTAATTCGTCTTATTTTTTCATGAGAACTAACCAAGCAATATCTATTTTTTCCTTGCTTAATCTTTTAATATTATTTTATGTTATCGTTTGCACATTTTTTAGCCCTCTTATGCCAGTGATATTATGTATCCATTGTCTGAGGGGAAGAAGCAGAAATATTGAAAAAGACATGCTTAAAGATTATTTAAACCTTTTATTGAAATAAACTTTTATTTAAATAAACCTTAAAACTCGCCAAATGCGTTGAAAACTTTAAAAAATCATCAGAACCACTAGAAAACTGAATTTTGAACTATTATCTTTGAGTGACTTAAAAATGTGTAAAGATGTAATACACTTCTTTGTAGTATCATATCAACCATTTCTTACTCAGAGTAACAAATATCATTTTCTGACAGCATCTCCTATAACATAAATAATGAAAATGTTCTGTGCTGGCAACATTTGTCCAATGCAGTAGCAATAAGTCTACCATAACATGCTCGTGCTTAATCAACCCATCCTGTGAATTTCGTTTTCATTCAAGGTTATCATCGAAAGTTTCAGCAATTAAACTATGTCTGGGGCTGCCATCAGAAAAATTTCCACAATCCTGGAAAATTTAAACTTCGGTTGCTTATTTTATTGTAAATGCTTTTACGAAATTGTCTAGTGCTGGCAATCGTGTGCTAGAACCATAGCCAAAAATTTACCAAATCTGGTTCACGTTGAGTTAAACCCACCCTGTGAATGTCGTATCGATTGAATGATTGCGCTGGACGTTAAAGGAGTGAATAAAAATTTAGGGTTACCACCCTGAAAACTTTTCAAATTTTTGAAACCTTAATATTTGTTATTCATTGTTATTGCAGGATCATTCCCATTTGAAAATTTTGTCATCACAAAAATTTCCATAGCTGGCAGCCCTTTCATGTGTTTTCAACGAAATTCCATCGACAGCTGGCCTGCAACAAGTTCCATTTACTTCATGAATTTTGTTTTGATGTCATGACTAAATCGGAAGTTATTGGAAAAAAAGCTTTATTTTGCAGAGCGAATTTAAAAATTTAGTTCACAAAAATTACCATAGCTAGCAATCCCAATTTTTCTAACAAATTTCTACCGTATGCGGTCTAGAGTAAGATACAAATAATGTGTGAATTTTGTTAAAAATCTGATGGCTGAATCGGAAGCTATGAGTCAAAAAGCAGGTTCTTTTTCTCAGGGTTACCGGCATTTCAAAATCAGTTCTATCAGACTTGTATTAAAAGTTTGGTTTGAGTTCAAAGCATTTATTAACCAAAGATACAATAATACGTGTTGGCTGTTCAAGCGCGTTGAAATCACTAACTTAACCTATGAAAGAATATGTACAGATGGCAATGATGTTCAGTGTTGCCACACTAAGGAAAAATGGATTGTGCCTTGAATGTGGTGCATACATTTCCAACACTCCTTCTCACAATTCATTTTACAATTTCATTTTAAACAATACCGATTACTTTAGCCCCATTTCATTTACAAATTTTCGGTGCTTTATTTTTGGCAAGTTTTTCGTTAGCACGTCAGCCATTAAATCATTTGATGCTATATAATTCAAGCTTATCTCATTATTTTTTAATGAATCTCTGATATGGTGGTACTTAATGCTAATGTGTTTGCTGCGCGAATGATAAATGGGGTTTTTGACCAATTACTGTGCACCAAGATTATCGCTATTTATCTCCAATGGTTGATCACAGTTGAATCCCATCTCATTCATCAGCTTCTTCAAATATATTGCCTCTTTTGCAGCTGAAGAGAGAGCAACATATTCAGCCTCTGTGCTGCTTAGGGCGACAATATGTTGTTTTTTCGACTCCCACGAGAAGACTGCATTTGCCAGCACAAATGCATGACCAGTGAAGGACTTGCGATCAGTTACATCGCCTCCCCAATCTGCATCTACGAAGCCACGAATCGGTTGCCCAGTTTTTTCGAAGTGAAGCTTGTACTCAGTTGTGTGACTCAGGTAGCGCAATACATGCTTCACTAAAGTCAAGTGCTCCATGTGCGGGTCCTTGTTGCACTGTGCCAATTTGGAGACAGAGTGCGCTATGTCGGGACGTGTCAATACAGCCAGGTGTGTCAGCGCACCGATGAGAGACTGATACTCAAGCTGGTCCACACGCTCGCAGCTAGTTTTGTCGCATTTTACTTGCGTACCTGGTACCAATGGTGTTGAAACTGGTCGACAAAATTCCATGTTATTTTGTCGCAAGATGTTTTTGACGTATTGCTGCTTGCTTAGCGTTATCGCGCCCGTCTCTCCTTCTCGCTGGATCTCTAGTCCAAGGAAGTGATGTAGTTGGCCTCCATCCACCAGATCAAAAGCAAATGCAATACTTTTCTTGATTTCCATCAGTTCAGTTTTGGTGTTGCTACCTATAATTAAATCGTCAACGTAAACGGTTAAAACATTGAAATTACCTCCATGCTTTTTCGTATAAATGCATGGTTCACTCGGGCAGGGATGAAAACCAATCTGCTTCAGGACGGAATCTAATGTGGCGTTCCATTCACGTCCGCTTTGTTTCAGACCATAAAGTGACTTCTTCAGCTTTAACACTCGGTCCGGATAATTTTCATCGACGAAACCTTCAGGTTGCTTCATAAATACATCATGATGAAGCTCGCTGTTTAAGTAGGCGCTTGAAATATCAAGTTGATGGAGATACAGCTCATGCTCGACAGCTAAGGCAATGAGCATCCTAATTGTGGCGTAGCGGACCACTGGTGAAAAAATGTCATCGTAATTCACGCCGTATTGTTGACTGCACCCTTTAGCCACTAGTCGAGCCTTAAATTTGTTGATCTTTCCATTTTCATCCTTTTTTATGTTGTAGACCCACTTGCACCCAACTGATTTTTGCCCTTTGGGTAGTTCACACAGTTCCCAAGTATCGTTTTTTAACAATGAGGAAAACTCCTCTTCCATCGCCTCCTTCCAGTTTGACGCATTGTCTCCGTTTAAAGCTTCTGATGTAGATACTGGTATATTCACGTTATCCACTTGTTCTACCGAATTCAATATATTAAATTGTTTTCTTGGTCGACCTCTTTGACCGGTACGAATAATTTTCGGCCTTCCAGGGCCAATTTTCACTTCATTATTTACACTTTCATTAATATCACTTCGTTGTGCAACGTTTCCTTCACATTCTGTTTCATTAATATTTTCGTCACAGGCTGGACCCACATTTTCTTGGTTCGATAAAATTAATTGATCATTACTCGGCCAGTTTGTTTCTGTAGTAAAATCTGCTTGCACAACTCCTTCCGGAAAAATTACATCTCTACTGATGACAATAATTCTTTTTTCGACATCAAACAGTCGATATGCTTTTGAGTTATCAGAGTAACCAACCATTATTATTTTTTTGCCTTTGGGTTCAAACTTGCGTGTATGTCTTTTGTTCAAAACTATGGCTGCAGAACCAAATATCTTAAGATGTGATACTGATGGAGATTTACCATGAAATAGTTCGTACGGAGTCTTCAAATCAGGTAAAGCGTTTGTTAGAACTCGATTTCGTAAATATGCTGCTGTTGAAACCGCTTCTCCCCAAAACTCCTCTTCTAAAGACGATGTTAGTATTAAGCTTCTTGCCATCTCCACGAGAGTACGATTTACACGCTCAGCGACGCCGTTTTGTTGGGGCGTGTAAGGTGCGGACAGTTGATGTTTTATTCCACATTCTTGTAAAAAATGTTTGAATTGATTTCCCGTGTATTCGCCTCCGTTGTCACTTCTAAGCTGGCGAACCCTTTTACCAGTCTGGTTTTCCACAAAGTTCTTGAAAAGTTTGAATTTTGCGAACACTTCACTTTTCTCTTTTAGAAAATATACGAATATGTATCTAGACGAATCGTCAATGAACGTCAGGAAATAGCGCGAAGAACCAATTGAAGGTACGTTCATCGGCCCACACACATCACTGTGTATAACTTCCAGCAAATCTTTCGCTCTGTTGTTGCTCGTACATGGAAACGGCTTAGTGCATATTTTGGCTCGTGCACACACTTCACAAGTTAATTTCGCCGCGCGCCAGTTAATATTTTCTTTTAAACCATTCGCACTTTTATTAATTGCCATTTTCTGTATGGTATCAAAATTGACGTGACCCAACTTTTTATGCCACTCCATAGCTTCATTACTTCTTTTGGCTATAGCAAAACATTTGTTTTTCTTTTGCTCAGCAACAAAAATTCCATTTCGCATTTTAGCTCGTAGTAGCAGCTCACCTTGCTCATCTTTTATTGTAGCAGTGTATTCGTTGAATTGCGCTTGGTAGCCGTGTTTTACTGCTCTGCCAATGGAGAAAAAATTCATGTGCAGCTCTGGCACATATAGGACATCTTTGAGCAGCAGCTCACTCTCACATTGCAGTCTTACTTCGCCTTTTCCTTTCGCTGTCAAAAAATTGTTCGCAGCAAGATAAACCCGTTCATTGCAGGTTTTCATATCGGTGAATAATTCTGGATTATGGCAAAGATGAGTTGTTGCACCGCTGTCAAGACACCATTCACCACGCGTACCTGCGAGCGCAGAAGAACATAACGTAGCACATGCACGCGGATTTCCCGGCCTATTTTGCTGTCTCTTCTTATCTCTGCAGTCCGCGGCGAAATTACCCAAACGTCCGCAGTTGTAACATTTCTTGCCACTCTTCGTTGTCTGGCCATTTCGATGTGTGCTCGTTGCTTTGCTGTCTCTTTCGTAATGCTTTGAAATTGAATTCCTATTTCTCGCGTTTACATAGTTCGTGTTGTTTGTGTTATTTGCGTTCACATAGAACGCTTGTTCGCCTGTAGCAGCATCTCCTTCTTGCTCTAGCCGTCTGTTATAATAATTTTATTTTCAAAGACGCAAGAGATGGAAAATTGTCACGTGCTTCTACTGCAACAACAAGATTTTCGTAGGAATGCGGTAGGCTGGCAAGCAAAATAATTGTCAGCAATTCGTCAGGCACAACAACTTCCACTGCGTTTAAGTCTTCAACAATGTCCGTGAAATTTCTAATATGGTCTTTCATACTGGCTCCCTCTGACATGTTGAGACGGATCAGCTTGCGGAAAAGAGATACAACTCTTCCAGGCTGCTTTGGCTGGAATATGTTGTGTAAAGTAGCCCAAGCTTCGGCGGAAGTTTTACAATGCTTCACGTGGTTGAGTTGGGACGTTTTCACCCCCAGAATAATTGTTGCGAGTGCCTTTTCATCCCGCGTTTCCCACTGTGCAGGGTTTTTTTCTGGCTTTGAACATTTTCCACTTACCAGGTTCCAAAGGTCGCTGCATATCAATGCACTCTTCATCTGGATGCACCATGATGAGTAGTTGTTGTCATCCAACTTTTCAATTTGCATTGAAGCTGACGCCATTTCGAATTCGTTTGTTTTTGCACGTGGCTAGTTTCGTTGTTGCACAGCGTAGTATTTATCACACACAGTGTTTTTTTTTTCAAGTATCGTTCGCACACAGCGTTGTATTATCACACCCAGTTTTTTCAAATGTCTTTTGCACACAGCAGTTCTTTTAAAGACTTATTATTTTTTCACGTGGACTGGGCCCATAACCTATTAAAAGTTTGGTTTGAGTTCAAAGCATTTATTAACCAAAGATACAATAATACGTGTTGGCTGTTCAAGCGCGTTGAAATCACTAACTTAACCTATGAAAGAATATGTACAGATGGCAACGATGTTCAGTGTTGCCACACTAAGGAAAAATGGATTGTGCTTTGAATGTGGTGCATACATTTGCAACAACTTGGTCCTAAAAAATACCAACATGTCCTGTAAATTTCATAATGATCGCAATACCCGGTCGTCAGTTCTCGTGAACAGAAGTTTTCAGTGTTCAAAATAGAGGTAATTTGGTTGACGGGTTGCCGTTCTTGTGCAACTCGAAATTTTGAAAATTTTTAATTTACATGGTGGGCAAAGGTTAAAATTTATCAGTCATTTGAATTTTTTATAAAAAGCAAAAACTTTTCAGGAGGGTCGACGATTTGAAGGATTTTTTTTTCAGGAGCCTGCCGTACCTACAGAGTTCTGTGCACGGTGCTGAAAAACCATGAGTGTATAATTTTGGTCAGCACTAATATGCTCTGCAAATTTCACGGTGATGCACTGTTCCCGTCAGAAGTTATGACAAATAAAAATTTGAAAAAAATTCTTGCCTACTTTCAGACACTCAGCGCCCACACAGGGTTCATAATATCCAATTCTTTGTCGTGAACAAACATAAAACATAGCAAGTTTTCATTTCCAATACTTTTTTTTGACGAAATTGTACTCTGCACAGATATAGGGGTGCCTGAAAATTGCCACCAATAGGTTAAAGATATCTTAAATCTAACAAGTCACAGACCTACTCCTTATATACATCTATGCTCTTCCAAAATTTCAGCTCTTTCGGATCGGCTACTCTAGAGATTATCTCCCTTATATATATATATATATATATATATATATATATATATATATATATATATATATATATATATATATATATATATAAATATATATATATATATATATATATATATATATAAATATTTATATATATATATATATATATATATATATATATATATATATATATATATATATAAATATATATATATATATATATATATATATATATATATATATATATATATATATATATATATATATATATATATATACATATATATATTTATATATATATATGTATATATTTATATATATATATATATATATATATATATATATATATATATATATATATATATATATATATATATATATGTATATATAAAGAAATATGAACTTTCGGCGAAACGCGTTTACTACCTATTTTCTTCAAAAAACAGTAAAAAAAACATAAATTGCTCGCTTCTGATGAATGTTTTCCTGAAATTCAGCCCAATGATCTGATGTTTTATGATTCTAATTAATTTTTTTACTTGAAATAAATCAAAACACAAGTCTACCACTTTCAGAATTTAGGAACACCATTCCATTCAAAAAACGATTTAAAAACAATGCATTTTTTTCTTAAATCGAGCTCAATCTCAACTTTCTCGACAAGCAGTAATTCATAGCTCGTGGATGGCATTGTAATAAAAACTCACTAATAATTATTTTTTTCGAGAATCCCTTCAAGCTAAACACAATGTCCTTGTTCTCATCCCTTTCAGTGAATTTACGACAATAATTGTTACCAACTATGTGCATAACAGAGGCTGGTATAGCAAAGAGATACAAAAAAGGGTGCTCCAACAAGTACTGGAAAAAAAACCTCTAGGCAAACAATGGCCTTGAGAATGGTGTAAGTGCAGTTAAAGCAAAAATGCAGAAAAGCTTAAATCAAACCAATGCTAAGTGCATGTGCTCTTACATTACTGGAACGCTTTCAAACTTTTCGTTTTTTTTTTTTATTTATTAGCATGACAAAGACTTGGAAGAGCTATCGAATTTTATTGAAAAAATCGCGAAACGAATGTGTTATTTAAAAAGAAATTCTAGAAGGAAAAAAAACAATCTAGAACAACACGGTTTTCGCTTTGAATGAGATCAACGTTACTAGGTGTCAAAGCATTTTATGAGTCAAGCGATGAAAAAAATTGTTTTCATCTCATTGATTTTGATACACTGTTATCAGAAAAACTGCAAATCTTAATGTTATTTTTAAATATGTATCTTTGTACGAAAACTCATACGATCCATTCGTTTCTACTCTCAAAAAATATGCTGTTCTCATATCCTTGACAAATCACGTCAAAACGAAACTGTCTCATAGCACTGTCATGTATCGTTTGAATAGAGCATGTATGATTGCAATATTTTATTCATTACGCTTTAAGTGAAATTTAAAATTATTTCATATAATCACAACGAGATAGAAAAACTACAGTACGCTCAAAACATGCACCTAACAGGCGTAGCATCAGCCAGTCAGCTTCATTCAGCCAAAAAATTTAAATTTAAGCCCGCACTGACTCCAAAGTCAATGAAATAAACTATTCATTTTATCATTAATAAAGAATCTTTTTGCTTGCCCTTACTCGGTGTTGGTGCAGACGAAATCGTTCGAAGAGACCGGGTCCTTAGCCGCAACCCAAAAAAGGACGCAGACTTGTGAGTAACTGGATATATGTATATGTAAAAGTATATTTTTGAATTTCGGGGCCTTATGCAAAACGCGATAGCTGTCCGTAAGGCAGCTAGAGCTCCTCGTCGGCATTTTCAAAAATTCCATTTCATTCAAGCAATTACCACGCATAGGAAGCACATGTAGCACAACTTTATGAATAATAAAATGTTAAATAAGAACTTTCGGGATGAGTTTGTTCAACGTTACGTAACCAAGAGGCTCGCTAATTGCCACATTACCTCTCCCTTATCATTGATAGTTTTTGCGCTGACGACAGAAATGTGCAGTGCTGCTGACTTACACGAATGCCTCAAATTCTCATTCCTTTCATTTTGTATTGATGGTGTTATTTTCCGTAATTGACAGCTAACCAGGGCGTTGTAAAAATAATGTCGATGTGGAGCAGAAAGGGCTGTCAGACCCTTCACTGCCTCCTAGCGTGTCTTTACCATCCAGCGAAAGTGTAATTTTCTGTTCATGTTCAGGTCAAACGTGATGTTATATTCTGAGAGATTGCTGTTACGTAACCGTAATGGACGATGGCACCTAGCAAGGAACTGACAATCTTTTCTGCAATATACCGCGTTAACTCGAGTATAGTTCATGTGACGGCTATCATATTTCAACATTTTATATGATTGCGTGTCATGAAGTATCCGCTGAAGATTGCCAGCAATAGTCGTTTTTCAGTTTCGCTTCTGCAATTTAAACACGAGTCATCAGAAGGTTAGACAGTAATTTTCAATTGTTTTCGGAACAGACTTTAAGATCAGAGACGTTGCTTGCTAGTTACTCTTGATTGGCGATTTCGAAGCTTGTTGGTAGAGGGAACCATTTTTCCAGTCAACATCACTTTCATTAGCGATAGATCATTGGTTTTGATACGTGAAGCTCTCAGCATATACCAGGGGATGTTGTACGTGGAATTTAGGTACATGCCATTGTAGGATGTGCTCCGTATATTAGAGGTAGGTTATTTTTGGTCATACACCCTCTAATTATGATATGTTTTGATATAATTAGGCAGTTCAACGCCAAAGTATTACTTTAAAAGAAGGGGTTAGAGGACGTTTGCACAATAGAGCCAATGATATGGTCAGAATAATCAATTCATATCAAGTTTTCTACTTTTTTATATGAATTGATTTCTTTATATTTCATGTTAATTTATTTCATTTACCTTCAAGTAACCAATAGATCTTAAGCTGGTCCCACACTTGTCCGGAAATATTTCAGAAATATTTCCGAAACATTTCAGATATATTTTAGAAATATATCCGACACATTCGCGGACAGTATCTTTCCGTCGCTGCCTACACATGTCCAGAAAGTTCATTCATAATAAGCCTGGATTTGCAGGCAACACCTGAGCCGCCGCTTCAATCCGACCGTTTTCTCAACTACATATCTATTTTGGCATAGGCTTCACAGCCATGTATAGCTATGATTGCCATGCACGTTCCCCCAAAATGCAACTTTTGAGAAAAAGTTACATTTTTCATCAAACTTGCAGGGAATACGGCAGCACTACAACACATATGCTTTCTGTCCGTTCATATTCGAGACTTTCCATCGTTGAGCGGCAAGTCTCGGATATATATCCGACACATCGGGAAAGTCCACAGCAAAGCGATCAGCTGTTAAAACTTTCAGACGGAAAGTCTCGGAAATTTGTCATACATTGTTTTTCTGAAGACGTGACCGGTACTGAGATATTTCGGAAAGGTCACTTTTGGTGACCTTTAACCCCGTATAAAAAGTAACGCAGCACTCGGATCGATTGACATTTTGTTCAGCACGCCAGTGCAAGGTTCAAACCAAAATTGCGCTTTCCCCTAATTTTCCCGAAGCACCATGTTAAATTTTCCTGGACTAACAAGGATGTGGAAGCTTGAGTAGCCTAGAGGGTAGAGCACTGGTTTCTTGCGTGTGGGGTCCTTGGTTCGAATCCAGTTTCGGACGGAGGTCCGTGCACCAAGCTTTGAGTTCACCTAGCTCTGATTAGGTACATAATTTAAATCAGGGTTAAAGTGAGTCGTGGAACTAATCACTCCACACTCGTATCCACAATGGTTTAAAAAATTGTAATGAAGGTCTCTACCAGCTTCAACCCCTAGAACCGTACGAAATTTTGGCACTGTGATGCCGTTGTGAATGCAAGTTTTATGAGACTTGAATTTTTTGTGTCGAAAAGTAACATTATGTACAATATAAAAAATATATAATCAAGTTTTCCTCACTACAAAACAAACAACGACGTTTAGCTGACCGAAAGATTTTACTGTTCGTAAAGTCGCGTATGTAGACTGGAGACGCAGCCTTTGGCGCGAACGGCTGTTACTACTTATTTTTGCTGACGATGTGTCTAGACGATATAATTGCTGTAGACCCGTTCTTACGGTTTCTGTAAGTGCATCACATTTCGCGTGACTTAATGCAGACGAGTACATAAGCAGAAAGACGGATTTTTTTTATTAGCGGGGTCATAGTCTGGCAAGGTCACAATAACATTTGAGGCTGGAAACTGTCATATTCAACCGGATCCACTTCTGATTTGGAAGCATGTTTTTTTTCCAGTTTCTTCGTCATGAAAGTGTGCTTTGCCGCATCTGGGCTGAGTTTGGCTTGCCAGCTCATACCTGAGAGCCCTTTGGCCTTTTTTGGACAAAATATAGTTCCCTCTTGACTTTTGTTTGTATTCATATTATAGAGAATCTGATATACGTGGCGCTCTTCTTTCCTCTCAGGAAATCTATCCCATTTTTCAATAACCCATCACAGGCACGTAAAGTTAGCGAAGCGTCATTCCATTATTCGTCAGGTGTGAGCTAGAGGGTGTTCCGCTAAGCCGGACTAAACGCCTTCATGGTCTCCAAGCTCCCGTGGTCCAAGGGTATAAAATTATTTTTTAGTCTCATTGATGGTAGGCTCGCCCATCTTTGGTAGGCTCTCGTCTGGATTTGAATGTTATACCATTCCTTGAGATGCTGTACTTAATCTGCTGATGTTTATATTTAAGTGCCAAAACACATTGCAATCGGGTTTCATTTATTAAGGCAATAATATAGACAATGTTGTAGAGTGAATATCAATATCATCGACGAAAATAGTCAAATGAAGAACGGATTAGGTCATTATTTTCAGAAACCCTTTAGTCTTGCCCGTGATGTAATAATATCAGAGCTGATAGACGTCTCTGAAAAAGTCCCGATAGTCCTTTCAACGCTGGAAGAAATTGAGCCTCGAAGGAATCGAGCATAAAAGGCCGAGAAAACAATAAATATGAAATGTTGCTGGAACTAATCCAGTGTGGTGGAAGTTGCGCTATGAAAGCCATCCACAAAGCGATAAAACATATTTGGCATCAATTGCAGATACGGCAAAAGCAATGTAAATTCAACATATGCCCAAAAATCACAGAACTACTTTGTGAGTCCTCTAAAATATTGACAAAACTACTGACACATAAAATTTAAGTCCATGCTAATATTGACCTAGTTTATGCGAGATCCCAATGTAATCCCGATTTGGGATTATACCAGTCAGAGCGTCGTATAAACGGTCAAATTCGGATTTCAGCTTAAACCCAAACAGTTGGGTGTACGCCCGATGACTATGACCTAGTTTATGCGAGATCCCAATGTAATTTCGATTTGGGATTATACCAGTCAGAGCGTCGTATAAACGGTCAAATTCGGATTTCAGCTTAAACCCAAACAGTTGGGTGTACGCCCGATGACTATGTGTGAGTGTGCATATGAAATGTGTCAATAAAAGTGATTCTTCAACATGACGGGTCTAGTTTTGAGCAAATTTACACATTATACATATGAAATATGTGACGGCGCTTGTTTTGTGCATTTGGATAAAACTAATGTCGTTTCGTTTATTTTTGCAAAAGAAGACGTTAATCATAATTAAGTGCCGAAAATTACTAGTGCCTGCTGTATTTTCCACAACATTGTGGAACGCCGAATAGAGCATTTGTATTCAAATTGGTTGGAGGAAGTAGCAACATGTAACATACGCAAACAAGTTTCTATGGTTACGCAAACAAGTTTCTATGGTTACGCAAACAAGTTTCTATAAAAAAAGTTTCTATGGTTATACGCAATTCGAATTTCATAAAATCCCAATTCCAATTTTGCCCGTTTATACGACGCGATATTTGGGATAATCCCAAATTGGGATTACATTGGGCTCTCGCATAAACTAGGTCATTGTCACAGAACTATCAAGGGAGCTTTGATCCTGCCGTCCTGGGCAAACTAGTCCGACAGATCAAAATGACAATGACATCAAAAACCTCAGATCTATCTGTCACTCAAACTATCTGACTGACATCTTTAACACAAATCTGTTTCCTGTTCAATTAAACGCTTGAGTACGAAGTTGCCTTTCGGCACAGGTAAGCTTGGTGATGGTGAGTTTTGTCAAAACATAGATGTATCGATACATTTATTTTTATTTTTAAAGAACTTACAGGAGACGTTGATGATAAAGCATAAACTTCAATAGTATTTTTTTATAAATGTGCTGCAACTTTATATCAATTATATCAAAAATGTCAATTGTTTGGCACAAAAATATGAGCGTGCTGTTTAATATTTTAACTGTTTCAGATTAATGCTTTCAAAAGTAGGATCTATTAAAAGTAGTATCTATTACTACTCAGACAAAGAAAATGGGCTCAGAATGACATTCAACATATTATAGCAAGGAGTAACAGCTGTGAAAGTAACTGAAGAAGCACAAGCAAATTGCGAAAAATCAGTTACATCCTCAAATCATTAACTTTAAACCCATGGTTTAAAGCTAATGTGATACGAAAGCAAATAATTGACAATATCAAATAAAAGTTAGTAACTTTGTACAGTTGTGAATAAACAACCTTCTTATAGAGTTATAATTTTTACTCAAGTTTCAACGCAGATGTCTCAGAGAGCATCAGAAAATGTACATACTATGGAGTTATTTCCAATCAATACAACTCAAATTGATTGTCAACAGAAGTTTAAATGTTTCCTTTAGCGAAAAACTTTAAATTAAATTAGTTTCAAATCCTTCCTGGAGATAGTGCAAATCCGATGGAAAGTAGTAAATGAACAAAGGAAACACAGAAATAACTTATTCGATTTCAGGGTTTTATCCGAAACAGCAATATGTGCTGAAATATATTTTCTCGTAGTATAGTTTTACCAAGACTCACTTATCGACTTTATCAAGACTCACTCAGTATAAAGCAAAAAGACAAAATGGTCTATTGAAACTTCTGATGAAATAACTTTCAAGAGTCACATAATTATTATCGAAAGATATTCGATTTATTATTCTTCCTAACGTTTCAGTCTTGCTATTGTCTATTGTTTCAAAGTCACACTTCATGTGAAGGAAAAATGTGCTGATGACAGCTTACGGATACTATTAATATTCGTTTACGTATACTTTTATTATGCCGAAAGATGTAGAAGAAACAAAATCCAATAACTGTGCTCCTAAACGTCCGAAGCTGGCAATCAAGGTGAATTTATGAATCGCAAAAGGCGCAAACGATTTGTTATTGAATTTTTTTCATTTGCTTTCATATATTATGAATGGATATATTCAAATAATGTCAATTCGAAGTTACCGCAAACCAAACTTTTAAAATAGAATTCCGAAAACTTTACTTTTTTTCTTGGAGCATTCTTATTTGTAGCTGCGATTTCACAAAACAAGAAAAAAACCTAAAATATCAAAAATAAAGTCACGTGAGGTCGTTTCTGCACCAAAGATGGAAAAACGTGCTTTTTCATACAGATATCAATAAAATTATTTTTTTTCGCAAAAATATGCCAATACTTAAATAACTATAGTAGCAATGAATGTGTAATATTAGTTATTATATTTAATAAATAAATACAACAACTAATATTACATATCTAGTGCTGTTAGAGCACTAATTTATTTAGCGCCCAACGTGGGTAATGTTACATATGAATATTTGTATTCTTGGAAAGTTGGTCAACATATTTCAAAATTTTTACATCAAAGGAAAAATTTGCTAGACTTTTCTTACATTTTTATTCCAAGTATTCATGTTTGGAAAACGAGAAAATAAACTAGTCGGAAATATTTTTGTAAACTACAAATAATATTGTGGCGTAATAAGTTCGAAATGTATCTGTTAACTGAAAACACATTGAAGGCTGAAATAAAAATGCAATAAATAATTTGTAGAAAGATATCATACGGCACAAATTGATTTAGGTACGTTTTTGAAACGTGAAAAAACCCATGGCGGTAGCAGAAATAGTAGGCAGGATGTGCTTTTTCGTTGTGCGTTAGACAACTTAAGCTGAAATAATCCTATTGGATAAATCAGAGGCCATTCATCTGCATTTCCAGCTTATGTTTTAGAGATTCAAACTTTAACATACGGTATAATGTATAAATTACTCTCCTAGATACCACATTGAAACAAATCAAATGCGTTAAACCACCAAAAACTACCTTAACTGATGTGTATCATCGTTCTTGCAAACCATCACGTTGACAGAAGATGTTATCTTCATTCCACACAACATCACTGCCACCAGACAATCAATTGCTGTAAACGGTTTGATCATTCATATTTCTTACGACCCAACTATGCCAAACATATTTTCCTGTCTCATCGCAAAAAGAATAATGGCCGATGTGTAATTTGAAAAATTTATGTCAGTGGTAATGGCATCAATGGGGCTACGAAACTATATAGAAATAGCTGATAGCACGAAAGGGCGCAAATTATTTTTGGCCACTGAAAGGTTATTTCGCTCGTGCCAACAGTGAAATAATGGGCAATTGAAATGACAACCTGAAGTTGTTTCTCTCATGTGTTTTGGACGATGTCGTTTAGCAGACATTATTTACCTGTTTCTAAACAAATTATGTGGACATAAATTTGATTGATTCTCGTGAGAATAGAAGGTCATATCAACGTGATTATTTGTGCGGTGATGCCTAATGCAAATAAGCTAAAAAAGAGTCGGGATGTAATTAATTTTTTTATAATAACTTAACGACGACTAATTACAGTTTGACAATATAACTAGCATAGCACAGTTAAATGGTTTAATGAAATGAAATAAAGATTTGTAAAACTAATAAAAAAAATACTATCATTTTTACAAGCATTGAAAACCGTAGAATAGGTTCATGATTAATTAACAGCTCGAGGTGAAATTTTTATGGCTTCTACTGTTCAAAAGTTAATCATGATTCAAATAAACTAGAAATTTCAATAGCAATGAAGAAACAAAAAAGACGGCGTGCAGCAAGGCATCTTTCTGTTGCACTAAAGAAAGAGAGAGACATATAGAAGGCACCTTATTGGTCGCGAAAAATCTCACCGGGAAAATAGTAGAACGAAGCCATTAATAATTTTAAAATTTAGGCATATTTGAAACCGAATATTTGCATTCGATTTTGGATGTGAAATGAAACAAATACATATTTTTCACTTAGTTTTCTCATGAAATATAGATTAATCTAAATTAAATTTGAGCCAATACGTAAACTTGAAGACCATAAAACAGTTGGAATGTAGTGGTTGTTTTTGATGACAGTATGATGAGAGTTTTCGTCCACCATCTTTGTCATAAAATAAATTAAAATTAGTCTAAGAATCACTTTGCTCAAAAATTGATATTTCTATTTTATTATTCATATTTTATAGATGTATATCGGTACAAAATTGCAGTGAATTTTTTTCAAAATTGCGTTCCAAGCTGGAATTTTCAAACGATATTTTTGTGCCTATATTGATCGTCATTTTAAGCTTACAAAAAAATATCTAAAACCCATTGCCGACAGTGGGTGTTTGCGTGAATTCCTAGGTACTTCTATATTTCTGCGGAAACAAAATATTTGGGAAAATAAGTCTTTCGAATGAAAATTGGTTATATTTTAAGCTTAGTTATGATAATGTTTTCGAAATTTTTAGACATATGCGGAGGCAAAACGCCTGAAGAAAGGCAAAGAAAATTTCAAATTGCGATAGATTCACACAGACTCATAGTAATCATTGATAAGTTCATAGTTGAATGTGCATGCAATTCTCAAGCTACGGCAGGTACGTTAACTAAAAAACTTCAAAATCAATAAACCTCTTGAAAAAATTTCGCTTTTTAGTAGAAAGTGTCAGCGTTTGACAAATTTTATGCTTTTTTTTTCTACACAATCAAGTTGAAATTTTCAAAATTTCTCATCGCACAAAAACGCTAACTCTCCACGAATCACCTCTAATTTTAGCAGGCAAAACTCAGGACCCAATCATCAAGTTCAAATAAAAATGCAGCAAGTATTTTTGTTTATTGAAACCAGTGTTGATGGAAGTTATTTGAAAAAGTAGGCAATTCAGTGGTAGTGGTGCCATCTTGCAAAAAATAAAAGATCTTCCTCCTACATCTTTCAACGCTGTCATCCAATCAAAACAAAATTTGCATGGTAAATTGGTCTTAACTTGAAAATGTTTGGGTATACTTTTGGCGTCGGTTTAAATAAAGAGTTGCCAGTACTAAGCATTTTTGTTGTTTTTGCACCAACAGATGATGATATTAAATTTTCATATGATAAACATCTATAATGAAAATAAGTAACAAATGTTTAAATTTTCCAAACTTTGGAAGATTTACGGATGGCAGCCTCAAAAATATTTAAATTCTTATATTTTCCGATTCAGTCTTGAAATATCAAGGAAATTCACAGAAGTGTTGATTTTGACATAGGATAGTTGCGAAAGGCTTTTTGGGGCAGCACTAAAAAGTGTAACACAGCACAAATGATTTTATTCGTTTTTATTGTAGCACATATTAACTGCCATTAAATTATCTATGATAAAAAGTGCTTTACTTTCCTTGATTTGGAGACTTTTATAAGTCATAACCCTGTAAACTGTTCTACCCTATGCATGCAATCATCTGTTACCGTATTTAGCAAAATCGTGATTCAGAACCCGCTTTTCGTCGTCAGGGATTCAAGGGCGGCAGCTTCGGGTGGCCTTTACTCAGGAAAAAAGGGGTGGGTTGGACGCCATTCACTTCAAATCCGAAATACTGCCCAATGACCGTTGCCTTGAAGTGAGAAGGAAGCAAATATCGTAATTATGCTCACTGGCTTCAATCTACACTTCACTATTATTCAAGTAAAAAGAAATCTACATGACCGGGTTGGTTGGATTTTGGAGTCTCTATATTCTCAGGAAAATAAGTACACAATATTACAGCTTTTTGAAGTGATACCATGATTGTTAAAGCCACTTAAAATTAAAGCTATTCGGAAATATATACATAAAACAAAATTGCAGCACAATATATACACAGTTGGGGACAAAACTCTCCATACACCCTAAAAATTTCATAAATTTATTAGAAAATGCTAATATTTATGAGAATTTTATATGCAACTTTACTGCAAATGTATTTTTAATAAAATAAATTTAAAACAAATTACATTAATTGACTTATAACCGTAAAAACACCAGAAAAAAAAACGAAATTCAGTAGGAACAAAAGTGTTCATATAGTGTACTCTGGTCTTCATTGCATTGCTTTGCTGTTGTTTTTCTTCAAAGAACCGTTGTATTTCCTATGAACTGCGTGAATACGATCTAATGATAAGTTTGTTTTAGTAATATGTGAGCAAAGGGAGTGAAAAATGAGCAAGCGTAAGAAAGTAAGTGTTGAAATAAAAAATGTAATTATTGCTGAGCACAGAAGCGGAAAATCATACCGCGCAATTGGAGTTTTGTTTAATTTATCCCATGCCACTGTCCAATACATAGTTCAAAAGCATAAAAATACAGGATCAGGGAAAATATGCCAAGAAATGGATGACCAAAGAAACTTTCCAGGCGGGATATCAGCATGATCTTAAAAGAGGTCGACAAAAACCCAAGGAGCACCGGTCGGCAACTGGCGGAACATATCGCTAATACTTGGAATAAGTGTGTTCACCCTAACTAAAACTATCCGAAGAATCTTACGTCCTGATGAACATGCAAGTAGAGTTCCTGGTAAAAAACCGCTAATATCTGAAAAGAATAGGCAGCTTCGACTTGAATTTGCAAAGCGGTATTTAGGAAAGGATTTAGAGTTCTGGAAAACTGTCTTATTTACTGATGAAAGCAAGTTCAACTTGTTCGGTAATGATGGCAAAAAAAGAATCTGGCGATAAAAGGGAACAGCATTGCAACTGAAGACTTTGATACCAACAGTAAAACAAGGCGGTGGCAATGTGATGGTGTGGGGTGGAATTGCAGCTGGTGGGGTTGGCAGATTGGTCTTTATAGACGGTATTATGGACCAATACTATTATAAAATACTGTTAGAAGAAAACTTGCAACCTTCCGTGGACAATTTGGGTCTTGGCAGGCATTGGATATTCCAACAGGACAGCGATCTCAAACATACTGCACGCTTTGTAAAGAACTGGTTGCTTTATTATGCACCAAGGCAGCTGTATTCTCCTCCTCAGTCCCCAAACTTAAACCCCATTGAACATATTCGGGAACTTTTGAAAAGAAAAATCTCGAAAATTCACACCAGCAGCAGGAAATCACTCGAAACTGCGCTTCAACAAGCCTGGGGAGAAATAACTACGGAAGTCACTAAAAATTTGGTGGATTCAATGCCACCACGGTTGCAGGTTGCTATTGATGTCAAAGGTGGCCCAACAAATTATTGAAATATAAAATTGTATCAAATAATGTGGAATTTTCAGTTCAATTACATAATGTATGAACACTTTTGTCCCTACTGAATTTCTTTTTTTTGTGTTTTTACGATTATAAGTTAATTAATTTAATTCTTTTAAATTTATTTTAAATAAAATATATTTGCAGTAAACTTGCATATAAAATTCTCATAAATATTTGCATTTTCTACTAAATTTATGAAATGTTGAGGGTGTATGGAGAGTTTTATCTCCAACTGTATCTCGCTTTAGTGCTTTTGGCGTTCTCAAACTCCGAACTGCTACGCACTGGCGGCTCAATGTCTCCTTACGCCTAATGCACTTTCATACGGTGTTTCGAATTCGTACTACATTTGCTGATGTTCGATATTCAAATCCAATGTCAATCTTCAATCTCATCCAAATCGCTCTTCCCGCCTTCTGATCACAAACTCGTCAACTAGTTAATACTTTGAAAAAATATTAGAATCAGCTTAGTCTTTCCTGCTAGTATATTACCACCTTCTGAACGCTTGCCGGGTCTGGATCCAAGAAAGCACTTTTTCACTTTTTTTCTTCTGCACGAAAATTTTCACTTTATTGGGACTCTCCCTAGTCCGTTGGATCCACTTGACCTTTTTCACTCATATTATCGATTTTGGGACAGATAGCATGTCTACTCACTGTACTCATCCAATCAACTGTCAGCTGACAATTTGCAGAAAACAACAGATATTGCATTGAGCTGATTTGACGTTTAATCGTTTCAGTTGTCAGTGATATCTTCGGACTAATCTAGAGGTAAGTAATCCTTTCTCATTGAAATTCTAGCAAAAATTACCTACCTAACATAACATCTAGTCATCCGATCGCCGTCAGATGAATTTTCGCCTGCGGCAGAGATCTTATTTTGGTTTGACGGCCGGGCAGTTTTTCATTGTCGATCTTGATTCTTTGTATTGTGTCTGGTTCCTTCCGGATTATGTCAGCCGGCCAACCGCCAGACATATCTCACATCAATCATGTGTTCAATTACATACATGATCAGTAGTTCGGATGTCCGCTCAATGTCAGCCGTATGTAGGTCATATGTTGACCTAGGTCAGATATTATCAGTACAAGCGACTCGAACCATGCGCTACTCTTAGTGCAAGTTAATGCCATTGCCATCAACTCGCGCGTTTGATGTAAGTGCGATACTTTAGTAAGTCTAAATTCGAATATTTTAGTTTTATGTCCTCGGTCGCACTTTGCACTGGTGACTTTTTGGCCAATTACTCGTAAGGTATTCTCCATGAATTGATATTTTTATGCTTCAAAGTCTACCAACTTGCAGTATACTAAAGCTTCGTCCTTTTTTTTTGGGTGAAAAATTGGCAAAATTGCAAAATCTCCCCCACACCGCACTTGCACAAGAGCCGTTGGTTCGAAGTAGAAGGATCTATGGACTCAGTTTAATAAAGACACCTGCAGTACCTGGTAAATGAAAGGCTGAAACTCACGATTGTTGCCAAAATATTTGATTCCGTTTGGCTGGCAGATGCTACGGGGAATGCGGTGATTTGGATCGCTGACGGGCAGAGGGCTCGCATCGGCGCCCGCGGTTCAGGTAATGGTCACGTGTGAGTGACATACGGAGAGGTCACCTTTGTGAGCTGCTACCTGTCTCTGAATGACTCAATGCAGGAATTCGGAGTCAAACTTAGCTCACTGGAAGACTCTCTCCGTGGCATCGCTGGCAATGTGATCGTATGGGGCGCCTTCAATGCAAGGGCATTGGAGCGGGGCATGCCCACCAAAAATACTCGCGGACGGCACATAGTCGAGATGGCATCGAGGTTGGGTTTGTTGGTATTGAATAAGGGTTTGACGCCAACATTCCGGTAGCCCGGTTTTGGCAAATCCATTCCCAATAAAAACTACACTGCAAGTGATCATAACTACATCACCTTCCAAACCGCTGAGAGCAGGCAAAGACGCCAAGGATCTTCCTGTAAGTGGCTAGGCTGGAATGCCTCTAAACTGAACAGGGATGAGATGGTCACATCGCTCATTTCGAGTTTGGGAGGGAAGCCTCTAACATTTGAAACCCCAGTGACTCGTGTAGCAGTAGAGGCCACTGCTAATAGCACCAAGGGGTGGATTCGCAGGGCGTGTGAGGCTTCAATGCCCAAACGAAAACCCTTTCGTAGGACGCAGCATGCGTGCTGGTGGAACGAAGGAATCGCCGAACTGCGACGCATCGCTTTGGCATGCAGGCGCAGGGCACAGCGAGCCAGAAATAAGCCGGCTGAGCTATCTGCTCCTCACATTGCGGCAAAGAGTGAGCTGACCAAGGCCATCACGAGGAGTAAACGTGCCAAATGGCAGGCTTTTTGTGAGGAGGTCAATTCAGATCCGTAGGGAGATGGCTACAAATTGGTCACTCACAGACTTGTCTGCATGTGACCTAGCACTCTCATGGATGCGATATCCATGGAGCGTATCGTTGACTCACTGTTCCCGGTGCATCCGCCAAGAATTGATGGGCCCATATTCGTCAGCCAGGCGGATGTTCCTCTTTTTACGGACGAGTACAATTCATGTTTGGTCGAGGCGGTCGTCCCGTTGCGGTGGAAAGTGGCTCGAATCGCCTGCAGCTCCGCACGGACTTAGAAGAGGCTGTGATGGTTGTATCGGGAGTAATCCCGATCGATCTGCTAGCGCGAGAACGCAAGGAAGGGTACCTCTTTCGCTCAGAACTGGACACAACTGAGGCTTTGACGCACACGCGTACACGGACCCTCCAACTTTGGCAACAACGTTGGAGTGAAAGTGATAAAATACGCTGGACGGCTAGGCTAATTGGTCTTATTGAGCCTTGGCTTAACCGGAGCCACGGAGAAGTAAACTATTACCTTTGTCAATTTTTCACAGGGCACGGTTACTTCAGGAAATACCTGAACAGAATGGGTAAGGTGGTCACACCGTACTGCCGGTACTGTCTGACTGAGCTCGATGATGCTCAGCACACATTCTTTATGTGCAGGCGCTTCGTAAGTTTGAGACGCATCATTGAGTCCACGATCGGCCTGGTAGTACCTGAGACGATCGTGGATGCAATGCTGTGAAACGAGGAAAACTGGCGCGCAGTCTCAACATACGTTGAGAAAGTGCTGCGTATAAAGCGGGAGGAGAGTTGCCTCACCGACCCATAAGCTGTGGTAGTTCTTGAAGTCCGTGGTTACCAATGGGTGAGTCAGTACGACCGGATCGAAGCAGTGCTTAGGCGGGTCCCGACTCGGAACTTCGTGGGCTTGTAGATGGTCCTTCTTTTAGTGAGTCAAACCTCACACACTCCGTGGTGATAGGTTACCCGGAGATCTGATTAGCAGATTTTTTTTGCCATCTACACTAGGGAAAAAATAAAGACCGATGATCACGTACGAACTCATGATTTGATGGACTATTGTGAAGATATAGTGTGACCACAAGAAGTTAGCCAAGCTACAATGGACTGTCTACCTGAATATCTGTGGTGCAATGAGTACTGCTCCGAGTAGTTGATGTGTTTTTCTATTTGCCACCATCCGACATTCAAATTCAGAGTATGGCAATGAGTTTTTCCCATAAACTCACTCAACTTGTCCTATGGGAAGGAAACAAATAGATGGGACATTGTTCTATTATATCCAATTTTTGTGATGCCTTTGGAAACTCAACTTCCTTGTCTTGTTTTCAAGAGTAAAAGCGAAGATAATCTTTTAAGCAAAACTGACTGGGATCACCTAGATCGTCTACACAGACGGTTTGAAGGCAGACGTTTGATCTAGTGCTGTATCTCTGCATTCATCGAATGGTAGGTAGGTTTCTTCTCTCAGAGAAGACATTTCTATTTTTCAAGCAGTAATAATCACTACCTTAAGAGCAAGTTGCACAGTTTGCAGTGGCAGTCAAGCGGTGCTGCTGTCGCTTTGGAGACCCCTAATTACTTCGAAAATTACCCAAGATTGCAGGGAACAATTAACCTACTGTAGAACTGCTGGTACTGTGGTCTTGAAGAACATGAAATTGCTGATGCTATTGCAAAACAAGGTCTGGCGCTTCCGCTACAGGACCTTGAGCCGGCCTTTGGTCTACATGAAGTTTATTGGAAAAAATAGATACGCCTGCCACACTAAGGCTTTCGTTTCAGAGCCCAACCATGCAACTATGGAATTTCTCCTCAATAAAAACAGGAAAGTTTAAGGAGTCATGACAGACATACTGAGGGGCCATAATGGCTTAGGAGGACACATATACGGAATGGTGCAGTAAGATATTTTCAAAAAAAAAAAAATTTGAGTGTCTTCCTCCTGATTTTTTCTTCAGTGTTTTTGAATCATTTTAAACCGCATACTTGAAACAAAAATTTGAATCTTTTGATGCGTAGAATATCACGGCAAGCTTATTTGCATGCCTTTTTTTTCCTTACAATAATTTATTTCAACTCGAATTTCCCATAATAGCATCAGTTGTGTGTTAGATTTGTGAATGATAACACGTCAAACTTTGGCTTAAAGCTAAAAGTCACTTCAAAGTAGCACTTTTAATTATTACTAAATAGTATATATGTTTTTGATTGCACCTTTCATTGAATTGGAGATGATGGTACCATTCCATAAATTGAGACGGATACAATTAGCATCTTTCTTTAGATGCACATTATATAAGAAGGAAGAATGAACTATTATGACATGAAGCATCCTTTGTTCGAAAATTTCAATTTATCTCCAACAGTCAACTATTATAATTTTTTCTATATATAATGATGGCAATGTTTCGAAATCCTTAGTGTTTCTTTAAAAGATTTTACGCAATTTCATCCCATTCATCCCACATATAAAACTATTCTATAAATCATCTGCAAATCAAATAAATGGCACGAATACCCTTGTTATACCTAATAATTAAACTATAAGACTATAATTCCTTTGATATATTCATTCGCTAATCCCGAAACCAATATCCGGACAAAACCAACTTTGAATACTAGCTCATTTTAGTTTTTCACTGATTTATGTTCCGAATTAATACCACTGTGTACATACACATATCTCATCAGCTTCAACAAAATCAATACCAAGCTTGCACACAAGTGACATAAATATCATGCTTAAGCCGCACGTTATTTGCTCATCAAATTTAAACATCGCCTCCCGGACGATTTGAAAACTCGTATTTTAGCTAAACCAAGAAAACATTTGTGCACATACATTGCATAGTGTGAACATAAAACATCCCAGAGTCTCGTCGACTGCATGTCATACTATATATCATCAAGTGAACTGTTTATCTTTTGTAGTAGAATAGTTTTTCGTACCCAGAAACATTACCACTTGCATTTCGAACCACATTCGTACAAACGTATGGTCATGCTTCTTCGTGCACAAGCCTCTTAACATTATCCTGACCTATATCCATAACAACATTCTTTTTCACCTCGACCTTATGCACCGCGTCAATATCATTATCTGTATCTATGTATCTGGCAGGTACTATCAGTGAATTTATACTCAAGAGTCGCGAACAATTTTCTTTGTATATCATTCCCACCCTCGCAATCGCATATGTATGAGGAGCCTCGACGTCAATTTATTTCAAACTGCTTCAAATTTGTTACATCTATGATATTGTTGCCCTTTCAAAAATTTGCATGAGGCCGGAAAGTAACGAGGCATCGAAACACCGACGGATTATAATTGCTTGTATTCTGAATCAAATATTCATCGAGTAATCTTGTGTGCTGTTGGAGCTGCTGCCAGTTCAAAAAGGAAATTCCATTTAGATATTATTGTATAACAACAAAACGAGAAGCTTTTTCAATCGATTTTGCGCGAAATTACATATGTGCTGAGGACGAACGACTGCCCCAAGCAGGTGTTCTGATCGTTCGGTCACAAGAGTTGAAAACCGAACGTGTGTCCTCGCCAGCATCATTCACCGTTCACGCCTGTTAGCAAGTGCAAGGCAACCGAAAATTATGCATGTTGTCCCAATACCTTATCGGGATACCATAGTGCCCCATATCGCTCCCCTCAAACTTAACACTCACCTTCAGTTTGTGTAAAAGATTTATTGTGTATGCCCAATGAATCGTATTTTTGTTGTTCTTTTCATCCGTTTGTTATTCTTGTATGGAATATTCAAGAATCTCAATAGTGCAGATTTAGCTGTTAACAGCAATCGATCAAACTCTGTGCACATTTCTATTTGCTAGTAAAACAATGCGACACTAAAATTCCATTCCAGCCACCTATGTTCCACATAGGGATACAAAACCCATGATATTTTCATTTCTGGTCAGACGTTTAGTTCCTGGTCAACCCCAACAACGAGTCAGTACATAAAAATGTGATTACCTTATCGCCGTTCGCTATGTGGCCCAGCGAGGACACAGAATCTAAGTCCAGACTCGTCACACTCTATTGCGCTCCATTGATTGTCGGTCGCACTTCACACTTTGATTGATTGCTTGATTGATTCCCGGTTGTAATAACGCACTAACTTAGCAAACAAAATCACCTTAACACTTTTATAACTTTATCACGACTATACACTGTTCAAACTATGATTTATAGAGTACCAACACTTATAATCGTGGATGTGATTGTTTATATTGGTCAGTAGTAACACTCAAAATAAATTCGAAGAAACGATAACTAAAAACGGTCCTTAGAGCGCACAGGACGTCCTAGCAACCCATTCTTGGACTGACGAATGGAAAGTCTTCTTCGTTGTGAATCTCGATGAGCTTTTTAACCATGCTGCTGATGGTGAGCTTTCAGATGCGAAATTCAGGATTATCTGGAGTCATGAGATGCACAGTTTCGATCTCCCCATCGTTGAAACTGTTTCCTCTTTTAATCTCGACGGCCCCCACCTGTACAATTTGTATTTCGAATCACAGTGAACACAGTACATCGAGCTTACGTGGTTTTTGCAAGGAGATTACGCTAAAATCCCATTTTGCTGAGATGTGCAATGCAAGGCTTTATTTTACTGTTTGTTTCAAAGCCGTGCGACAGCATAAACTCAGGTGAGTGGATGTGAAAAATACCTCCCAAATGCTAGTTTGTTTTAGCATTTTCTTGAATAAAGCCACCTGTTACAGTTTAAGCTGGCTCCGATAGCTTAGGAGAAAATATGCTTACTATATATTAGCACAATAATAGATTTACACAGATGACGTGCTAGTTTTGCTAATCGGTTTTGGAATATAGGATGAATTAACCTTCCTTCATAATTTGTATGACCTACAAATTTCTTCTTCTGAGTTTCAAGAAAATCATTACATCAAGCTATTGAAAATAGCGGTACCTTAATCACACTTGGAATGAACGAATTTGTTTCAAATTACCACAAATGCAAGCATTAGCTCTTCATGATTAACAGTTACTTGATCGTCAGTGAAAGCAGTAAATAAACAAAAAATACTCGTTAGAATTCAAAATAATAAAAAACCCCAAAATGTCTTGAATATAAGCAAATAATTAACACACACACACTCTATCGTTATTGAACATAACAGCAAATTAGATAGACGTAAACGTATATAATAACAATGACGTTTTTATTGATTTACTAAGCCTATTTTAGCAAATGTCGAAGCATGCATGCAATTTTGCTGTATTCTTATCAGTGGTGAGTCATTTATTCTTTCAATGTCAAATCATTTGTTTATTTCGAAACTCAGATTCCTAAGCTATAGCAGCCAGTTATATTACAGTTAGATTTTTGGCTCTATAAAAAATAATATAAATAAAATATAAAATAATACCCACGTTGGGCGCTAAACTGTATTCCACATAGAAAATCTCATGGATGGTCCATGAAGCAAAAGTGACTCGTTTTATCTTGACAATAGTAAAAAATTACCATAAATGATCATGTTCAGAACCATAAAAGAACCATAAATGATCATGTTCATTGCTTATCACAAATTGTAATTATGAATAAACATATTTTTGGGAAGTATTATAATTTTCATTTAGCAAGTGTTACTTTATCGCGGAACTATGGCAAAAACTTTAATAAAAGTTTATTGATACCAATGCATCCATTTTGGCGTAATAAACCATGCTAAGCCCATAACGGTCGTAGCTTACCATGAGAGTTTCTGATGAAAACACCATGTTGACTGTAAATATAATTGTCAAATCTCTTAAATGTCTCGTCAAAATATCACTGTTCAAGGAATTTTGAAATCGCCTTTTGAAGAATTTTGTAAGCTGTTGTTTTTATAATATTTTTTTTTAACTCGTTCTATAGTAGCATTGCGATATTTCGGCATATTAATTAAAATAAATGGAACTCTTAAGAGAATAGCAGGGTAAATATTTATGTGCCCAACATAGGTGTTTTCGATTTGTGAACCCCCATAAAAATAGGCCACGAGCCGCCACTGGGTACAGATCGTTCGAAAAATTCCAGCTGAGCTATACTCGAACTTCGTATCTTTGATCAATAAGCCAGATATGTGATGCCCTAAATATGCAATAAAGCTATTACTTGGTATAATTATCGATAAAAAAAACTATTTGAGCTAGAGCGCACACGAATATAAAAATTTTTTCCACAAGACCAACCTAATTTGTAAATTTCGTTTCGATCTGATGACTGTGCTGTAAGCTATAAAGGTAGAAATCACAAAATTTGCGAGAACCATTTTTTTTGTTTTTCAACACTGCAAGATCATTACCACTTAAAAAATTAATGGTAGCATCTCTTGGTAAAAAATGACAATAATAGCTGGCAGCCGTTTCATAACTTTTCAACTAAAATTATACGAAACTTGAATTGCAGTAATGCTCATCTACTGTGTAAATTTCGCTCGAATCTAGTCAAATGAATCTGGTAAGCTATAGAGCAACTGAATGATTTCTCAAGATAATACCTCTGCCACAGGGTTCCCTACATGTTCGTTAAACGTTTGTCACATTTGGTCCTGGTTACGGCAAATCTATTATGCTGTTTTCAAGTGAAACTGAGTTCTTATAAACATGAGTACTAACAAAATGATAATTTCCCGGAGAGTAACCGTTCTTGTTCGATGAGGTTTTTCGGAAATTTTAATTTGACTGAGATTTAACAACTGTTGGATTTTTTTCCGAAATTTCCACAAAGATTTCACATAACGTATCTGCAATAGCTAGTGAATTTCCGGTAAATTCATTAAAATTTGAAAAACTCTAGCGCATCAGTACCACTAGCAACACTATTGTTCAAAGAAAAGTCGAGAAATTGTTCAGATTTTGAGTGCATATTCTACTACACGTACTCATTATTACAGCCAAACTGTTTCGAATGTCATGGACTACTTTGATTTTTTGATAGAGTGGAAAGATTTTCACCACTTGCGTAAATTTTAAAATTTAGGAAAATGAAATACTTGTTACTGATATTCATCATCGAATGTTTCTCTTATAAAACTTTGAAAGTGGTATCTCCAGTAACATAAATGATGAAAACGCTCAGTGCTGCAACCACAACTGCGTCATGTCGAAATTAACCTACATTGTGAATCTCGCTGTCATCTGATAGCTTCATCGAAAGTTTAAGGGATAGAAAAATGTATTAAATCGACATCCAAAAAATTTTCACAATTTTGATAATTTAAATAATGGTTACTTATTTTCACTGCAGATATTTGTCATACGAATATCTAAACGTAGAATCTGTCGGTACGAAAATAATCAAAATGCTTGGTGGTAGTAGTCCTCTACTAGCACCAGACTCTATTGGAAACTATAGCGGTAGAAAAAAATTTAGGGCTACCATCCGCAAAAGCTTTCAAATTTTCTAAATATTGATATTTGTTGCTTATTTCAAAATTTCATGGTAACATCGCTTAGTAACGATATGATACACAATTACAAAAACAACCATAGTTGGCAGCTCTATCGTGATTTTTCAATCAATTTTCTACCAAATTTGGCTTATAGAAAAGTCAGTTTACTGTATGAATTCCGTTTCGATTTCATGTCAGCGCCAGAAGTTAGAGGTCAAAAACCTTAATTTCGCTAAGCACATTTTCAAGCTTCAAGAGACAAATATTATCATAGCTGGCAGGTTTATCTTAAGGCCAATGGCAAACACGGCGGTTCCAGCGAAGCGTTTCCCGAGGGGAAAATCGAGTCGGTTTAGCCGTGCGTTCATTTAGCATTGTGATGACACACACCGCGGTTTGGACGCCTCCCGGTTTTGTAGTGCAAAACTAAACCGACTCGCTTTTCCTCTCGGGAATCGCTTCGCTGGAACCGCCGTGTTCGCCATTGGCCTAATGTTTCAACCAATTTTCTACTACACGCAGCTTAGGGTGCAGCCTCTATGTGAATTTCGGAGTCTTTCGGAGTGGAGACTGAATCGGAATTTTTAGGGCAAAAAGGATTTCTTTTAGCTATTTTTCAAGATTGCACCACTACTACAGAGTTGTCCATACTCTTTAATCACTTTTATCGGCCTTGCTCCTACTTAAGATTAATACGTCATACATCTTATGCATTTCATATTGATCTAATGACCCGATCGTGAGTTCTTGAAAACAACAGTTTTGAGTGCTCAAAATAGAGGTAATTTGATGATGCGTTGCCGTTCTTGTGTAATACGGCATTATAAAAATTTTAATTTAACAGGATGGGCAATAGATGAAATTTATCAATCGTTTGCATTTATTTAGAGAAACCGAAAATTTTTCAAGAGAGTCGATGATTTGAAAGAATATTTTCACGTGCCTGCCGTAGCTTTTGCGTTGTCAACAAGTTAACATTAATGCGCTCCGGAAATTTCGCGTTGATTCAAAGTTTCTATCAGAAGTTATGACAAATTGAATCTCGAAAAAAATCCTTGTTTACTTTTAGGCACTAAGAGCCTACATAGAGCTAAAAAATTCCAATTCTTTGTCATAAACGTGCGCAAAATGCTATCAATATTCATTTCCAGTACTTAATTTTGCAAAAAATTAAAAATTTTTCGTAGGCAGAGGTATATCGCAATTCACTAAAATGCCCACAGCTGCTAAAGGTTGAAAGATATCCTAATTTTAATTAGTCATATACCTATTTCTTATATACATCTATGTCTTCTGAAAATTTTAGCTCAATCGATTTTAGCTTCTGGGACTATCTTTGATAATCTTTTTGTTGATATATAAATGGTCCGTCATCAAAATCCGGAAAAGTCAATGAACATCATTAATATCGTGTTATTCATTGAAAAATGAAGTTTTATGCAAAAACGTCTTACATGGCATTTCGTGCATATATTAACATTGTAATTATTCAATGTAGCCTCCACCAGCTTCAATCACGGCCTCCATTCGCGATCTGAAGCGCTCGCACGCCTTCTGCAATTCTGCGCTGCCAATATTGACGAACGCGGCCTCAATGGCGGTCATTAATGATGTAACATTTGGATGTCGAGACTTGGCTCGTGTGAGCTGGAGCCCCGTCCTGCTGGAACACGTATGGCCTTCCAGACGCAATATCTTCTATTCATGGCTTCACTATATTTTTCAAAACTATCAAATATACTTCTTTGGTCACAGTTTCTCCTTTTTGGAAGAAATGTGGTGACATTCTGGTGGCTCTTCAGTCCTTTTGGTGACTTCAGGGGTTCTCACGGTGTGTTCTTTTGAGTGCCGCTCTCTTGCCGGTGTACTTGAACCTTCACTTAACTGTTCTTGAGCTTTGTATTTAATAACAACCTCATATACAGTTGATATCAGATATCGGAAAAATTGAATAATCTCCCGTGCTGACCGTCCAGCGCAAAGACTTTCGATTATCGCGGCTCTTCGGTTATACTCCTGTCTCATTTTTGACAGACTGACAACTTTAAGGTAGACACCTTTTACTTATGTCGGCTTACTACTCGTCTCGTACGCTAACGGCGACCTCTGGCACAAACACAATGTAGTGGGAAATTCAATTTGAAAACTGTCCGGATTTTGGTGACGCACCCTATATATATATATATATATATATATATATATATATATATATATATATATATATATATATATATATGTATATATATATATATATATATATATATATATATATATATATATATATATTTATATATATGTTTATATTCTAATAATAATATTCTTCGATAATCATCATAAGGACTAAGTATTAAAGGGTTCTCTGTTCAATTTTTGGCTCTGTGTGCCATTTTTTCAAGATTATAGAAAAGAAAACTAAAATTGGGTTTACAGGGCAGAAATTGTTTAACAATTCATTGCTTACACATTATTTCGACTGGGTGATTTACCGAAAATTTAACACCCCATTACTTTGTATTGGAGCGAGATTAAGATAATCTGACGACTATATTTCAAATTCAAAGTTAAGTGCTTAAAAAGTTACCCAGTAATCCAAAAACTATTTTGCAGTTTTTACATTCATGTTGCTGAGCAACAACTATGTTGAAGAACAGATACCTAAGGTGATTGGTGACCGAAACCGGCCATGCCATGAACTAAAGATTCTTATAAGTTAACTTTATACTTTGCACTGCATCGACTTTCAGAGGCAATAAACTCATAAATGTTTTCATTTCAGTTTCTGTTTTCCCTTCGTTTAACTGTTTTCATAAATGTTTATATGAAAATCTACGTACATACATGAACAAAAAATAAATTTATTAGAGCCTTTTAGCCTCAAACTCCCCTACATATTGCATCAAATATTTTCGCTGTAGAGCTTTTCTTCCTTCTGAGGAACAGCATCGGATTACGTCAGTTCCTGGTACCCTAGGCTCTTCCTGCTTTTCTGCCGTCAACCGGCAAGCAACAATAATACACAAGGCAGTCGACCGAATGAAAGGCCAGCATAAGTGAATGTGAAGTGAAAAATGAAAGAAAAGAGATGGAAGGCAGCGCACAAGGAAATGATTAATGCAAAAGGTAGGAAATAGTGCTCGTGAAGAAAATTTAATGAATTTTGAATACCTTAACACAAATTATTTTTGTGTAGTTGTAGGTCTTCCGAAAATTTTCCGGCATTTTGTGATGCTTTTTTATAATTTTTGGTTTTCGTGCGGCATCGTGAAATTATGCTTATTGTTTGCACTGTTTAAGATGGAAACGATTAATGCTGAATATAATTCAGGACTGAGAAGGTAAATTAACTTTCTGGATTAACGTGAAGGGTGCAGTTTGTTTGCGTATTTAATTAGCTGTGCTGTTTGCTGACCAGACACTGACAATGTATATTTTCCGAAATTTATTTATTTAACCAAACAAGATAACAAAACAATAAAAAATTTAAAACAGTTTTCTTTAAGTTAAATTACAATTACAATTCTACATGTCAGCAGACTTTTTTGTCTGGTTATTCATTCAAGGTGGAAGTTATAACAAAAGTAAAATAATTTGGTTTAAGAATTGAAAGCAGTAAATAATTTTTTTTATAATGGTTTAGAGATAGACGAGGATATAGTAGTTTGAAAACTGGTTAAATATTTTGCAGCATCTATTTATTGGCTCACTGTCTCCATAGACAGTGTGATATTGATGCTCATTGAGGAGACGTGTTTGCCAAGTTTGTCTTGCAGGGTTATTGAAAGTGATTTTATTACAAAGATATTCTACGTCAACCAAACTCCTAATGCCATCAAAGACGAAGCATGAGAATAATACCGCTCTCCTTAAAGAAAGTGTCACCAGATTTAAGAGATTACCCAGCAAACACAGCACTACTTCTAAAGTGCTGCAGAAGTCGTGAGTAAACCCGTGAATGCTTTTAATGCCAGAGATAGCATTTTACCCCAAAATTCACCTATTTACTTCATATTACCCGCAACGTGTAATATGTTTTGTTTCATGGTTGATCGTTTCCATCCCACAAATATGAAAAGGACAAACGATAGGAATAGAAGGAGTGCAAAAGCACTGCTATACTACTGCTGAAGTGGTGAAACAGCAGCACGCAAAATGTACTGCTGTACTACTGCCTTAGAAGCAGTATAGCAGGACATTGATATGGCTGCCCAGCTATAATGTCACCAATAGTATATTCGCATTACTTTGCATTCATGCCATCACATTTGCATTACTTTGTATTCATGTCATCTTTAATTAGAGCAAAAAAGACCGGTTTAAATTATAAATTTCAAAATAATTCACGTATCAATTGCGAAGTATGACTGACGCTTGACGTATGGGCAACTCGATTTGATTTTTGGCAAACGATTTGAATTGCACCATCTGGTCACCAGTTTGGCAGTAGTGCAGCAGTACTTTATATTCATTGTAAATAGGGAACCGTAAATATATAAGAGATTCATCAACGTGTTGGAAAACTACAACAACTAGAACGCCTGTTCAGGAGTTTAGCAGTACTACAGCAGCATGTATAATCATTGAGAAATAGAAAAGATAAATACTCATTAGAAAATGTATTAACACATGGAAAACTTTTTACAACTGTATGCGAAAGTGCTGAACGCAGGTTTGCTGGGTACATCTTTAACTATATGCTGAAAGACTTTCAAAATCGTGAGGACTATCGAGGTCTCTCAAGGCAAAAAGCACGAACTACTTTTGGACAGATTCCAGTTTATTGCTATGAATATCGAAAATAGGATTCCAGACAAAGCAAGTATATTCGAGTAATGAGCGAACTAAAGACATAAACAGATACCCTGTAACCTATATGTTCTTTAATTCTTTCGCACGTCTTTTAATGAATCCCAGTTGCTTACTAACTCTTAAAAGAACTCTGTCATACTGAAGATTAAAACGCAGCTTTTTATCCAGGACGACACTGAAGTTTACGACACTATCAACATTTTTCAGGAGTTCATTATTGAGGTGAAAATCAAAATTAAAAGTATAGGTCATACGGGAAAAACTTATCGCATGGCATTTATCAACGTTAAGATTAAGTTTATTCTGGTCACACCAGTGACAAAAGTTTCAGCTGAAGAAAATTTGCATCTGATTCCGATTGAATAGTGTCGCATCGTCCGCGCTAAAAAGGAACGGAATGTCGGATAACACTTCCGAGAGATCCGAAACAAAAATATTGAACAGAAACGGCCCTAGGTGGCTGCCTTGAGATACCCCAGATGAGACGGTAATTTATTTGGAAAGACATCTTTGAAATTTAACATGTTGCGTTCGATTTCGAAGGCAATAACTCAACCAGTCTAGAATGCTTTCCTGAAACACCAAATATTCAGAGCTTATGTTACAAAATGTCATGGTCGACGCGGTCAAAAGCATTGCTGAAGTCAGTGTATATACTATCAATTTCGACATTGCAAAGCACATTCGAGACTATTATAGTATCAATAGGTTGGGGGAAGTAGACCGGACTTTTCTGAAGCCATGTTGTTGCTCGTTTAGGAGAGGATCAGTAACAATTGTAAGTTTATCACAAATAATTGTGTTCAAACAACTTAGGCATAGCTGGCAAAATGGCGATTCCTCTTAAATTTTCAACTGAGCATTTATCACCACTTTTAAGAATTGGCGTGATATGGGCTGATTTCCAGAAACACGGAAATGCAGCGCATGAAATGATCTATTAAAAATTATTTACACGGGTAATAAACACTTAATTAGGAAGCGTGGAGGTAGTAAGTCAGATCCAGTGCCTTTTTTCATGTCAAATTTTCTCCTGGCTTTTGAAGTGTCTTCTTTGGTTAAATAGAGCTTATCAGCAGTGGAAAATTTGTAGATTTCTGAAAATGGCGCGTTATATGATCTTCTAACCGGACAAAACACTTCTCGCTGCAAAGCAAATCGCTTTTTTTGTGGATCAGAAGAACCTGAGTTGCATTTGTCCATGAACATGGGATAACTTTTCGCTTAGTGTTCCCGAAATCGAAATTTTTTTTGCGGTCATTAATTTTATTTTCACCAACTATATTCACATAACTTTCACCTGCTTGGTGAGACTGTCTTTCAATATGTAAGCTACATCATTATATTTTTCTTTGATATCATTGCCAACATTAATATTGGTTCTATTACTTTATAACGCTTGTTTTTCTGATTTTGCAAACACCTCAGATTTCCACCCAGCCATGGCTCAAACAGTTTGTCTTTTTTCTTTATCTTTGGCATGTACTTCTCAACCGCATCGAAAACCAACTGGTAGAATAAAGACACTGCATCGTTCAATTCTAATGTTAAAAGAGTACTATTCCAGTCAATATTGTGTATATTATGATTAATGCTCTCATAATCAGCATTTCGAAGATCATATACAACGGAATTGTTGTGTAATTGGGAAGATGCCAAATCAGACACAGGTAGCTCAACTGTAACCGCAGAGTGGTGAAAAGTGTTGAAGAAAAAATTCTCTGCATCAGTGGTTGGGTAATCCCCTATATCGTCGTAATTATTTAAAAAAAAATAAGGTAAAATAAGCTCCAACCAGTTTGGTTAGAAGTCGGAGCAACTTGCTGCAAATCATTGCTTTAAAATGTAATTTTTTTTATTATTATTCAAATTAGTGCTTTTTACATTATTTGACAATTTTAAACTTTAAATTTGTGCGATTAAAATCTGCCAGTACCCTAATTTTGTCATCATCTTTGAGAGATGATACTAGGTAAGAAATGGTTTCATATATATATATTTCTACACGGTGTTGGTTGAACTAGGTGGTATGTAGAAAGTTGCAATATAAAGGAAACCTTAGAACCAAGAAATTCTGATAATTTTGTGCTCAAATTGATTATATGAGTCAGTTTCAACTATTTCACTTGACAGAGAGCTATGAGTACCAATGAGTTCACCTCTTGTCTGTTAAATTTTCAGATAGTTGCGGTCGTTTTTATATATGGTCCAGCAATCATCAGAAATTTATCGGTTTTTATTCGAATCGGTCAGCCAGGTTTCTGCACAAGTAAGTACATTGAATTGACAAGATTTCGCGCCAAGGAAAATTTTATTCAGTTTCCCTTCATACCACCTCAGTTGTGATAAAACAGTTTGAGGCCATCTGATAAGAATTTTCTGTTAGGATCAATACCTGTTCCTTTGCTCTCTGAAATAGGGCAATATATTTTGAAGAAACATGTGAAGCATAGACTTTTTTCCTGTTTCTTAATTTATAGCATTTAAACAACAATCCGAAAAATTTAAACCGAAAAATTTTATGTAACGATATTTTCTTTTTCATTTTCTCAAAGAGATTTTTACATGGATAGTGTGTGGGTCTATTGGGAGCTATATTTAAAAGGACATTCATTAGTGGACTGCTGAAAATACTTGAAGATTCAACATTGACAGCAAAAGTGGTACTCATGTCAGCTTCAATGGCATCCAATTGAATGTGGTTCTTTTGAGTGAGTTTTTTTTGATGGGCCGTTGTCGAAGTATCTAGCTTTAGCGGTTAAGGTTTGGATGGTGAATGGAACAGTGCAGCGTCCAAAACAGGGATGAAAATCGTTTTAAATACAAGAACGATTACAATTTGAATTTTCTCTTAATCTAGACTAATAATTGACGTTGATATTTTTCCTCCGATTTGTATGGTACTTCCAACTACTAAAAGAGATTCCTTTCCAGGTTTAGTTTTCGTCACATTCATTCAAATCGGTAAATAACCGGGCAAATTGTGTTAAGATCGTCACTTTAAAACATCTATGAAACTTCTTGCGCATTGTCCACATGGGTAAAATTGTAGCTTTGCAATCCATGACCAGCGCTTCTCTCTCAAGAAACTTCTGCATCCAAGTCTCATCCGCAGAGTTAGGAGCTCCTCTCATAAAAATCATTTTATGTTTCGGAGATGATTTTTTCATTGAGGGGCAACAGTTTCCGGATTGAGATGAGCTCGCACGCTGAATTCTTCTAATTCGGTGCGCACATTCGTCCTTTGTCTAGAAGTTTCCGAAGTTGAAAATCCTTTTTTTCAAGCTTATGAGCAGGAGATTTTGACAGATTGATACTGCTTGCTATGGTATCCTGCTTCATGGGGGAAGATGACATGTCCTTAAATAGCACTCCTGTCGTTGAATTTTGATTTATATTAAGGCTGGCATCGGAATAATTGAAAAGAGAAGATATGCATAAAGTAGAATTGTTTCAATTGCCCAAATGCACAATGTGGTGCTGTTTAATTTGTGAATCAGTCATTTTCGTTAATGGATTGAATAGTTTGTATTAAAATCGTATTGACGGGTTCAATTGACAGTGACATATTTTTCAACCCAGCTGTGAAATTGGAGAAAAACCAGTGAAGTTACTAAAGGCTACCAAATGAAGAAAATATTTGTAATTTTAGTTTTCGGCGACTTAAATTAAATTTCTGCATTGAAGTCTGAAGTAAAATATAAAGTATCGTTGAAGCTGTAAGATGGGTAATACTAAAAAAATCATTAAGAAAGACTTGGTAGGTCTTGGAACAACAAAGATTAGGCAAAAGCAGTTGGTATTATAAAGAAATAACTAAATGATTAAATTAGAAAAGAAGTTGGTATTAAGAAGAATATTATCCTTTTAATTTTTTACATGCTTCTCTTAGTTGTGCGAATAATCTTATTTGCCGTCTTTTATCAATGAAAATACCACGCTTCCAACAAAATATTTTTTTATTGTCAAATCTTAGCTTTCTTTACAGTCTAAAGGTAGAACTATAATGCAATTAAGTGAACTTTAAGTAGCTTAAGTGACAGTACGGTTGCATAGAAAACAAGCGGCATACCCATAATGTACTTATCTGCCGTTTCGTTAAGTTTCGTTCAATTCGGGCCACTTAAGTGGAGGTTTGACAGGAGGTTTGTGTAACGACTAGGACCAATAGAAGGCACGTAAATTATTTGAATATATTTTCGTGGATCGCTTGCTATTTTTGCAGGAGGTAGAAGTAATGATCGTTGGTATGCGGTATTGTAGAAGGAATAATAGGTATGTGAAATATTTGAATATTTTAGGTATGTTCGCGTACTTTCAGTCACTGAATTTTACTGAATTTTCCTGAATCATGCGGTGGGGGGAAATTCATGAAAAGTACGAAAACGCTCTCATTGCATTTCCTGAAAATTGCCAAACAAAAGTATCAGTTATCGGTTTTCGGGAGAACAATAGTGATTATAAAGTCATCCTGAGCGGTGATAAATTATTGCCACCAAAAAACTTTACGCCAAAAACCATTTGACAGTTTTCAGTATTTTTCAGTAGCTCAGACCGTACTGAAATTTACTGAAAGAGAGGAAATTTCCAGTTTTTAGTAAATCGGAGTACAAAAACGGCTTCATTGCAATTAATTGCAATTAATCGTAGCACGCGAACAGTCCTTTTATTTGTAAATGTTATTTAATTGTGATCATGGTTCCCTTCTTGTCTATAAATCAGCATAGACAACGTATATCGTCTCTAAAGCTTATCAATGCAGACAATATTGATACGGGAAACTCGATCGTTTTGCGGAATGATTAAAATTGAAATATTTTTTTTTATTTACATTGAAAATTTTTATTTGACAAAGTGGTTTCGAAAGTATGCACTGATTCTCATCAGACACCAGCACACAGCGCATACTTGACTGTTGTGACCACTTGCAGTTGGAAATCATTAACTTTAGGTCTGTTCCCGTACTTGAATCTATTATAATATATTAAAATAGATTCGCAGCAAGTCGTTTTCGTACTTTTGCTGCAAGCCAAATGCAAGCCAAATTTCGCAGCAAAAAGAAGCCAGCTGTCAAATTCTGTTACTGCTGCAGGGAACAGACCTTTTTATTTACGCTTGATTCGGCTTTGGAGGCTTATTCCGCAAAACGATCGAGTTTTCCGTATCAATATTTTCTGCTTTGATAAGCTTTAGAGACGATATACGTTGTCTATGCTGATTTATAGACAAGAAGGGAACAATGATCACAAATCGATAACCTTCATGAGTAAATTATTTCGATGGATATAAGTCGGAGATGATAAAATTTGTCACAACTAACATAAATAAAAGTTAATGATTTCCAACTGCAAGTGGTCACTTCAGTCAAGTATGAACTGTGTGCTGGTGTCTAATGGATGACAATCAGTGCATACTTGCGAAACCACTTTGTCAAATAAAAATTTTCAAAGTAAATAAAAATTTTTTTTCCAATTTTAATCATCCCGCAAAAACAATTCCAATTAGACTTCTTATTGTTGAACAGTTCATTGCCAGTTTACAATATAGGAAGTAGTAATTAGATGTCTCGAATATGATCCTGCGCGACATTGTATAAAGAATAACAGGTATCTAAAATATTTTTTCGTCTATCATTTAAATGCTATTTTTACAGGAGGTAGGAATAATGAGTATCAAACATAATTTCAAAGAGAAAACGCGTTGAACAACATACGAAATAATAAATGAACGTACATACGAAATAATAAATTATATAGTGTTTTATTTACTTGTATCTTTAAATTACTTACTTTTTAAAAAAAAGTACATAAACTACTTAAAATGCCATCACACAGCTTTTTTCATTCAAAGAATAACCACACACAATGCTTCAGCTGTCCACTATTGAATTTAAATCTTTAGCAGTAAAGACCTTGTTGATTAAATATATTCCGGTCGCATACCAATATTGCTCAAAAAAACATTTCTTTCGTACACTTATTTGAATATAATATATCTTTATAGATATAATAATCTACAGCAAAGTGCCGAGGTGCAGCTCAGCTACAATTTTCTACGATTTCAAGGAACAGGGCTACACGGTGAAAAATATTCGGATGAAATTGATCTTCACAATGGTGTACTATTATGTATCCTAATATTCGTATAGGTTATATATGTTGACGTTGGATAAAATTGTTCTATCCTATTTTGGAATAACTTTTGTTCGAGTTTCGTATAAACGGGTGGTTTATACCAAGATCGGATAATATTTATCATAAATTCATATTAAATATTCATAAAAAATAAAACGAATCATTTAGAATTACTTTTGCGTCGCAAGTCATAAAGTTCGTATTTAAAGTTTGTAAGTGAACTGCATTGGACGCAAAAATTTACTCGGGAGTGTTTTCGTGAAACGGATTGTTTAGAATTACTTTTGCGTCGCAAGTCGTGCAATTAGCATTTCGAGTTTGTAAGTGAAGTTAATTGGAAGTGTTTATTAAAGTGTTTATTAAAGTTATTTGTGAAAATTATTTGGTAGCTATAAGGAACAACTTTAATCACTACAGGAATATTGTAAAACTTTGATTTTGGTGAATAAAGTATTTATGAATAAAATCTATCAAGTTTTTTTTCCAAATAATAAAACAAATAATCGTTATCCATCTCACAGTACATAATTGAATTTAATGCTCGAAAGTTTTACTTGGTGTACTATGTCAAGTGTTTTCACAACACCTACATCCCGCAAAAATAATTCCAATTTGATTCTGCTTTCGGAGGCTGGTTCCGCAAAACGATCGAGTTTCCCGTATCAATATTCTCGGCTTTGATAAGCTTTGATGATATACGTTGTCTATGCTGATTTATAGAAAAGAAGGGAACCATGATCACATTCAATAACCTTTACAAGTAAAATTATATCGATGGATATTTGTAAGTCGGAGATGTTAAAATTTGTCACAACTAGCGTAAATACAAATTAAATGATTTCCAACTGCAAGTGGTCACGCCAGTCAAGTATGCACTGTGTGCTGGTGTCTGATGAGAATCAGTGCATACTTTCGAAACCACTTTGTCAAAATAGAATTTTCAATGTAGATTAAAATTTTTAATGTTAATAAAAAGTTGTTCAATTTTAATCATCCCGCAAAAATAATTCCAACCTACTTTTATCTTTGAATGCATAAATATTCAATTGTTTTCATTCTTTTTTCATCATAATGGATAATTGTTCCCAATATATATATATATATATATATATATATATATATATATATATATATATATATATATATATATATATATATATATATATATATATATATATATATATATATATATATATATATATATATATATATATTCATAATAAAAAGGAGGGAAAAAACCAGAATAAGATTTTGGGTTAAATGATTTTGGGTTTTTGAAAATGGTATAAATTTATCGTGTAACCTCGAAATTAGAATAATATATTTCTTATTCTAAATGGTGTACATTTAATAAGAATGTGGTGTATTCATTTATATGCGATTCGGATACCGTTTATAAGAGCGTCTTATTCAATTTATATGAATAATTGGTATTGATTTTATCTTATCAGATAAAATTTATCTTATCAGATTAAATTGTTTGATCTTAAACAAACTTATTGGATTGATACTAACTTTCGTTTGGACCTATATGCATTCCAAAATTTATCAAATTTATCCGAAAATTTCTAACCGTGTAGCAAGCTATGAAGACAACTATATTTCAATTGCAGCAAAATCCTATTCAAAAATATTGCGTAAACGCTCATATCAGTTCATCTCATATGCCTGCAAATTCAAACTCATATTCGCCACTCTGGCGGCAGCTTCATGAAGCTTCACTTAATTCTATTATAGGCAAATTAACCGATCGACTTCAATTGAGTGAATTTTCGTTCAGTTTCAGCGCTCACTTAAGTTCACTTAATTGCATTATAGTAAGATAAGCGTAGTTAATTCCAGAATTTTAGTTAAATATCTATTTAGAAAAGACCGTTCAAAAACTGCAAATGAATGAAACTCTATGTGTTCAACTTAAATTTACTGAATTCATGAATACATATATATATACATACACGGTGAAAAATATTCGGATAAAATTGATCTTCACAATGGTGTACTATTATGTATCCTAATATTCGTATAGATTATATATGTTGACGTTGGATAAAATTGTTCTATCCTATTTTGGAATAACTTTTGTACCAGTTTCGTATAAACGGGTGGTTTATACCAAGATCGGATAATATTTATCATAAATTCATATTAAAAATTCATAAAAAATAAAACGAATTATTTAGAATTACTTTTGCGTCGCAAGTCGTAAAGTTCGTATTTAAAGTTTGTAAGTGAACTGCATTGGACGCAAAAATTTACTTGGGAGTATTTTCGTGAAACGTATTGTTTAGAATTACTTTTGCGTCGCAAGTCGTGCAATTAGCATTTCGAGTTTGTAAGTGAAGTTAATTGGAAGTGTTTATTAAAGTGTTTATTAAAGTTATTTGTGAAAATTATTTGGTAGCCATAAGGAACAACTTTAATCACTACAGGAATATTGTAAAACTTTGATTTTGGTGAATAAAGTATTTATGAATAAAATCTATCGAGTTTTTTTTCAAATAATAAAACAAATAATCGTTATCCATCTCACAGTACATAATATAATTTAATGCTCGAAAGTTTTACTTGGTGTACTATGTCAAGTGTTTTCACAGCACCTACATCCCGCAAAAATAATTCCAATTTGATTCTGCTTTCGGAGGCTGGTTCCGCAAAACGGTCGAGTTTCCCGTATCAATATTCTCGGCTTTGATAAGCCTTGATGATATACGTTGTCTATGCTGATTTATAGACAAGAAGGGAACCATGATCACATTCAATAACCTTTACAAGTAAAATTATATCGATGGATATAAGTCGGAGATGTTAAAATTCGTCACAACTAGCGTAAATACAAATTAAATGATTTCCAACTGCAAGTGGTCACGCCAGTCAAGTATGCACTGTGCGCTGGTGTCTGATGAGATTCAGTGCATACTTTCGAAACCACTTTGTCAAAATAGAATTTTCAATGTAGATTAAAATTTTTAATGTAAATAAAAAGTTGTTCAATTTTAATCATCCCGCAAAAATAATTCCAACCTACTTTTATCTTTGAATGCATAAATATTCAATTGTTTTCATTCTTTTTTCATCATAATGGATAATTGTTCCCAATATATGTATATATATATATATATATATTCATAATAAAAAGGAGGGAAAAAACCAGAATAAGATTTTGGGTTAAATGATTTTGGGTTTTTGGCTCGAGTCCATACAAAAGCAATTCTTACTTTTCGCATTGAGAGAACTATACAACCCTTACGATTTTAATACCCTTCCTCCTTATGAGTTTCGACTGGGTCATCTAAACTTATTAACACTTGCATCTAGAAGAAAGATGATTTCGGCCTGCTTCACATTTGACGTCATTAGAGGCGTCATCAAAGTTGAATTCCTGAATAGCAAAATGGTGTTGAATAACCCTGTAAGAAATACCAGGTCCTCCCGTTTACTTAAGGAATATCCACACTCCACTACTTACGCAGCTAATGAGCCGATAAATAGATGCTGCAGGATATTCAATAGCATAAGTAATCTGTATTCTCCAACAGTCTCAAAATTATCCTTCAAATCCTCCCTTTTCCAAGCCATCCGCAACCCTTAATCCTAAGCTATATAACAATGTTTTATTTATTTGTTATTTATTAATTTATTATTGATTTATTTTGTTAATTATTTTATTTAATTTTTCGTTTTGTTTCTATGTACTAGTAATTTACAACTTAGCTTTTTTTTACTGTTTATGTTACTTGTACCTTGCTTGGTTGATAAATAAAATAAAATAAAATGGGATAAATTTATCGTGTGTACTCGAAATTAGAATAATGTATTTCTTATTCTAAATGGTGTACATTTAATAAGAATGTGGTGTATTCATTTATATGCGATTCGGATACCGTTTATAAGAGCGTCTTATTCAATTTATATGAATAATTGGTATTGATTTTATCTTATCAGATAAAATTTATCTTATCAGATTAAATTGTTTGATCTTAAACAAACTTATTGGATTGATATTAACTTTCGTTTGGACCTATATGCATTCCAAAATTTATCAAATTTATCCGAAAATTTCTAACCGTGTATATATAATTCATGAATACATATACTACGATATAAAAACAGCAAAAATTTCGATTGGAAGTTTGCCAAGCTGCATGAACAGCAACATGAACTAATTTCATATCGTAAAAAGTAAAATAAACTCTGAAACGAGACCAGGCGATTCAAACATATCAAATGAAATTCTGTCGACAAAAGATACCTCGAAAACATTTTGTCCATTAACGAAAATCCGTTTTTATGTATAAAAGTGTCATTGTATTTGATATTGATTTTTTCGTAAGACATATTCATGTACGAATTCGCATGGCTAAAATCCACACATAATTCATGATATTAGTTTAAATCCGCAATAAATCATTCAGGCAGTTTCTAATTCTCAGGCAGGATTTTAAAGCTATTTTCTTGTATAATTGAATGTTGCCATGAAACTTGTCCAGTGAGGCGTTTGAAAACAAATGGGAATGAATACTTTATGATATGCTTTTAAACTGTGACCAGTCAGTTTGCAAACTAGCGACCGCTGTCAATAAAAATACGTCAAATGCTTGCACATGCATAGCAATGCCTGTGCTTTACTTTGGGGTATAAAACTGGGGTGTAAGTTGAAGAGCTACCGGGACCAATTGATAAAGTCATGATAGGAGGCAACCTTCTGCATACGGACAACATCTCAACTCTAATAAGAGCATAGGCCGGACATTCACAAAGGAAATGCTCCAGAGAACCAGCCGCACCTAAACTGGATGGTCAACCGCCATCCTATATAACACCTATACGATACATGGATACATATAATGTAAAGTAAGAAAAGATAATACTCGTAAAAGGAAAGATAAAAAAGGTTAAAATTAAGCTGACCCACTAGAAACCTTATCGGGTCTGGGGGTCAAAGTTGATAATAAATGAATACGAGTGTGGAATGATAAATTTTACGCAGATTCGATCGCCCGTGCTTGTCGAGTGGAAGATGTTTAGCAGACATTTCAAGTGCGAAAATTATCTAAGTATTACAAGTGTCGTGCATCGCAGTGTCGGTTCTGGGTGTGCAATAGTACACTTGGCGCCGTTAGGTAAATAGCGGTAAACATTGAAAAGTGCTCGAAAACAAGAATCGAGCACTACGAAAATAAATTATCCATCTACGTTGGCAGATTATGATTTTCACGGCCAGTGACTCGCAACAAGGCGTAAATACCAACACGAAGAAACCTATCGTGAAGACAGCACCTGCCGTAAGTGCGTTTAAATCAGTCATTCATGAGCCCTTGGCAAAATTAGGTAAAATCGATACCGACAACCAAAATTTCAATTTGATAGCGCAACGGAATATGAAACGGACAAAGGGGCAACGGAATATGAAACGGACAAAGAAGCAGCGGAATATGAAACGGACAAACGGACAAATTCTTTCACAAATAACACCGCGAACATTAAACACCTCTTCCCATCCCACCTCAACGACGAAAACTCCTAAAGCTCGCCCAATTACGACATATAAGACAGACATTCCAAAGTTCATCACTGAGCTTCACGTTCAACAACCCAAGGCCGCTATGAAAAAATTTTCGAATGATAGATCACTCATTCTGTGTGTCTCCTTAGAAGATCACAAAAAGGTTTTCTAACTGATTAAAAGCAGTGGTGAAAACGCAACGACCTACACTGCAGCTTCAGAAACGCCCAAGTCGCTTGTCATCCGTGGTCGGCACAAAGTCGTTGAACCTACGGATATTCTGTCTGAGCTAGTGGCATAGTATCCTGACCTACAACTCAACTCAATATCGCACTTCCTTACCTATAAAGACTGGGAACTAAGTAAGTTGGTGGAAGCTGAAGACTTCAGACCTCAGTTCGGGCTCTTTGTTGTGCAATTCGAGCCTGTTCAGAAGCTAGCTACTGTATTCCAAACACAGTTCATTCTTTGGCAGAAAGTGACTTGGGAAAAAATCCGAAACAAAGATAGCCTGCAGTGCTTTAAGTGCCAAAATTTGGGACATATTTCCGGTAACTGCACATTGCCCATCGGTACGTGAAGTATCTGGAGAGTGGTGATTCACGTGGTGATTGGAAAAAAGTTAAAGACGTACAACCTGCACGCGTCAACTGTGGTCACCCACCCAACTACCGTGGGCGATCGGCATATACGGCAATGATGACTAGGATCGGAGCAGAGAATATTCGCCGTGGCCAGACCCGAAAGAAAGGCCAGCAGTTTGTGGTGGAGAATGTCTCGAGCTACAGGCGAAGTCACATCCTTTACGCACAAGCAGTAGAAGGTAGTGCTTCCCCGAGTGCTGCTGCTCAGCGAGCTCCAACCTCACAGAGGTTATTTCTTGGACTGATAAATTACTTTCTTACCCAAGTATTGGTGGTTGGAACTGACGCCCCAATGCTGGTTGCCACTCTGAAGCTGCTGACTATCCTTCTTAAATAAGCTGGTTGGCATGACCACTTTCAAAAGTGCTTGGCTCATGTTGACGGCGCAAAGAGTGTCTGCTTAATACCTCCTTGATGCATTGAATTCTGATCTTGCGTTAATAACAGAAACCTAGACTTTAAGAATTCCATAGAGTCAGCTTTAGAAGGTTTACCACTGTCTTCAACCAACAAAATGGTGGCTCGGCACTACTGGTTAGGAGTAATCGGGACATGAAGCCGATCGTGATCTCTGATCTGAAGTACTGTGTGTTTCTGTAGTCAAAGCCTCGTAGCATATCTGTACTTTCGATGTAGTTCGTCAAAGTCAAGTGCGTTACATTATTTCAGAGTGATTAACTGGATTATATCTCAATATGAATATTTGCTTATCGGTGGCGATTTGAACTCGAGACGCCCAGAATAGGGAGATTCCGTGGCAAATGGAAACCGTAGGGTGTTGCTCGAATGGCTGCAACTAAGCAGTCCTCTCATCCCCTAGCAATTAGTTGCTTTAAACTCAACAGCCATACCAAGTAGTAACTCAGCCATAGACTTCTTTCACCTGTCAGATGACCTGTGTAGCAGTATTGATCACCCACACTGCTGAACGTAAGATGGTATGTCTGATCACTTTGCCGTGATTCTTCGACTTTCGTTCCAATCTATTTTCAGCTTCATGAAAAGACCCCCATGGACAAAAATACCGATTAGAGCAAATTTTAGCCTAACAGAGACGTTGTGGTAGGAAATTTTTATGTTTCTGTGACGGAAAACTTAACAAACCGTCAGCTTGATAATCTAACAGAGTCCGTCAATGACATTATAAACAAAACCGTTGTCCAGAATGCACGCTTGATCACACTTAAAAAGTATCAGAATCACGCAATATCGTTGGAAATCGTTAAGCACATGAAAGTAATTGTATTTGGCGCTGCAAGTTAAAGCGGATTTTTCATAGGCACGAGAGGAATCACTCTTCCTACAAGTCACTACTTTCGAATATCAACTGTCTCAGCAAACTAGTTACTAACATGATTAGTAAACTTCGCAGTGAGCGCCTAGTACAGCGGCTGGCTTGCATCCGACCAGACCTCAACATGTTTAAAGAAATCAATCTGCTTTCCGGCAAATACAAAAGCCAGGAAATAGTGGTAACGATTGACAATGTTACTGTGCGCAACTCTGACCATCAGGCATCGTTTGCATCGAGATTCCCATCACAGCTGAATGCCGTTTCGCCTGACTGTTCTGCTCTTAGCAGCCAAATAGTAAAAAAGTAAATCATTCGCTTCTTCAATAAACACAACGAGCCATTGGCCATCTTTTCAACGAAAACCCTTCCAATGATCCGCCAAATACTGATGGCTGGTTCCACTTTGCTAATAGTGAATACTTGATGCAACTGCTGCTCGGTATAAAAAGTAAGAAGTCTTGTGCTACAAGGCTCTGTCAGTGGACCGTGGACTTTATACCATTTTCACCACTGACCTTCCTATTCCAGTGGGTCAACCCCAAATCCAAATCTTCCAATATGCCGATGACATGGTCTTATTTGCGTTGAGCCAAAGCCCTTTCAAAGCAGCGAAGAGCCTGGAATACTAATTGTGAAAACTAAGTCTTTACTTTGACGAATGGGACATCAAACCAAACAGCAGTAAGACTCAGCTATGCGTATTTCGCAGTCCTTCCAAGCATCGGAGATCTAAAACTCGCTGCCTTGTTTGGAACATCTAAGATTACGCCTAGCCCATCTCTAAAGTACCTCGTAATCAATTTCCAGGAATGTTTAAAACTTAAACCCTTTGTATGGCGAAAAATCAAAGCTTCGAAATCTTCAACGCACCCGACCTCTTTTCGCGACAAATATGGGCGTGAGCACCAAAGCTAAATTCATTTGCTTTCACACCTTGAACTAGCTTATCCTAACTTATGCATCCCGATCCTGGGGAGAACCTTATGGAACACCAGTTCTGGGTTGTAGAAAAAATCATATTGAACACAGCAAAATCGATCGCATAGATATGGTTCTAGTCATTTGATAATGCACGAAAAGAAACCAAATCCATTCGATTTGACAAGAAATAGAAATAAAAAAAATTAAATGAGATATGATATGTACCCACATCAAAATATTTAATAATATAACTTTAAACAATTATTAATAAAGAATTAGTTACTTTAGTGCAATTCCACGTCTTCAATAAGTGACTAGTGATTCGTATAAAATAATTCAAACATTAAAGAAAATTCCGTGAATTTTTTAATTTTTTATCTGGCTTCAATTATTTTTCATGTGGCTTCAATTCTGATTATAATTAATAATATTCACATCTAGACTTCTTTGAACTTAATTTAAGAAAGAACGTCTCTACCATAAATTATTTAACTTTTTCTAGTTCACGTTCTTCTTATACAACAATCTTTTAGTAACAGACAGTGCCTAGATTTCTTTCTACACATCAATTTGCTTACAAATTTCTCTGAGATCATTTCTTTTGTTAATCATTTTATCACGTGTAATGATCAAGCGTCTGTTTTTTAGCAAATGCCTTCACCCATTGAGTTTGAAGCTTAACTAGCCTAGTGGGTATTACTACCTTGTATGTGGGGGTCTCTGGTTCGAATCCAGGTTGAAACGAGTGACCGTGTACCAGACTTTGAGTATACTTATGTGGCAGCCCTGTAGGGAATGCAGGGCGCAGGCGGAAGTTCTGTGGCAGCCCGGTTGGAAAGGCAGTTTTTTCCTACAGAAGCACACAGAAGTGAGACGCACACGATAGAGCAGCTAATGTAATAGTTTGAAGTGTATTTTTATTTGATTAATAATAAAGTTAAGTTGTGGTGACGCCTAGCATTTATTTATCGATGCGGCAAGTCAAGCCCAGGCGTACACCCGACATTGGTGACCCCTGTACAAGTAAGTGCACGTATTTACAATGGCTAACAACGAAGCGCAGGATGCCGACGACGGCCATGGCCGTCACCAAGCGGACGATGGCATGTTCGCAGCAGCACGGGCTGAAATAAGTAGTTTGTCCATCAAGATACCTCCGTTTTGGCCAAGTCAGCCGAAGTTATGGTTTTCCCGAGTTGAAGCATTGTTTCGAGCGAGTAAAATACACGGTGATGCTGCTCGCTTTGACCGCGTTGTTTCCGAGTTGGACATGTCCGCACTCGCGTATGTATCCGATATAATAGACGCTCCTCCAGAGACCCAGAAATACGAAACCTTGAAACTGAGACTGCTAGCGGTTTTCGGTCAGTCAAACGAAGAACGAGTTTCTTCCCTTTTGTATGGGTTAGAATTGGGCGATCAACGCCCTTCACACTTATTGCGACATATGCAAGGCCTAGCAGAAGGAAATGTCACAGAAGCCATTATTAAGTCTATTTGGTTGCAGCGCCTGCCACAAAACGCGCGAGCGATTTTGGCTGTCTCGGACACGGATGACCTCGATAAGTTAGCAACTGCTGCCGATCGCATCGTTCAAATTCGGGCTTCTGAATCAATTGAGAACGTGGAAGATAGCAATGGGCAGATGGAGAGACAAATTGCGGAACTTCGAGAAGAAATTAACCAACTGCAAGTCTCTTCAGTACGTAACGCTACTTGTTTCAATTGTCGTCGCGATCAAAGTCGCAAATCTGCAAAATCACCAAGTGGATTATGTTACTATCATAGCCGTTACGGCCGCGCAGCACGACATTGCTGCCCCCCTTGTTCCATGGCTCGCCAAAACTCGGGAAACGAGACGCGCCACTGAGGCAACAGGCGATGATCAGTGGTGCTAACAAAAACCGCCTCCTAGTTTTCGATAAAACAACAAAATTTAATTTCTTAATTGACACTGGTGCTGACATATCTGTCATTCCGGCCCACAAAGCCTACCGTAGAGCGGTGCCATCAGAAATAAAATTATTTGCAGCAAACGGCACAGAAATCAATACCTTCGGCCACAAAGTCCTGACCGTATCTTTAGGCCTCGGGCGGCAATTCCGCTGGAAATTTTGCGTCGCTAAAGTGTCCCGTCCAATATTGGGCGTTGATTTCTTGAAATACTACGGGCTGATAGTAGACATTAAAAATCAACTTATATTAGACCCATCGCATCAGACTGTGATTAAAGTTCGAGTAAGCGATTGTCAGTGATCCGGTGTTTCCTCGATCAACTTAAATTCGCCGTACCACGTTCTCCTTAAAAAATTTCCGGGGATAACTAACCCGGCTATTAAAGTTAAAAAAGCAAGCCACGCTACGCGGCACCATATTTCGACAATAGGTCCCCCGGTGGTGGATTGTCCTCGAAGACTCACGCACGAGAAACTGAAGGTGGCTAAAGCCGAGTTCCAGTTCATGTTGGATAAAGGTTACTGCAGGCCATCAAGCAGTCCCTAGGCAAGCCCTCTACACCTGGTACCTAAAAAATATGGCGCATGGCACCCATGTGGCGATTACCGCCGCCTCAACGCCATCACCAGGCCGGACAGGTACCCGATGCGACATATTGAAGATATTACGGCTGATTTAGCTGGTAAGCAAATATTTTCAAAAATTGATTTGCCAAAAGCTTACCATCAAATTCCCATAGCAGAAAGCGACATTCCCAAAACAGCGGTAACCACACCCTTCGGGCTGTTTGAATTCAACGTAATGACGTTTGGGCTGCGGAATGCCGCACAGTCCTTTCAACGATTCATCGACGAAGTGCTTAACGGACTAGAATTTTGGATTTGCTATGTGGACGACATCTTAATTGCATCTGAATCCGAACAACAACATGTCAAACACCTCGGAAAAGTTTTTACACGCCTAAATAAGTACGGAATTATCATCAACGTAGCAAAGTGCACATTCGGAGTGAAGCAAATTGAATATCTGGGATACGTAATAAACGAACAAGGAACATTTCCTCCTCCAGCGAAAATCGAGGCCATTCAAAAGTTTAGAAAACCTTCTTCCGTAAAAGAACTGCGTAGATTCTTGGGAGTAATTAACTACTATCGTCGATTCATTCCCAACGCAGCACCTTTACAAGCTCCGTTAAATAAATACTTCACTAATGCCAAAAAGGGCGATAAAGCACTCATCGCTTGGACACCGGGGGCGGAAAAGGCATTCGAAGAATGCAAGTCTAGTCTGGCGGAAACGGCCCTACTAATTCATTTCAAACCTGGACAACCACTTAGGCTTGTTGCGGATGCGTCTGATGTAGTAGTAGGGGCAGTGCTTGGACAGTTGCAAGAACATCGATGGCTGCCTCTCGCGTTCTTTCACAAAAAGCTGTCGGGCCCCGAAACAAGATACAGCGTGTATGACCGCGAACTCCTGGCCATTTTTGACAGTGTACGACATTTCCGACATTTGATAGAAGGTACAGACTTTGCTATATATACTGACCATAAGCCGCTTACATTCGCGTTTACGCAACCTGCTAATAAAGCATCTCCTCGGCAGACTAGGCAGTTAAATTTTATATCCCAGTTTTCCACCGATATTCGTTACATCCCTGGCATTCGGAATGAAATGGCAGATGCGCTATCGCAAATTGAGACAATTACTACTCCCAGTTATTTCAATGAGGAGGAATTTGCTCGCGAGCAGCTAGCGGACAAAGAGTTACAAAAGTTAACGAATAGCAATACCACATCGCTCATACTACGATCAGAAAAATTTGCCCACCAGAACCTCATCTGTGACACCTCTTTGGGGCACAGTCGTCTGTTTGTCCCTAAATCACTGCGAAAACGCATATTTAATACCTTTCATGAACCAGCGCACTCCAATGGACGCAGTACTTGTAAAGCAGTGGCCCAGAAGTTCGTGTGGCCTAACATGAAGAAAAACATTCGAGACTGGGCACGACAATGTTTGCCGTGCCAACGTTCCAAAGTCGGCCGGCATCAAAAAAATCCCGTTGAGACATTTCCGACACCTGATGAAAGGTTTCATCATGTCCATTTGGACATTATTGGACCGCTACTGCCGTCGCAAGGTTACAAATATTGCGTAACTGTAATAGATCGTTTTACCAGGTGGCCCGAGGCATTTCCGATAAGTGACCAGACGGCAGCCTCTGTAGCAAAAGTTTTTTACAAACGGCTGGGTCGCGCGGTTTGGAGTACCACGGACAGTTACAACTGCTCAGGGCACCCAGTTCGAATCGGCATTGTTCGGAGCACTGGCAAAATTCATCGGCAGCAAAAAGACAAGAACATCACCCTACCATCCGGCTTCAAATGGGATAGTAGAACGTTGGCACCGTTCATTAAAGCCAGCTATTATGTGTCATGAACGGAACCCATCATGGCCAGATGTCCTGCCAACCGTGCTACTGGGACTCCGCTGTAGTGTCAAGGAAGACATCTCGTCGTCAGTCACTGAAATGGTTTATGGTACTACACTTTCCCTGCCTGGGGAGTTTTTGATCCCCAATCAAACGACTATAGAACCACATGAATTTTTGGTGTTATTGCGGGAGACAATGAGGAAAATTCGACCAATTCCATCGGCCCATCGAGACGCGCGAACAATTTTCATCAGCAAACAACTAGCTTCGTGTACACACGTTTTCCTACGAGTAGACGCTGTAAAAAGATCACTGACCCAGCCGTACACAGGACCTCATAAAATAGTCAAACGAATTTCAAACCTACTTTTCACCATCGACATTAATGGTCGGATTGTCAACGTCTCAACTGAAAGACTAAAACCCGCTTTTCTAGAGTTGCCCGACCCAAGCGAGTCGTGCCATCCGTACTTCCCAGTCAGCCGTCTTGAAAAGCAGCAAACAGCAGTGACTCCGGCACTAGCAAATCCACCAACAAAGGAAAAACTAAAATGCATGCCAACGCTCACGAGACGTAGAACACCTGCTGTCAGAGCACAGCTAACACCATTCATTCTTCCACCAGTTGGCCTTAGAACGTATCCACCAAGCAGCAAGCGTAAACCAAACCTCAATCCACGGATCAGCAGGGTTTTCGAAGAATCGAATATAGTTTCGCCTATTCACCAAGGTGTCGAGCTAAATCCTAAAATAACGCTCACCAACAAAGCAGATGTTTACATCGCACGATCTGACAGCCGAATTGTGCCATCGTGCTCTTCATCATCTACCATGTTGCTCGAGGGGGAGTATTGTGGCAGCCCTGTAGGGAATGCAGGCTGCAGGCGGAAGTTCTGTGGCAGCCCGGTTGGAAAGGCAGTTTTTTCCTACAGAAGCACACAGAAGTAAGACGCACACGATAGAGCAGCTAATGTAATAGTTTGAATTGTATTTTTATTTGATTAATAATAAAGTTAAGTTGTGGTGACGCCTAGCATTTATTTATCGATCCGGCAAGTCAAGCCCAGGCGTACACCCGACACCTACATAGTTGTGGTTTAGGTACCTGCTTTAAATTGGGGGTACAGTGAGTTGTGGAAATAATCACTCCACACTAGTATTCATATTGAGATGAAGCTCTCTACCAACTTCAATCTCTAGACCCGTAAGAGGGTTGTCGTTACATTACATTATAATGAAAAGCAGTACCTAACTAATGCAATCAACAGGAGGTTTTTGTAAACCCAAGTACTTTACTATAATGTCTGCGGAATTCAAAATACGATTTGCATTCAAGTATAAACGAGCATTCTACTTTTGAGGATAAGCAAGCGTGTCGAAGATAGGTGGAGCGTCGGGGAAGGTAAAATGAAACCCGTCTAAATGACTCTAGGCCAAGCCGACTGCGCGAACGGTTTGTTTAGTCGTCCTCACAATGAGGGAAAGAAAGGTTCATCGTTCAGTTACGCAACGCATCATAATAAAGGTTTTAACGACCGAAGGTTAAACCAGCCAAAATTTGCAACCGAGCGCGTGCACAGTTTGGGAAGAATGCACTTTCATGGCCACGAGTGGAAGCCTCGTGTGTCGAATGCAAAAAAGACGTAAAAAATTAGAAAACATGAGTCACCATTTTGACGTGCGTTGAAACTTGGGCTCACCACTACACTCCCAAGCCAAAAGGGCCTCTATGTAGTGGAGAAAAGAGGGTAAGCCAGGACCATCAAAAATCAAAACTCGCTTGTCAGCCGGTGAGGCGATGACAACGGTTTAAAATAACTATAAAGTGTGCTTTCTTCCTATAGGTAAAATAAATTTCATTTCGCAAAAGGTTCGTTTATATTTGAATGCTCCTCGTACATATGTCCATAAAGCACCACGTTAAGAATTTCCAAGATTTGATTCACATCATCTTCAGATTTATTCCCAGGAACAACACGGATAATGATTATGTTGATATTGCGCTTTTATTTCTTCCGCTATTTGTGCATCACAATATGCATGCGGTTACTATTTAACGTTGCACGCGTTTTAATCAAAAAAAGATTAAAGTATGATTTGACAGAAGAAAAAATATATATCACCTGAAAATTATCGAAAGTATAAATCTATATTACTTTATTTATTCAACATGAATAATTTTTAATTGTTTTTTTTTGTGTGACAAAATATTTATATACTGTTGAACGGCGTAGCGCTCAAAGTTACCTATCTACATATATTTCACTTGTATATTATTATGTAACAGCTGCCTTGTTATTATGTAGAATCAAAATTGTTATTTTGTGCTTAAATATGTATCCTCTGATTTAACAGGAAATGTATGCTGGGTTAGTAAACCAAAGCAAAAGTTGTACGACACAATTAAATACTGATTAATGATGTATTATCTTCATGCGTTATATCCAGAGATTTGACATTCATGTGTGAATTAAGAGTCGAACTATCTACAAACATGCAAAACTTCACCATCTCACTAATCAATCAAGCCAGCAGCGAGCTAGAAACGTTAGAAAAAAATTCATAACATCCATAACAGGTAGATACGATTGTTCAAAAGTGTTTAATGTTTGCATCTTTTATCTGCCACATTTGTTTTCGCATATACCGAAAAACAGATGCCTATCCACGCGAAGCTTTATATACCCATTTGTGTAAAATGACGGATGTCGGAAATAAACCAAACATTTGTTTATCAAATGAAGCCAGGAATAATGTAGGCGGTTTCGCTCCGAACCCAGATTGGTAACGTCATTCATTCCAAGAGTGAAGAATTACGCAACAGCATCCAGTCAAGCAGGTGCTTGGCACATATGCTAGTATTTTCCCGTACATATGCAGGTGTGTTTGTAGTGAGGGAGTAGTGTTCCTTGGATATGTTTGGCATGCACCTTGTTTGCGTTGTTCGCTTTCAATTATCTAACGACACTCAACTTTAGAAAAATTAAATAATACTCACAGCGCATTGTTACAGGATGAAGTCCCGTAAGCACCAGGCCCGCTCACTCTCCTCTGAAAATATTTAACGGGCATATTAGACACTTCTCGTCTTGTCACTATGTTTGAAATTAATTGAACAAATTTCTAAATATATGTCTGATATTTATGAGGGGTTTAACTACGGTAGTGTTTATTGCCGTTTCATTGGAAGGGAAAGGCCGAATAATTGGAAACTATAGGTCTTCGGAAGATAATGTCTTGGAACGGAATTTCTATGCAAATGGTGTGCACACTAATGGAACTATCTACGATTCAGCTGATTATTATGGTTATAAACACACACGCACATTTGTGGCAACTAATATTCTTCATTAATATTTAATACTACAGTTTGTGCTTGCTTGCATTTAGTGCTTGTTATGACTTCAACTACAGTATGCGTTGCAATTCCTTAACTCGGCTAGCATTAACTAACATTTCTTCGATATTCGATAGGTATATAGGACACTAATAGGCACAGCTAGGAGGTTATTTTCCATTATTTAGGAAGATATATCATATTCAGGTTGTGGTCTCTCCGTTGGGTTTGCACTAATTTCATCTACGTTAATCACGTTTCGAATAGTTCGATTGGGTGTATCATATATTTTGTTCAACTACATTGAATAACAACATTAACAGACTACACATATATTCGAATATATTGCTATATAGATCATCTTGTAGATTTGCCTTTATCAGGTGTATAACAGATACCTATACGTATTAACAATGCACTCAGTTACACGGATATAGTTATATAGGTTTTTAAATAATTTATTTAGTCAACAATAGTATACCATTTCGTTATTATTCTCTATGCGATCTAAATGCGTGACTGCTTTTAGGTTTCGTGCGAATTGTGTTCGATGGGCTCAACTTTTTTATTCGGGCAGGTTACAAAACAGTTATGTAATTTCACTTTAGCATTCCATTAAAACTCGTTTTGCACTACGTCTACTTTACAAACTTGCAGCGTTTACGTTATTTAATTGATTAGTTAGTTATTTGTATTATAGGATATATATTTATTCAACTACGGAACAACAAAAACTTTCTGCAATTCTTCTTGAAATCTTCGTTTAGATCGAATATCTTTGCGCTTCGTATTCGAAAAGTTCGTACTTTATCACAGACCGACTGAAGGAAAAAGGGCGAGCAAAAGGAACGAACGAAATGAAAGCCGACAAACGAGAGTGAAAGCCACTTGATTTACTTCGAACGCGTATTCACCGAATTATCAACGAAATCGTAAGAAAAGTTAACAGGAATATTTCAAATATATTTAGATTAAACAACACGCAAAACGGTTTCAAACAAAAATTAAAGAGGCTCTAAATGACAAGCCTGAAACTTCGGTGTAATACCACTTCTTGGCTCTCTCTCATTTTAAAAAGTCATAGAACAAGGGACTCCCTAGAAAGCGATTTCTGCGATTTCTTCCGATATCAGCCGATTCTCTCACGGCCAAAAGCTTCCTTTTTCCACAGTACTTCGCATGCAATATACATTCACCCGACGTGAACACCAATACAACCATGGCCATCCTACGATATCTACCGTGAAAGTGAATCAAGTGTATTTGAGAAAATCAATAACTCAAAAGAGTCATTGAGAGTTTAGAGGCCGCTAAAGGCAGGACTCATATCCGAGCAAGCAAAGGCACAAGCTCACCTAAAAACAGGACGAGAGTACTTGTGCACTGACACTGGGTGCTCTTTCAGACTTCCATCGTCTTTGCATTGTGTGTATTTGTGCTCCCAGATAGAGACAGTCCATGTGCATATCCTTCTTTCCATTGACGGTCACGATGCTATTCTTTGAGAAAGGACCTTGTACAGCTTGACATAACGCCACTAACGAGGAGCACGAGAGAGCATAATCGAATATTCGCATTCGCCAGAGCCATCTGGTGCGCACTGAAATGCCGACAACCGTTCCGAGCGCCATTCCATACTACGCACATGCATGCATGCTGGAGAGTGAAGTTTCTGAAATGGCAAAGCAGTTGAATTGAACGAACCGGCAGGATATATGGATAATCGGAAAATCAAAAGCTTTTATATTATTTCAATGACCACATGTATGCCAATCCACGTTGAAACGCTATATTTCTATCGATTTATGTGTAAGCATTAGAAAGCCAGTTTTTAGTATCTTTTTGATTGATTTCAAAGAATGCGTTTTCGAAATTGCTTTGATAAATGTCTATCATAGACACACAAAAATATAAAGGCATGAAAAGTAAAATCTATATTCTGTCTACACCACAAAAATCTCTTAGTTTTGCATGTACGTTAAAATGCAACACGAAAAGCAAGAAACAGAAACTTCAAAATAGAAAAGTCACCCCAAGTCAATCTTTTTTTGACTTAACAAAATTAGCTTTTAGTTCGGAGATGGAAAACACGTTTATTTTTCAACTTTTAAAAGTATTTATTAGAAACATCTCCAGGCTTACAATCAAATATTATTTTGCAAGTTCGGGAATGTGGAAAAAATGAATAAGCACTTGACAAATCTAAGTTTTGCAACAAAATGAATCCCATCAGTAAAGAAGTAATATGATTACACGTTTCTTACATTCCATATTCTTTTTTTAATATCATTTTATCAGTTCCTCTTTCATAATCTCCATGGCTTAGTTTGGAATGGCACTTTTGGTTATTACTGAAACTATCAGCTTATCTTCAACCATAACTATTTATCTTAGCTTTGTCACGTAAATCGCTCAAATCATATTCATATTCGGTATAAATAGATTTCTTAACTGAACTTAGAACTTAAAATAGCAAATATATCCTTATTTTCAAATCGACCATACAAAACCAATAGTAAAATGAAATCAATTACAGAAAATTATTTTCAATTCCAATCAATTCAGTTCCATTTATTATGAAACTTATCGTGGTTTCAACTCATTTATATTTGCTAAATAGTAAAATAAGCTTTCATCGCCCATCACCAGACCCAAATCTACTCATCAATTAATGCAATGGCTTCAAAAGCTCCAAACAACATTTTCACTAAAGCCAGGATCAAATCAAACCTTAAATATTATTTCTAAAATCTCTAATCACTGTGAACATCTGTTTAAGACTTATACACATAAACATTTATAACTGTCACGCTTGATTTGCAAACGAGCAAAAGCTACAAACAAACCCATGAAAGAGAAAGCTCTGCCGGTCAAAACAGATGACTAGCGAACATCGCAAGGACTTGCAGTGATACTTCGAAAACATCAAGGAAATACTTGAACAGCTTGTGTCTCATCGACTTGTAGTCATTATCATTCACTAGACATGATTAAAAGCTGTTTTTATGCTAAAGCGTCTGACGGATGACTACGACTAGAACTAATGCTTTGTCGAGGTACTTCGCAGATGTCCTTAAAATCTTGAATGAGTCTTAAGCATTTAAAGCAATGATCAAAGTAGAAAAAGATACTCAGCACTAGATTAAATAAATTCTGATGGCAAATTGAAAATTTCTTGATAGAAATGATAAACGATGGGAAGAAATATAATAGGTACAATATACTAGAAGTATATGTTGCCTGATAAGACATCGGAGAATTTTATGGTTTGATTTAATATTTGTTGGGGGGCCCGGTATCTCTGCTCGCTAAGGCGTCAGGCCGAAAAGTGGAGTGCTACGGAGCCTGCGGGTTCGAATCGCGCCCAACCACTATGAGGGTGGCGAATGGGCCCAAACTGGTGGCCTAATGCTGGCCGCGTTCCCGGCAGCCCTCTTCACTAACCTAACCTAACCTAATATTTCTTGGGTTGAAACACTGGCTAGAGTGTAAATGTAAAAAATGAAAGTCTAGAGTGTAAATGTACTTTTAAGTATGTTGATTAATTCACCATTGCAAATCTATCGGCTTCTAAGCCCGGAAACTGCTACAAGTTGTAGACAACTTTTAGCGCCCAACGTGGGTGTCAAGTTTAATGTGTATGTATCAAACACACTTTACCTTATATTTTTCTGGTAGGTCAAAAACACTAGGCACACTATTTGTCTAACGCTAATTTACAAACAAGCTAATGGAGGAAGCACATAACTTATGTGCACTATGAGACCCATTGAATAGATTTAATTTTAACGGTCTTTCAAAAATTTACAACAAATTTCAGAGGAATGTAGACTTCTAGCTTTATACTTACCATGATAATAATAATAGTAATGTAATTTTTAAGCTGTACAAATTTTAACGCTGAAAAATTAAGAATTTAGATTTTGTCATTTCGAAAGGTTCTTCCCACGCAGGCTACATAAAATGTGCCATAGGAGTACATAATTAAGGGCGAAATTGGTCCTCGTAGAATGACTCATTGAACCATAGCCTAAAATCTAATGGAATTAAAATCATAATAAATCTTCTTGCTATTCTGGCCTGCTCAGAAACACATACAAACACACTAAGAGCCTAGACAGGCAGCGCAGCCTAAATGATAATTTGTCGTAAATGATCATTTAAGTGCCGTGTGTCATATGCTAATATTTGGACTTATCACCGCTAAATGACCAAATTAAGCAAATCGCTTATGATCATCAAACTTTCCTAATTTATTCTTAAATGAGGTAGGGTTGCCCGATAAAATGTGAAATCCCCTTGTAAAAAGTCGTTTTTTCCATTGGAATAGAAGAAGAAGACAATTTTTTGAGATTTCAAATTTAAATTCGAAAGATTTGAAGAATTTTAAAGTAGTTCGTGCGCGATTAGTACTCCAACTTCATTCATTAGAACATAACAAAGGCAACATACGCTTAAAACACTTTTCCATTTTGTCCACAGTCACTGACAATATTCATCGTTAACAAAAGGGCTGTGTGTTAGCACCTTTCAAATTATTAATTTAGGTATAAATGATCAGTAGTAAATTAGTAATTTAAGAGCCTGTCTGTCTAGGCTTTTAGATTCAAGTTCGAAATCACTTTAATTCAGTTTAATTTTTTTACTTGTTATTATGGCTCTTAATCTAGGACTTAGACTACTGTCTTTACATCTATGGAGTATCCAACTTCTTAGTTTTTTTAACAATAATTCATTTATACACAAGGAAAAACATTTCAAAAAACCTTGTGAAATACTACTGTGATCAAAAAGTAAGGTGAAATTGTCATTTAAAACTCCCGGCCATTAGGAAGGCAGGTAAATTTTTTTTGCTAAGTTGGTAGGACTGTCAATAACATTTGTCAAGCATCTGTTTGTCAAAAGGTTTAACTATCTCCAAGTTACACGTGTTTTTGTAAACAACCAAAAGTGAATTTTTCAATTTTTACTATGGGCAATTTTGTTGAGCAAAGAACTTGCATCATGTTTTGTTTGCGGAACGAATATTCTTGTGTGGACACGTTGAAAATGTTGCGGAAGGTCTTTGGTGATCAAACTATGGCACAAAAAAAGGTTTATAAGTGGTACAACGAGTCCAAAGCGGGCTGAGAACGCGTTGAAGACGAACCGCGCTCTGGACTACCATCAACGTCTACCCACGAAGGCCACGTCCAAAAAATCAAAGATTCGGTGCTTAAAAATTGTCGATTGACAATTAAAGACCTCGTTGATAGTGTTGAAATATCATTTGGCTCAGCCCAAACCATTTTGAAGGATGTTTCGTGTCTCAAACGCGTCCAGTCTCAATTGGTGCCAAAATCACTCAATTTTTTGGAAAAAAAGCGTCGCGTTGATGTGTGTGAAACTCTGGTGTCTGACTATCAGAATCACTTAAAATGCATCATTACTGAAGCTGAAACTTGAATTTACGCATACAACCCTGAAACCACCGACCAATCCAGCGAATATTGTGCAAAAGGTGAAGCAAGACCGAAAATACCACGGCAAAGTCGATCGAAAATCAATGTCATGTTGAAAGTTTTCTTTCATTATCGTGGTGTGGTGCACTATGAATTCCTTCCGCTGGGCCAAACTGTCAACAAAAAATATTATTTGAGCGTTATGCGTCGTTTGCGTGAAGCTGTTCGTCTGAACCGGCCGGAATTATGGGCGAACAACTCTTGATTCCTTCATCACGATAATGCACCATGTCATACTGCATTGGTTCTTCGCGACTTTTTTGCCAAAAACTCGACTCACATCGTTCCGCAACCACCGTGTTTGCCTGGTTTGGCTCCGTGCGACTTCTGGCTGTTCAGCAAATTCAAATGGCCAATGCGGGGACGCCGTTTTGACACGATTGAGGAGATAAAAACCGAATCGAAGAAGGTCTTGAAGGCTACACTGGAAAAAAAACTATTCCGACTGTTTCGAGGAGTGGAAAAAGCGTTGGCAAAAGTGCGTTTTATCGGACGGGGATTACTTTGAAGGGGATGAAATTGATTTGGAAGAATATATAAAGAATTTGCTTTTTATAAACAAATTCACCTTACTTTTTGATCACAGTAGTATAATTAAAACTTAAATTAACCTGAAAGCTTGCTATTTTGAGTGCTTATTTTTGAATGATTTTAAATTTTCTCTTCAATGATATCACACAGTTATCACGGGCAATTTTTTTGAAATTGATAGGTTATTTCCAATCAAGAGCTTAAAATGCCTATGAATTCGCCAACAAGAAGCACAGCGACTTTTGCTTGATTTTGAGTATACAAGATCTATGTGATCCTTGAAATTTAGTTTCCTACCAAGAGTTATACATAGATAAGCTAATAGTTGTACTTGAAAGTCTCAACCTTTGCCTAAGAAAAATTCATCCTTCGCTGTAGGTTGTTTGTGAAATTAGCTGTTTGTGTAATTAGCTTTAATTTTTTAGCGGTTGCGGTTCAATATTTTCAATGATTATTTCATTGTCGATCAAGCTACTGTAATTTCAATTATTACACAGAATATTTGATAAATAGGTAGGTAGATCGAGTGGCTTTCAATCGGAGAGTTCTAACCAAGAGACACATGCCTCTGCAATTAAGAAACCATCTGGTTTCTTTCATCAACTGCACTACTTCCTTCAAATTGATAAAAAAAAAAATAGACTAGTCAGAACTGAAAAGAATGGGCTCGAATGAAACCATTCTCCCCCTAACCAAAGTCACATGCGTTTTTCTTCATCCTCCAAGCCACAGCTCTGAAAAATATCATTGCATCCGACGTCTAACCTTTGTGCGTACCTTCCTATGAAACAAGGCCCATGAGATCGGCGGAAAACCATTCTAGGTTACTGCTTGTTAAATTCAATAACTGTCTGATGTATCGCGCTTCACTGAACGCTCAGGGCTGTCTTTCGGCCGCACAGGATGATTTTGCATCTTAACGTCCTCGATGAGTTTTTGCTTGATGGCTTGTTTGACTGCAAGCATCGGTATTCTTACGAAGAAGGTGCATGTGACCTCCAGCACCAAGGTGCTAAGCGTTGTCAGTACATTGCTCACACAGTTGCCATGAATGTCCCTATGTTCAGGTTCCCAAATCAATTGCAAAGCCACTTTACCACTTTTTTGTTCTGTTTCGATTCATCGATATACACATAGACGAGCTTACTTTCAAGGGTGACACCATCATTACATTAATCTCAGTCATAAATGCGAGTTGTAAACTCAAAGTCCAGTAAACTACCCTCAGATGAAATTTTAGCATAGCCAAACTCTGTTTTAGTTCAGGGAGAAATGTAACGAAACCTCACACCAGCCAAGATTGGTTTGTTACAGATTTAATACATTGAAAAGTAACTAATGAAGCAACACAAAAAGTGCACGAAAAAAGCCCCTGCACTAAAAGTAGGCCAACCTTCACCCAATATCAAGCTTCGGCTAGTATGCAAGTCTTAATAGCAGCCTGCCATCAAAGTGCTACCCCGAATATTAGCATAAATTCAAGTTGTATTTCTCTTTTGCAGCATTAAAGTGCACTGAAAACCTTGCGCGCTCTTCCTGCTAGATGTTCGTTAAATAATAACTTTGAGTCGGGGATCAAATCTATATACTTCACAGTCTGAGTTAGGTCAATAGAGACTCCATTCAATTTCAGTAGCACAAATTGAGTCAAATTGTCGTTTCTTGTAATTTTTACTAGTTTCGCTTTCTTAGGATTCATATTCAAGCCATAGCTCCGACTTTCCGAAAGAGTGGGTAAATATGTGAACGACGATTAAATTCATTCATGCTTCTGAAATCCCCGAACCTTGATGGCTGACAGCTAATTGTATAACGGCTATGGGGGCACGTAGCCGAGTTTAGCCCCAACAATCCTTTTTTCGCAGTAGGGGCAATTATCATATGAGTTCCATTAATAGATGCTGCTGTAAATGAAGATGATTAATTGTATACAAAGTACATATCTATTTACATATACATGCGCATATATGTATAATTATCTTCTTATGCAACAGGATCTACTATTCTAACTCAAAATTTACCCACCTGTGAAGAAAAATAACATATATGTATATTAATGAAATCCGGATTAAATCCATCAATGTAATATTGGTTATAAAATAAAACACCCACATATTTGCCTCACAATACAATTTCCTTTTAGTTACAATAAATATGAAACTCAAAGGGTAAGTCAGCTTTGTACTTACTAAAACCAAACTTCTACCCCAATTCCAATTCAAATAATAGTAATTGGTGTTTTTCGAATGCTAACTGTACACCATGGCATCCACCACTGGATATTCTTCGTTATGCCTAGTACTATACTCTTCGCGAAACGAATTCAACGGTCGAATCCCATACAAAAAGAGCTTTTCAATTCGTCAGTAAAGCTCTTTTTGTATGGGATTTGACCGTTGAATTCGTTTCGCGTAGAGTATAGTACTAGGCATTACCAGTAAAAAAGTTTTGGGAAAAATATATTCCGTTTTCATTCTAATATTCCACAGCAAATATTTTCTTTGCGCGCTCATTTGAATATATATGTATTTGAAAACCTCGAGCCAAGCCCATCGTACTTGATTGGACCAATGCCTTCTAGAAGTACGGGTCGTCAGGCTACGTAATCGTTGTCGCTGTGACGTAATGAGTTTAGGAAATTTTGACATTTCCACGAGGCAGTGCCGATGTACACGGAGATTTCATTTGCGGTTTTTTGGCTAAAATATGAATAAAAAGTTAGTTTTTTGTGCGTGGACGCGATATATTAATAATATTTAGTCATAACTTGCATTTTGTACCATTTAATTGTATCGCGACAGCAAATCAACACGAAACATCACATAACCTAACAACAACCGATAAACATTTCGTAGCGAATTTTCCACATTATACCGCACGCACCGCATTAATTTGTGCTTTAGCTGTTCACTAGTACTGTTCCGCATATACCACTTTGTTTTCATTTCACTCACTGTAACACAACCCGTACAATTAACATTTTCCCGTGGACGTCCCATAAGACTACGTGTGTTTTTCGCGACATTTTTCCCGATGCTCTGACGTCATCATTCTGCATTACGGCCCGTACTTCTAGAAGGCATTGATTGGACAAACTGCAGCTAAATCGCCTAAGCTCAGTTCGGCTGTAATTTTCTACAATTTGTTGCAAGAGGGGAAGCGATGACGTCAGTAAAATTTTGCTTGCAGCAAAAGTACAAAGACGACTTGCTACGAATCTATTTTATTATATTATAACAGATTCAGGTATGTGAACAGACCTAATGGGCCAGAAGTGACAGAGAAGGGAGATGCCTTTGCATGTATCTTTCTATCGGATTTAAACACTCACGGTCCACAACCAGGCAAAATATCGGCCAATGAAATGCGAAAAAATATCCTGGAATTAATCTTAGGTATGTTCCCGTACTTTCAGTAACTGAATTTTACTGAATTTTCCTGAATCATGTGGTGGGGAATTTCATGAAAAGTACAGGAACGCTCTCATTGTATTTCCTGAAAATTGACAACCGAAAGTGTCAGTTTTCGGTTTTTGGGAGAACAATAGTGATTATAAAGTCATCCTAAGCGGTAATAAATTATCGCCACAAAAATATTCGACCTTCATAGCAACATTACGCAAAAAATATGTTGCTTGCCGCGCACATTTGAAAATATTTACTCCGTTTGACACTTTCAGTATTTTTCAGTAGCTCAGACCCTACTGAAATTTACTGAAAGAGGGGAAATTTTCAGTTTTCAGTAAAGCGGAGTACGGGAACAGCTTCATTGCAATTAATCGCGATTAATCGCAATTAATCGTAGTACGGGAACAGACCTCTTATCACCGATGTTATTACTTTCTTACCCCTTTATCAATACCTTCGGGTTCGAAAATTTTCCAGATCATGAAAAACAGCCATGATCACGCAGTCTGGTAAAGTCTAGTAAAACAGTCAAGAAGTACTGCTGAAAAAACCAAACTCCAATGCTTAAAGATCCAATAATTTGATCTAATATGTAAGAATGTCCAACTAACTGAAGTTTCTTGTATGAAGGCATTTAATAATAAAATAACTTCAAAAAAATATTAATGTAGATAAAAAAAAAGCTCTAGCGTACCTGAACCGCTAGAAATACAAATTTTCCATGAACAATAGAAGAATCGAGCATATTTTGAGTGCATATTCTACCACACGTACTCCAACCTGTTTCGAGGGCAAAACCACTTTGATTTTAACACTGCATTTAAACTCATAGGGTGGAAAGGATATCAGGACTACCACTTGCATGAATTTCAAGATTTAGGAAAGCTAAACACTACAAAACTTTGACAGTAGCATAACATTAAATAAACAAAGAAAATGCTTAGTGCTTGCACAACTTTACAGGCACTGCAACTAAAAGTCTCCCACAACCTCACGCCAGAATCAAATGTCTCTATCAATCTCGATTTCATTCAATGATTTCGTCAAAAGTTATAAAGATAGAAAGATGTTTGGGACCGAATAACTTCTAAAACTTAGAAAATTTAAGCATTGGTAACTTATTTTCATCATAAATGTTTGTGGTGTGAATGCTTAATGTAAGCACTTATTAATATGAAAATAGCAAAAACGCCTCGCTCTCTCAAGTCTTTGCTAGCATCAAAACCAATAATGAATCACACCTGCTTCACATTGAAATCAACTTACCCTGCGAATTTTGTTTCGATCCAATGACTGCATTGAAAGTTATAGGGGTACAAAGAAATTCAAGGTTACCAGCCGCAAAAGTTTTCAAATTTTCGAAAACTTATATTATATTTGTTGTTTATTATCATTACAAGATCATTTCCATTTGAAAATTTTACGATAAAATCGCTTAATAGAGATATTGCAATTAAATACAAAACCAACAATAGCTGGCAGCACTATCATGGCTTTTTAACCAGATTCTTTCTGAATAATGCCTACAATAAGTTCAATTTACTATATGAAATTCGTTTTGATTTCATGACTGCATTAGACGTTATAGGGCGAAAAGCTTTAATTTCTTGAGAAAATTTTCAAACTCCAAGACACCAAAATTATCATAGCTGGCAGCACCAACCAAATTTTTCAACAAAATTTCCGTCAGACACCGCATAAAGTGAGGTTCAGCTACTGTATCAATTCTATGAAAATATGGTATCTGAATCAGAATTCATGAGGTAAAAAGCAGTTTTTTTCTTTATAATTTTTCAAGATGGCACCACTATCACAGAGCTGCCTACATTTCCAAATCGCTTCTATCAGACCTGGTCCTAATTAATACCAATACATTCTGTGAATTTCAGATGTATCTGAAAATTGGGTCGTGAGCTCTCGTGAACAAAAATTTCTGATGCTTAAAATATGGGTAGATTTGATTAGGGCTACCATTCTTCTCCGATGTGAAATTTCAAAAGTTTTGCTTTAGTTTGGTATACAAAGTACAAGATTCCTATATGAGTTGGATTTTACAGTAAAAGACGAAAATTTTTCAGGAGAGTCGACGGTTTGAAGGTTTTGACCTTCAATGCTTGCTGTAGCTGCAGGTTTGCCAGCACCTTCATTAAAAACTATATGAGTCTACAACTTAGTAATATCAGTATGTCCTGTAAGTTTCATAATAATCTGAAAACCTTGTCAAAATTTATCGCAATTCAAAAATTTTCAAATTTTCCCACTCTCATTTTAGGCACCTAGTGCACACAAAGTGTTAAAAATTTCAAAAATCTTATCATATGAAACACGTTCAAAAACTTTACTTTTGAAAAAGTTATTTTTTGGCAGAAACTTATATAAAACTTATATAAAATATAAGTTAAATGGACGCCGGCGCCAAAGGGCTAAAAATTATTAACATTTGGTGAAACTTGGCACTATTCTGCATATACACCAATGTATCCTGAAAGTTTCACTTCAATCGGATGGTGAGTTCCTGAGATTTTTTCTCTGAAATTTTTTGATGATAGGGCTTATGTATATCGTATATATATATATATATATATATATATATATATATATATATATATATATATATATATATATATATATATATATATATATATATATATATATATATATATATATATATATATATATGTATATATACATATATCGCATATTAGTTAAAAATACTAAAGTAAAGTAATCCCACGACAACCCTCGTACGGGTCTAGTGGCTGAAGCTGGTAGAGAGCTTCATCACAAATTTACAATCAATGTGAATACGAGTGTGAAGTGATTAGCTCCACGACTTACTTCACCCCTGATTAATTCAGGTACCTAGTCAGAGATAGGTGAACTCAAAGTTTAGTGCGCGGTCCCTCGTCCGAACCTGGATTCCAACCAGGGACCCATTATACACAAGAAACTAGTGAGCTACCCACTAGGCTACTCAAACTTCCAAAAAAAAAACTTCTAATTTATATCAAAATAAAATTGTAGTTGAAAATATACAACGAGATTGCCTAGCGTAATTACTTTCGTCGCAATTGTTAAAAATTGATAAAAACTGTAGTATATTCAATACCAAAACTTAATTTTTCTACAGATATATAACTACTACCTTCAAAAATAAATTGACAAAAACTTTTTTCATACCGCAATGCATTTTTCTTACCCCAGTTCATCTAAAAAATAAACTAATGTAATGAATATGAATTAAAATAACTGAATTCCAAAAATATAAATTTTGCGCATACTTATTGTATATATTTTGCTTGGTAAATAAATACTATCCGAAATTGTTTTTTTTTCGTCCCAATATCGCAATGAACAGGTAGTGGAGCTCATAGTAATTATATCAAGTGGAAATACTAAAACACTATCGTGACTGTCAACTGGAAAACTTTAGAAGTGCATTAGTCATATTGCACTTGCGATAAATCGATTTATATTGAATAGCTTGTTGTAAACAACAGCTGTGCTACTCCATCTCTTCGAAATTGAAAATCCATATTGCACTAACTTTTCCATGCACCAGCATTCCGAATGGAGCATGTTCTTTTCACGTAAAATGTGGCTTTTCAACCTGAAAAGGCAACTGCCTAAAAGTAAGGTCAATTGTTTACAGCCACTATTGTAAAGAACACAGCCGGTTCAGTTTAAAGTGCTACCGAACTACTTGCCTCTGCATTCATTCGAAGAGGAATGTCATTGACGGTAGCTCCATTTTGATTACATTGCCATTGCCGACACGTATAGAGCCATATAGGCGAGATTGGTTAATGTAGGTGCAATCGAAAACACCGCCGCAGTCCTTGAAGTACTCAATAGTACCCGAGCGAAAAATGGTGAAGCTGGGACGCTCTTGCATCCCTCTAGATCTTTCCCAGACCTGACCTACAGAAACTTGGTCGCGTTCTCACTTTGCCTGACCCACAAAAAAAATGCCTTTTCATTGTCCCCTTCAAGTGTATTGGCATTGGCAGACAAAGGATCACAAGTTGCATTCGAGAACGATAAGTGCAACTCAGATCCTATGCAGGAGGCGCTACGTACAGTGCCGAGGCATTCACAAGTCGAAATAGAGGTCGCCACAATGGCTGCATGCGAGCATATATGTCATGTGCCACGTTCTGTACCACGTTAAAAGCAACGAGTACTTCTAAAGAGAAAAGCTTGTCTGCTCCCCTGCTCATAAATGACATTGAAATTTATAATGAAGGATTCTTAAAGAAAATGGTGCAACGTTCATGAACGACAAAACAATTCATCACACAGATGGCTCATTTGAACGAAACGCTTTTACATTTTTACGGTAAAATCAAAACAATGGGTCGCGTTTGAAGGACAGCAAAGGTCAGAAAAGTGTTATTTCACGTTAAAGGCATTAGTTGTGTAACGACACGCAAAGGAGTTAGGACCATTTTGAATTTGGAGTGATTATTTAGAGTAAATAATGCCATTAAACAATTATTTAGCTTTCTGTGTATTGAACCAGCTTGTGTATGAGAAAACATGTCTACTGTTCAAAAGACTCGTACGTTGATTCGCTGAAAAAATTTTAAACCTCACTTGGAATCTACGAAACATTTATACTTTAGATGGTTTACATTTTTCCCCGCTGATAGGATACGGGTCGATCGTATTTAGAAGGTTTAAGAGAATGGTAAACTAAGAAATTTTGGGAAATGAAACGGTAAAACTGGACTTGATGTCCCACACAGCTGTTACATGAATTTCGCCGATAGATGTCGGGCTAATATGTTTGTGTTTTTGTGGTTGTGCGTTTGCTTTTGGGGCTTCTTTTCTTTCTTTTTTTTTTGTTTTTCTTAATTGTTTTATCTTCTTTTTTATTTTTTTGTATAATTTTGTCTGTTTTTCCTCAATTTTTTACCCCTTCTTCCATCTTTTGGCCCTCTGGTGGTGGGATTTGCCGGGTGTGGGGCATCAAGTCCAGTTTACTCGCCCGACAGCCCTCCACTTATAAACGGAGGACGGTCATGAAGACTGGTTATATAGCTAAACAGCACCTTATCGTTGCATTGTTTGACCGTAACTGACACCTGTGCCAATTATCGTGTAAGAAATGGAAGATGGTAGAGTATGGCCTGTTCAATCCCATGATTGACCAGAAGAAGAAAGAAATACATTCACTCGTCTGACAGAACGTGCTGATTCAGGGGTGTTAAAATTAGCAAATACAATATAAAGTCATTTTGCGCTGTTGTAGAGCAGTAGTTGAGACCTATGCACGAAGGATTATGGAATATTAAGGGAGCCCGTTTAGAGATCGATGTCAACAGGAGCATTCCAACTCTGCTCAGAGCAAAAGTAATAATACCGCGAGTGTTAAAACTAAGAGATTTAAAATTAAGAGATTAGTTTGAAGTGCTGCAAAGGCAGGCAGTGCTGCCATTTTAGCATTTTGAATGCTAGATCTAGCATTACTTTTTCCAAAACGGCATTCGAAATTCCGAGTTAGCATCTAGCATTTAGCATTTAAATTTAAATTTCGGAATAATCTAGCACTCATCTATTTACAATCTTGCCCATCAAATTTTCTCAATAATAGCTCTGTTCGTGTACTGTCATTCGCGTTCATGAAAGGAAACTTCCTGAATCATGTGGTGGTGGAAATTCATGAAAAATACAAAAACGCGCTCATATCATTTTCTTAGAAGTGACAACCAGAGGTGCCAGTTGTCTGATTTTGAAATAATGATAGGGATTATAAAGTCTAAAATATAAAGATTATAAAGTCTTTTATATTGCTTTAAATATGGTAACGTTCAATTCTAAAAATCAGTGATGTGGCATCTACAAGTTCAAGTTTACCAAAGTATGTGCATTCTAGCTAGATATTTTTTCTTGAATAATATGAATCAATTGTTTTGTTAGGGTTTCAAATGCAAGCGATCGCACGGATAACGCTGGAGAAAAATCTTCGTTACCCGACACTAATACTTTTGCTTCACTTAAAAATAAATAATTGTTGCTGTTTTGATTGTGAGATTCCAAACGATGTTTTGAAAAATATTAGTAGAAATGAGCTTTACACAAGAGAAGAAGATTTAGATGTAACTGATATGTCTGTAATAGATATAGAATCATTTTGAGATGTAAATTTTAAACTTCTAATTTGTTTTTGTTATACATGCGAGGGTTGATCAACAAGTAATGATAATGAATATAAACCAAGATGATTAAAGTTAAAAGGTATATTTATTTTTCAATATAGTCTTATAACAAGTTAATATAATACCTTTAGAAAAAAATTATCTATCTGGACTCTTCCAAAATGTCTCAACAGCGGCCATCACTTCTCTATCATCTTCAAATTTCTTACTCCGAAGGTGTTGTTTGAGCCGAGGAAAGAGGTAGAAGCCACTGAGAGCTAGATCTGGTGAATAGGGTGGGTGTTCAAGCAGTTCGAATCCTGTTTCTTTAATTGTATCCATCGCAACTGCAGCCTTGTGAACCGGTGCGTTATTTTGAAGAAACGAAACTCCAGCTCGCAGTTTGCCGTGCCCTTTCTCCTTCATCGCCTCTCGCAATCTCCTTATTTGGTCAGCTTAGAAAGAACCTGTTATAGTGGCTCCTTTTCCAAATATTCCACCATAATAATTTTTTCAGCGTCCCAAATAACTGATGCCATAACCTTTCCTGCCGAACTTGACACTTGGAATTTCCTCGGCCTCGATGAAGAGAGTCGCTTCTAGGTCATCGATTGTATTTTGGTTTCTGGATGAAAATGGTGGATCCAGGTCTTGTCCATGGTCACGAAATGTGACAAAAAATTCTCCTGATCTGCTTGGAACTTTTCGAGATTCCTGTGACCTCAGCTACATGCCTGAAGGTCACTCTTTGATCTGCCAAAACGACATCTTCGACTTTTTTTACGTTGTCTTCAGTGAGGGCTGTGGATGGACGTCCTTCGCGGTGTTCATCTTCAGTGGATATTCTTCCCAGCTTAAACTCCTTGGCCTAGCGTGCAACGGTGGAATATGGAGGAGGAGAGACCCCTAATGTTTCCACCATGTCGACGTGTATGCCTCTAGTAGACAGTTTTTTCAAACAAAGGTACTTAATGACAACTTTAATTTCGTTTTTCCCCATATTGATGTTCTCTCTTCGACTGTTCGTATTCAAATGAATGTAGCTCCCTGGAATCGAGGCCTATTTATATGTTTCTTTCATTCTGACTTAGTGAGTATGTGTAGCAGTAAACAATTTTTTTTTGGAATTTTATGCGAACTAGAAATAACCGATTATCATTACTTATTGATCAACCCTCATATAAATGTACATATTGTTTTCATATTGAACCATGTTTATTTCAATTAAATAAGAAAGCATTATTTAGCATTATAATTTTACAAGATCTAGCATTATTTAGCATTAAATAAAATTAAATCTAGCATTATTCCAAAAAAATAAATGGCAGCACTGAAGGCAGGCCATACATGTTCCGAAGCAGGATTGGAGGATTTAGGACGTCAAGAATGTGGTATCACAAGACAAATGCAGGTGTACAAACCCCAGATCAATATGGAATCTGACGAGTTGCTTTATTCGCGTTTTGACAATATGGTTTAGGGTGTAGGCAACATTTACCTGAACCTGAAGAAGTGCTTTCCGAAAGATGACATATAGTCGTTGTCAAGCAAAATTGATCCAGAGAGAACACCTTCCACTCACTAGCAACTTGAGCATGCAGTATTGATAGCGACCATTTGGCTCCCACTTTTTGCTTCCACAAAAGGTATCAGGTGACCGTAAGAGGTGACCTCTAATATTATCTAAGACTGAACCTTTGAGCACCGGATCTTGTTATCTGATATCGTTGCGGCTGCGGACTAATAGGTCTATGCATGACCTAGTGTCAGAAAATGTAGCCTAATCTAGCCAAACAGCTTCGAAAAAGTTAAAACTCTCACTTATGTAGGGTCAAAAATCACAACCGATAACAACTACGATGAACAAATTTGTGCACGGCTGTTGGTCGTCAAGAAAGTCTATTTCAGTCTATCGAAGCTGTTCGGCTCAAGTCTTTCGAAGAAATCTAAGCTCCTGCTCATGCTGTCGTGAGAAATATGGATTCTTAGCAAAAAAAAAACTACGAGCTCTTATTCGTTTTTTAGAGAAAGATGCTGGGATGGATATTTCGTTCTCAGCATTAAGATGGACGATTTTGCTGCCTGTACAACAACAAAATATATGCACGACATCGTGAAATTCACAGGGCCTTTGAATGTTTATAAAAAATAGGTCTGTGTAATTTTCGATGGATGTGTGGGCAACCTGGAATCATTCATGTGAATAGGATTTGCAAAAAAATCCATGCAATTGATAAATTCAATGCCGAATCAAAATTTTCGAAATTCCTCAACTCACAAAAACGACATTCCGTCACCAAAATACCTATGTATTTTTTGAGCACCCGATCCTTTTATTCGCAGCAACTCACGACTGGATCATCAAATCAATCTGAAATTCACAGAATGTATTGGCCTTAAATAAATAAATAAAATAAACATGGGTAACGCCATCTTGCAATATTATCATTACAATACAAATTCCTACGCAGTCACCAGATTGAATGAAATTCGCAGGTTGAGTTGATTTTTTGAAGACAGTTTGACATATTTTGGATGATACATATGGGCAAAGTGCTGCCAGCACGAGGCATTATTATCAATTTGTGGAAATGTTTGGCGAAAATATATATAAATACCCAAAATGTGGATAATGGAACAGGACATGCTGTAGATGGACGCGACTAAAAGTACTTTTCATTTTTTTTTTAATTTTTACAACTGTTGCTAATAAATTTTCATATGACCAGCAATTTACATATCAAATAACCATCAAAGGCTAATTTCTTCAAATTTTAAAGCTTTTCGGGTGACGACCTTTAATTCATGTCTGCCACTTCCGATCCGGTCATTGAATCAAAACAAGTAAAAGAACTAGTTGATCTCAACAAGTAGCATACACCTTTATTGTCAGTGCAGCTCAAAATTAATCCCACAACAGCCCTTGGCAGATCTATAGGTGGGAACTGGCAGAGAGGGACATTCAAAAATTATACAATCAATATATGCATATGAGTGCGAAGTAATTGGTTCCACAACTCACTTTACCCTTGATTTAACTCAGGAATCTATTCAGAGCTAAGTTAACTCCAAACTCGGTATCACGTCTGCACCTGGATTTGAACCTGGGATCTCACAAATTAGAGCCCACTACACTTCACGAGCTCAAGAAAACTTAATGGCTTCTAAAAGTGGCCTAATGTTGTTAAAATAGGCAATGAAATTATCTCAAACTCCACAATTTATCATTTGCAAATGATTCTTTAAAAAAGTCTATTCGTTTTACCACTAACCACATTTTACATCACACTATCAACTTCAGTTCTTTCTGTCACATGCACATTTGGTAGCCTAAGCTTCAAATAAAAATAAATATGTGAGCAAAGAGTTCTAACACTAAAATTCAAGTCTTATATCAAGTCTTTATCCTTACTACCATTTCGTATAAATAGTCATAACATCAGTCATTTGCCTAATCCTCAGCCATTGTTGGTATGGTTTACGAACCGCATTATCTACGTGGAATCGATAAGATCCTGGACCATTTATTATCAACACAGTACCAAACACAACGCGTGTACGGTAAATATCAACACCGTCAAATTGGATTCATGAATGAGAATCCTATTAACGGTGACTACGAAGCTGCTATAATACGTACATATATCATATAGATGAGACATGCTCCTATGGCAGTGCTCGTGAAAAATTAATATGACCAGAGCGGCTGTTTTACTCGTGCATATGATTATTCTCTCAGGGCTTTTGAGCACGATTGCATAAAATTTGCAAAATTCTCTGAATATGCGAATAAATAATTTACAATTTATTCTGCAATTGGACGCGCCTTGTTCATATTCAATGTTAAGCTTCCGGCAGGATACACGTAGCCGCCGGAAAAATGAGTTTCTGTGTAATTTCATATCGAGTTGAAAAATGAGCTCGCTTTGTATGTATGAAAGATATTAGTGCGGCAGTCAATACATAAGCTGATGAAAAGGAGTATATAAAAGTGAATTGGAATTGAAATATAGCTTAAGCGTTCGCTTGATTAATAAATAATTAATTTTTTTTTCACTTTTCGTAATCAGCTCAAACAAATTTCAAGGAGTATGTTACTTATGTTTTCTCACTAGATCATGATATGAAGTAATAATTATGAGCTATCAATCAAAAAAATATTAAAAAAAAAAAGAAAACAAAATTGAACAGAAATTTATAAATTGAATTTATCTCATTCGATTTTATTAAACTGAAATAGAGAGTGGGTTGAAAACAAAAAATAGATACATGCAAAATATGACTTTTCTAAAGAAAAAAAATGATCTTTCAGTTGAAACTTTTACAAAATTAAATTAAGTCAACTTTTTAAGCAGCTAATATAGGTTAGGTTAGGTTAGTGAAGAGGGCTGCCAGGAACGCGGCTCGCATTAGGCCACCAGTTTGGGCCCATTTGCCACCCTCATGGACAATCACACGCATTCACACTTACAACCATGGCACTGGCGGGATTCGAACCCGCAGGCCCCGTAGCATGCCGCTTTTCGGCCTGACGCCTTAGCGAGCAGTGCTACCGGGCCCCCTCTAGTAGCCAATATAACGCAACACTAAATTCTACGAGCCCACTTTTCCATTAAAATAAAAAACACTAGCGCACCTGAACCGCTAGAAACACTAATGTTTGAAGAACAGTAGAAGAATCGTGCAGGTTTTGAGTGCATATTCGACCACATGTGCTGCTTATTACGGCCAAACTGTTTCAAATGCCACGTTTTACTTTGGTCTCAAGAATGCATTATAACTCATATGGTGGAAGGTTTCAGATATTACCACTGGCATGAATTTCAACGTTTATGAGAGCAAAACACGGGTTAATTATATTCGTTATCAGTTGCTTATTTCACATAATTTTGAAAGCAGCATCTCATATAACATCAATGAAGAAAATGCTCAGTGCCTGCAGCACTGTAACTGAAGTTGGTGTTTGAGGCTGCAATCCGAAAAATTTGCAGAACTTTGGGAATTGAAACATCGGTTATTTATTTTCATTGTAAATGTTTCCGGTATGAACACTAACTGTAAGCATTTATTGATACAAAAGTAGCACAACCGACTCGTGCTGGCAACTTTCTGCCAGTATCAAAGACAAGAATATATCACATCTGCTTCACGTTGTTATATTACATTCGAAGTTATGGGAGTATAAAGAAATTTAGGGTTACCTGCAGCGAGTTTTCTCAAATAATCGAAAACTTAATATTTGCTGTTTATTGTCACATCACAATATCATTACCATTTGAAAATTCTACGATAAAACCGCTTAATAAAGATATTGCAATTAAACACAAAACCAACAATAGCTGGCAATCCTATCGTGGCTTTTCAACCAAATTTGGCCTGAATAATGTTTATGACAGGTTTCATTAATTGTATGATATTCGTATTGATTTCATGACTGCACTGGAAGTTATAGGGCAAAAAGTTTTATTTTCCTGAGCGAATTTTCAAAACCCAAGACACAAAAATTACCATAGCTGGCAGCACCAACCAAATTTTTCAACCAAATTTTTACCAAACATAGATTAAAGTAAGGTTCAGCTACTGTGTCAATTTCATGAAAATCTGGTAACTAATTAAAATTTCATAGGGCAAAAAGCAGTTTTTTTTCTTTGTCATTTTTCAAGATGGCACCACTGGCACAGAGTTGCCTACAATTCAAAATCGCTTCTATCAGATCTGGTCCTACTTAAGTCCAATGCATTCTGTAAATTTCAGCTGTATGTGATTATTGGTTCGTGAGTTCCCGTGAACAGAAGTTTTTGATGCTAAAAAAATAGGTTAACTGGGAGAGGGTTACCGTTCTTATCCGACCTTAAATTTTCAAAGTTTTACTTTAAACGTGTAGATAAAACATAAAATTTGTATACAGATTGATTTTATTGTAAGAAACGGACATTTTTTTGAATATTCGATGGTTTGAATGTTTTCACTTCCAAATGTTTATTTTTTCAAATTTAAGACACCAAAATTATCATAGCTGGCAGCTCCAACCGAATTTTTCGACCAAATGTCTATCAAACGTGGTTTGAGGTAAGGTTCAGCTACTGTGTGAATTTCGTCAAAATCGAACGATTCAATCAGAATTTATAGGGCTAAAAGCAGTTATCTTTTTTAGTGATTTTTCAAGATGGCACCACTGGCACAGAATCGCCTGCATTTCAAAATCACTTCTATCAGACCTGGTCCTATTTAAGACCAATACATTCTGCAAATTTCAATTAATTCTGCTTATCGGATCGTGAGTTTCCGTGAACAGAAGTTTTTGATGCTAAAAATATAGGTAAATTGGGCAAGGGTTACCAGGCGTGCCCGTAATACCATATCCAATTTTTTTTATTGTCTATGTAAACAAAGCACAAGATTTACATATGAGTGGCTTTTTTTTGAAGAAGTGGCATTTTTTCAAGAGAGACGATGATTTGGAGGTTTTCACTTTCAGTGCCTGCCCTAGCTACAGGGTTGCCAGCACGCTCATCTAACAAATCTACAACTAAATAATACCAATATGTTTAGAAAATTTCGTAATGATTGAATGGCTCTGTCAAAAGTTATCGCAATTTAAAAATTTTCAAATTTTCCAGTTCTCTTTTTAGGCACCCAGCGCACACATGGGGTTAAAAAATTCCAAAACATTATCTGATTCACATGTAAAACACGTTTGAAATTTATTTTGTCAACTTTATTTTTGCGAAAATTATTTGTGTATGAAATAATAGGTATATTAAAAATATCACTTAAATGGCCGCCGGCGCCAAAAAGTTAACAATAACTGACATTTAGTGAGACTTGGACCGATTCTGCATATACATCAATGTATTCTGAAAGTTTCAGCTCAATCGGATGGCGCGTTCTCGAGATTATCTCACTGAAATTTTTTGATGATATATATATATATATATATATATATATATATATATATATATATATATATATATATATATATATACATATATATATATATATATATATATATATATATATATATATAGATATATATATATATATATATATATATATATATATATATATATATATATATATATATATATGTATGGAAATATGAATTTTTAGCCGAATCGATTTTAATATTTATGTTCTTCGAACATTAGTAATAATTCGAAAAATCAGATCATCACCGTCTGATTTTTCGTCCCAAGAACTATCCTATTATCCATCTAGCTTACTTCACAGTTTGATATAAAATCGACAGGATATGGTAATTTTGAAAATGTTCTCTGTTAGATAGTACATTAGCATATTTCAACCAGTTTGCAGCGAACGCGCTTAGCACGCATGTTTAGTGCACTGTTCTCAGCTTCATACTCCTTTTCTGCAAAGATGAAAAAAATTGACAATTTTTATGTTGAGGACTCCGAACATTTACCGGGTCCGGTAAATATATGCGGTTAAAAAAATTCGGAAATTTTACCACTTAAATAATAGAAAATCAATTTCCTATTTTAACTGTAATGAGCTTACACTGAAAGAGTAATTTGAGATATTCCTTAATTATTATGGAAGGCGCTTATTTTTAAACACGATAAAGTATATTCTTTTATTTAGTAAATGTTCACTCTTCTCAACAGGAATTAAACACTTGCGAGTGTTAATTTAGATGAAAAAGATTATAAAACATTATTACATAAGCATGCATATTTTAGCATGTAGCTGTGACGTGACTGTTTTATGGGAACATGGTTGAAATCCTATCACAATACAGCTAAACTTGGCTTTACTGATTTCGTCGTATATCGACGGGATAGAAATGATATTTCTTCTAATAAATCTGAAGGTAGCAGAGTATTGATTGCTGTCAAAAACCAACTGCAACCAAGCTTAATTCCTTGTTCTTAATCTTAATAACATCTTGTATTAACTTTCAATCTTAATAACATCTTGTACTTCAAAAATCGTTGTTTCTACGGTATATCTGTCTCCTGATGCACCAGTCATTATATACATTCATCATGCGGAAGATGTTAGCAGCTGTTTTCATCGGGATTCGAATTCCCATTTCATCGCTATTGGTGACTTTAATTTACCCAATGTCAGCTGGGATCTAAAAGAGTGGACATCGCACATAAATTGCCAAAAACAAAACAGTTTTATGGACAGTATTTAGGGACAGTAACAGTAACAGTTTTATGGACAGTAACAATTCTCTGCTAGATTTAATTTTTTTAAATTCAAACAATGTGCCGGTAAAATGTAATGATCGTTATCTTCTTCCAATTGACCAACACCATCCAGCCTTAGATATAAATATTTTGCTTGATATAACTTACAATACTACTGAAAACTTTGTCCTGAGCACTTATAATTTTAAAATGCCGACTATAATTCGATAAATATTGCTTTGAACGGTGTTAACTGGTTGGTAGAATTAAATGTTGTCCCTTTGGATGACTTAGTAAATAAGTTTTATTCTATTTTAAACAGAATTATTAATCAGTTAATTCCATTAATTAACTTTAGACCAAATACTTTCCCAAGTTGGTTTCCCTTGAAGTTAAAGAAACTTATTTTAGGCAAAAAAGCTGCTCACTTGAAATTTTTTTTCTCAGAATGACTATAGCTATTTTTCTAGAATTAGAGCGAAATGTAAATATTTGATTAAGTTGGATTCCAAGAAATATTTCTATCGATTAGAATCAGAAATTCCTAAAAATTTCAAATACTTCTGGAATCATGTGAATTCTCTTCGAAAACAAAATTCTCTGCTTTCTACCATGCGTATGGATAATTTTCATAGTTCTGATAAAAAAGTTATTGCAGATATGTACCACCTGTGTTTCATAAGAATTGTGCACTTAATCTGGCTCCTGTACTCTTGTACATTTTTAACAAGTCGTTGAATAATGACGTTTTTCCGACAGCATGGAAATGTAGTTTTATCATACATGTATTCAAATCTTGTGAGAAATCAAATGTGCACAAGTACCTTCCTATTTGCATACTATCAACTATACCGAAAGTTTTCGAAAGTTTACTAACGGATCACATAAAACCTATTGTTAAACCTTTATTTTTACAAAATCAGCACGGCTCCATAAGTGGCAAATCAACATCAACTAATTTGCTAACGTACCACCATTTTATTTTTAAGTCCCTCGAATCCTACCATCAGGTACACTCTGTATATACTATATACTGACTTCAGTTAAGCTTTTGACCAGATAAATTTCGATGTGCTATCGATAAAGCCCAAAAACATTGGATTTGAACACAATTAAAACGCTTTATTGTTCTCTCGTTCGAAGTAAACTTGATTATGTTTCAGTTTTATGGAGTCCACATTATCAAGCTTTTAGAAGCAAGTTCTAAATTTGGAATGATGCACTTCCACTGAAAATTTAATTTTAATGCTATCAAGAAAAACACGTCTTGACAGCTTCTTTACAAAATATATTATCCCTGTTTAATTTTCAATATTTTTGTTTACATTTTTCTTAGCCTACTATATAAATAAATCTGGGTATATTGTAAAGTGTTGTGTGGATATGTCATTGTGGGGGTTGTTATGTGTTCCCACAGCTCACAACTAACGTAAATAAAAATTAACGATTTCCAACTGCAAGTGGTCACATCAGTCAAGTATGCACTGTGAGCTGGTGTCTGATGAGAGTAAGTGCATACTTTCGAAACCAATTTCTCAAAAAAAAATGTTCAATTTAATTTTCAATTTAAATCATCCCGCAAAAACAATTCCACTTTGATTCTGCTTTCGGAGGCTTATTCCGCAAAACAATCAAGTCTCTCGTATCAATTATTCTCTGCTGTGATAAGCTTTAGGGACGATATACATTGTCTATGCTGATGGGAAGGGAACCATGATCACAAATCAATAACTTTTATGAATGAAATTGTATTTGATTTTTAATGCTGACTACGTAAGCATTAAAAATTATTTGGTCCCATAGAGTCCATTTCAACGTTAGATTTGGATGAACTTGTTTCTTTTTTCTACGAAAAAATCTTTCAAGCCATTAGCACGTATTTATCAAAGATAAGAAAACGCAATAAACGTTCTGAGCCATGGTTAGACAATAATTTGAGACAATTAAGAAATGGACGAAACAAACTTTATAGAGCAATTAAAAATGATAATAATATCAGCATAGGGCTAAGGCAACATTACGAGCTTCTATCCAAAGAACTCTCAGTTAAGTCTCGGGAAGCATATGAGCTTTACTTGACTTTAATGGGTAACAAAATTGTTAATATGAAACGAAAAACGACTGCCTATCCCGCTTCTATGTTCAAAACAATCACTGCCAAAGAATGATGTCTTCAAAAGTCAGTAAACATATTTGAAAACTTCCATTTCTTCCTTTACTACATCGAATTGGTATGAATGAGCTTTGATATTTTTCGAAATCTTAGTTATAAATGTGTAGATTATTTTAGATTTTACATGGTTTAGTGAGACTAAGAATTTATTATTTAAAAAGTGGAATGACTATGCTAAATTCATGTTCCACGTTGCAGAGGAGACTATCGGCGCGGAAAATAGAAATGAAGAAGGCAAGCAGTGAACTCATCACTATTATACACATTTTTAACAGTGATCGTTTTAGAGACTGAAGTAGTGAAATAAACCTATTTATGTTGAACTTTTATCAGCAACAGCTCAAGGACCTAAATCGAAGAAGAAGAAACGAGCAAATTCAGTCTGAAAGAATCCCAGCAAACAATTTAGTGAGCGTTCACTAAAAACGATAGTTTCTCGACAATCAACAGACATATACCTCATACGAAACCGAGCCTGTTCGTAAAATGAAACGCATCAATAATTTTGCTTAGGATGACCAACGCAATAAATAATGCAAGCCATGTGTATGTACCCTATGGCCTATGCGGCTCAATAGCAGACTTTACATAGATTTTTCTCCTACTTTGCTGGTCGCGGTATCCTAAACAAAATTTCAGTTTAATTCGACTGTGCTGTGAATTCGTCTGTGCTGAACAGTGATCTTATATAACGATGTTTTATGTTCGTCTTTAGCAGCCTATATTGCTTTATTCTACCAGTCTTCTAAATTTACTCGGCTATGAGTAAATAATTTTAACTCATTTTCAATTCGTAAAAGCTAATATATTTGAAATCGTTAAAACTATCGCTAATAATTCATAAAAGTATCACTTTTAACGAGTGTATAGGTGATATATACTCGCTAAAACCACAACTCATTTACGAATCGTTAAAAATGATTCTTCTCGGATGGCCATTTTAGTAGGATCAATGAATCGTTTTCAATTCATTTGCGAAATCGTTAACGACCAAAACATTCGTAAAATATGACTCTTTTATGAATTAATTACGATGCATTTGGTATGATGGGATGAACCAAAATGAAATTAAAAATGCATTAGTTTATATTTATATGCTCGTATTACTATAAACACGTTTAATATAATAGTGGAAATAAAACTATTTTTTTAATGATACAAATAATTTGTTTTCTTTGGAATTCAAAAGGCTCTCAAAGGCTAGTAACATTGCAATATATGATTTGAATCCGTTCAAAAATAGTTCCAGTGTATATTACTTTTAAATTGCTACTTTATTTGGCATTAATATCCATTCATATTAAATCAATAATAAGATTTAATACATTCGTAATCTCAAAGTATCCCCAATGCAATTAATATTCAATACGTCGAGAATACAAATCAATACACAGAATATTACAAAATTCTAATTACAATTATATTAATGTTTGACATTTTTAATATTAAGTAACGTTATATATTTGAATACCATTAAAATTATTTGTTATTTGTTATTATTTGAAAACCATTAAAATATTTTAATACCATTAAAATTTTATATATTTTTTTTATATACAATACAAAAAATATTGAAATCAACACCGAAATTTCTAACCGTGTAATATTTCCAAATTTGAAGACCCTTGATAGACTCTAGTAGGTTTTGTTGGCCTGCGTATTTTTTTCTTCCCATTAGTATCGGCTTCCTTAATTGAACCAAGGTAGTTGGAAGATTGCACTAACTCAACTTCATGCTCCACTTTACTGATGGTTTGGCCAACTCTAGATGTTCTTCTGGCAGATACTGCCACACTTCGTCTTTCTTTCATTTATCTGCAGCTTCAATTTTTATGGAGTCCGCTCTATCTGGATCAAAAATTATTGTACAACTAGCTCAGATCTTGCAATTATTGTTATTTGGAATTATAAAAATACCGCTACTTTACTATTGATGCAAACTTGATTAGAACAGTTGTGCACTTTCAGCCATGTTAAATACACATTGAAGCTTGATTAAAATATTATCAACTTCATTAAATAGTTGGAATACTTTAAATAGTTGTTAAATTAGAATATATTTGGTTTTTAAACGCAACGTTGGGCTCAATGAGATACTTTAACCACCAACTATTGTCATGATTGTACGAATAACTATGTAAACATCTACGAAGGTGATTTTTTTTTTAAAAAAAGTGAAAAGGTCGATGTTAAACTCAGTTGCAACTATACGAATCTGCTAAACCAATGCTGTTGTTTTCACCAGCTCTTTCATTCTAGATTCTTAACTCTTCTCTTTTATACTCTGCTGAAATCAATCCTTACAAAAAAACTGCATAATTTTCCTATCTACCTGCTCTTCAATATTCACTCAAATTTAAAAGGTTATTTGCTTCTGCTTAATCTCTTCAAATGACTATAAATGCATATCCAAACTGCCAAGGAATCAAAGCTGACAAATGTTCTAAATAATGACCAGAAACAAGGCTATGCCGTAAACAATGGTCTAGTTGCTCGAAGCCAAATGTCGCCGTCAGACAAACGGAACCAACATGTATGTAGTTGCTCCCCAGACAGAAATTGATTCGAAACGTTTCTCTGTCAATCCGTCTGTTGCACCAAAGTCACTATCTACCACATGCTGTGCATTAGAGCTGCGTTTGAAATAATTGTGCAATTGTTGCTTTTAGTACGAGATACGAGTAAGCTTCACTTGGCTCAGTCAATTTCCAGGACAATGTGTCATGGGAATTTGAGTTAAATCGTCAATTAATTTTGTTTCATTATACTGATGTTGATCTAAATTTGGTATTGAATGTAGTAATTGTTATTATGGCTATATTGTAAGGTGGCTGTAATGTAAGTTACAATAGAAAGTGTCTAAAAAGGATCATAAATGTGTCCTAGATATTATGCTCGTATGCAAATAAAAATGATTTTATGCGTAGATCGGTTCAGATAAATGAGCTAACATAAATTAAATTTAAATTTATATTGAATTCTACATTCCAAATAAAAACGCATATCGCACGTTGCAACAAAATAGCACAACAGTTCGTAAGTTCAAGAAGCGCCCAACGTGGGTAAATTTATATATTCAATCCATAATAAATGAAAAATTTAAGACCTGTATTAAATATTTATCAACCGTCAAAAAACAACACGACGGAATGGTGGTTATACAGCAACTAACTTTATTAAACTCTAAGCATATATACAATGTAACAATTATAAATGTTGTAATTCAAAAGTATTAGTGAGAAATTATTTACAGAGTTAGTTTTTAATACAGGAGTTTTATAGCAAGTTAAATTCATCTGTATGTGTAAGAGTTCCATATTAAATTAAATTCATTTTCAAAAGAATACATATGTATCAACCTGCCTGTACCAAAAACTTTTGTAGCTTTTGGTTTTATGCAAAATAATACAAAAAATTCAAAACTTTTCACAAAGCTTGTATTTGTAATCAAATAAGAGAAATTATGAAATGAACATTGAGTGAAAAAGTTTCTTTATTTTCAAACACAACACGAAAAAGTGAGCATCCAATGTATTATATAACAGCTCCCGCTCTCAAAATGTTATCTTAAAGCCACAAAACGTGCATGACAGCTCCATAGATTCGTGGTATTTTCAAGATATTCTTTTTATTATATAAATAAATATTCTACTAGTTTCTCTCAGCCGACTTAATTTACTGCTTTTTTAACAAACAAGCTTTGTCACAGCATTTCCGTAAATAAACACTTCCTGAAAACTCCACTGCCTAAAGCGTCGTAAAACGTAAACCCTTAAATAATGTTCAATCACAATTTCCAGTACCCTTTTCAATCGGTTACTCTATCCTAGCCTAACCAATTCAAATTTGAATCAGCTTATTCTCATTAATTTCAGCAATTTCACACCCATGTAACGTCTCATCTATTGTATCTTAACTATCACTGCGATGCAATTCATTTCCTTTAATTTGAAAAAATTAGTCTGAATCAACGATAAATACTCAACGCTGTTACACTGAATCACCCAATAAAATATTTTATTTCGCTGCTTGAATCATTTCTCTCTTTGTTTGCCAGTGTATTTCGCATGTATTCGCAAACATATATGAAAGCACGAATACTCACTCCCGTTACTTCCGTTTCCCAACGAGAGCAAACTCTTCGCATTATGTTCATCATTCCCTCATTCTGTCCTTATACACGTGGCTAATTTATTATCATTAATCTGCCGTTCTTGTTCTTGCTACTAGTGATGCTTCTGCTTCTCGAGCTGCTACCACTCCTGCTAATCTACTCGTAAGAATGTTTGCACTAATAGCTTCATCGATTTTTCCTCGGAGCCGCTTCAGCAAAACCAATTATTAGAAGACGACTAGTCCCAGCTCGACATGAAACTTCTCCCACTTCGTGTCATCAAGTGCACAAAAAGTGTTTCCTGTTTAGCCATCAGCATATGATTTGCCTAATAAGTTTCATAATTGAATCATATCAAGCGGAAGTGAACATTCCCGTTGCGTATATTCGAGGCTCGAGTCAAATTGAATAAATCAAGAAAATTTTCCTAGCATTTTTACGACCAGCGCTTACGAAAACATTCTTTTAGATCCAAGAAACTAATCAGCGTGTCCCGTCAGAATGGTAATGCATGGAAAGCAAAAAATCATAAATCCTTGCTGGAACTGATTTGACGTGGCTGATTTAAGGAAAATCATTTGAAGCACCTGGGCTCCGAAATGTTATAAAACTAGAAAAATTCCTGCAAATAAATTGCACAACTTCTAACGTACCATGGCTCAAGTTACGACTTAGCACTTAATTTCGGTCTGCAATACTAATTGTCTGATTTCACGAAAACTATTTATCATCTTACGCCAAAATAAGTGGTCGACTCTCCAGAGACGTAGATCAATCAAATGCTAATCAGAAAAAAATCCTTTCATTGAAAAAGCTGTGAACGAAGATTGGATAGCTCGAAATACTGACTAGACACAAAGATAGTTTCACTTAAATGTATGCTAGACATTCACTAAAGCCGTCGATGAGAGCTTTACAGAAAGAGTTAGATAGCAAAAAGTCCTGTATTTGGGGCAAATGTATGCATGAATAAACTATGAAACGGTCTAGCTATTTTTAACACGTTTTGTAACAGGGCACTGTTCAGCTCTTCAAACAAGGAATTGCTGCTCTGCAATATATTGGCTGGTGAGAAAAGAATCAGCTGTGAATACAGTATTGAAATTCATCTAAGATATTCTCTTGAACCTTTTTCGGGAATCTCCATCCGAAGCAATTGTAAAAGTAATCGAGGACAAATCGAATTAAAAAGAAAATGATTAAGCTGTCATACATTGGATTGAGGAATAAATTCGTAGCGTTGATATTTTGGCCCCGTCGTGGTTCTTTTAAGATATTGAAAAGTCGTTTTTCGAGTGGCCACTTGAGATATTTTTATTCTCTCCAAAGAACATTAAAAGGCAATAATTCTAAACGACAACTAAACTAAAAACTAACAATACATCGACTTAGCATCGTGACCTGGTGATGATGTTAATTTGCGCTGGTCGATGTCTTCTGTTGCGAAGAAGGATGGTTTGAGTCGGTCGATGGAAACGTTGACATGCCGGCCGTTGATGTCCACTTTGTAATTTGTCCTTCCGATTTATTACTCGGTACGGACCATCGTATGGCGGAGACAAAAGCGGGCGGACCCTGTCGTTGCGAACAAAGACATGTGAATTCGTTTACAAGTCTTTGTTGATGAAGACGTTCGGAGTACCGTGATGGGCTGTTTCCTGCGGTCGTAGTTTACGCATGCGTGCTTTGAGGTCGCGTAGGAAGTCGCTTTCGTTGACTGATGAGCCAGTGTCGCAGAAGAATTGACCCGGAAGACGTAATGTTGCGCCGTAGACCATGTCGGCAGGAGTAGCTGCTAGATCTTCCTTCAGCGTTGCTCGTAGGCCGAGTCATACCATCGGGAGTGCCTTGGTCCATCCAGTTGCGTCTGCATGACATTGAATGGCAGTCTTCACAGTACGATGCCATCGCTCGATGATGCCGTTTGGTGGTATGGTGGCGTGCGAAGATGCGTTGTGCCCAAAAGTCGAGTCAGTAAAAACTTGACTCTCGAATTGCCGACCTAGATCGGTGGTTATTCGCGCGGGCACATCGAAATGGCTAATCCAGGTGTCAATTAGCGCCTTTGCCACGGCAGTTGCTGTGATGGTCTCCAACGAAATCCCCTCAGGCCATCGTGTGTAACGATTGATGGCGGTTAAGCAATATCGGAATCCTTCACAGAGAGGTAATGGTCCGATCAGGTCAATGTTGATGTGATCGAACCGTGCATCTAGTAGACCATGCCGTTGAACTGGTGACTTGGTGTGGCGACCAACCTTGTTGCGTTGACAAGGTAGGCAGTTTCGTACGAAGGTTGTGATGTCTCGCTTCATAGATGGCCAGAAGAAACGCTCGGCGATGATTTTCTGCGTCGCTCGTGTTCCAGGATGTGACAAACTGTAAAGATTGTTGATGACGTCTTGTCTATACTCTCACGGTACGTAAGGTCGGATCTTGTCTGCTGTGACAATGCAGTGTAGCGGAGAAGTACAATTCGGGATTTGTTGTTTTTTCCACTCCAGCGGTTGATGACAGTCCTCGAGCAAGGTTTGGAACTCGTCGTCGTATTGTTGTGCTGAAGCGAAAGTACAAAAGTCGATTTTATTTATGCAACTTACACGAGATATGTAATCCGCTATGACATTATCATGTCCTGGAACGTGTCGGATATCTACACTGAACTGTGATATAAAGTCCAGTTGGCGTTGTTGTCGTGGTGACGCTTTCTCTGGGTTTTGGCGTAGTGCGAACTGTAGAGGCTTATGGTCGGTGAAGATAGTGAAGACCCTGCCTTCGAGCATGTGGTGGAAGTACTTCACAGCTTCGTAGATGGCCAGAAGCTCCCTGTCGTAGGCGCTGTATTTTCGCTGTGCGGTCGACAATCTTCTCGAAAAGAATCCTAATGGTGCAGCGTTTGCTCCTATGGGCTGATGCAATACGGCGCCAATGCCGTCGTCTGAAACGTCGACATTTAAGGACCATACCGCTTTCGCGTCTGGGTGAGCAAGTGATGGGGCATTGACTAAGTCCGTTTTGCACTTGTTGAATGCGGCCTGCGTAAGCGGAGTCCATACTATCTCGGACTTATCCCGTTTCTTATTTCCAGGAATCAGTTCCTCGGCGAACCCGCGAGGGTATTGTCGTTATCTGCTCCGCTCGCGGCTAGTAATGACTCGACTGACGTGCACGGTGTCGCGAACGCGGGCGTCTTTTTTTCGGATTGGGAATCACTGTCTGACATGTTCGATCGGTGTCGGAACAGGAACACTTTAACTGTTTTTATGAAACTGTCACTAATATTACACACGATTTACTTGTGTCGCGCGTCGCTTAATGCCTCGTACTTGATGACGGTAGAGGTTGTACACTAGTACTGCCGTATTTGTGCACAGTATCGTAATCAGAATGGCTCCAATTTTTTTACTCTCGACGGCTAGGGATGAATTTATAACCATGGTATTCGAAACTTCTCCTACTACGGGTCTCGTTTCGTGATTACCCATGGTTTACAAAACACTTAAAAAAAACCGAAAGACTGGCTAAGGATCGTCATTTTGGCCTCGTCGTGGTTCTTTTAAGATATTGAAAAGTGGCCACTTGAGATATTTTTATTCTCTCCAAAGAACATTAAGAGGCAATAATTCTAAACGACAACTAAACTAAAAACTAACAATACATCGATAATTTATTTAATTTTTGACATCGATAATTACAATACATCGATAATTTATTTAATTATTGAAATCGCAACTCGGTGGCAGCGCACAAGTGAAATATGATATGCCCATACCAGTCGGTCTGATATGGGCGCGAGAAAAGAAATGCTGATTGAACAGAAATGCTGATTAGGTTTCAAATGCTGCAAGTCGCAGTGTATGCGATAAGCAACATTCGAACGTTTTGAATCTCGTCGGTCAGCTTAACCCTGGAATGGTACGGTAAATTTTTGGATGATTTTGGGTACATGTTTTTACTAAAAAGATGGCAACAATAGTATTATGTACATTTTTTATTTTATCATTAAACATAAAAAGATTATATAGCTTCTAGCCTCATGGCAGTCGGAGTGGCCAACTGGCTGGTGCGCGACGAAATGTATACCCTATGTGAGTAAAATTTACTCATCGGTACCATTCTAGGGTTAAGCAACGTACGAGCGATGGCTCGAATTGCTCATGCTGAGGCGAAGTATCGTATGCAGGTTAATGTGCGCGAAGGAATTAATTCAGCAGAAAATACATTGTATGTTATGTACAATAGATTTTCGCGTGTTGCTACAATATCAAAGAATTTTATTTGAACAAAAAATAACCACTAATCATAATCAATAATGTATTTACCGTTACTATTTATAACCTGTTCTCATCTCTCGACCACTTTGTTGATTCCGTCTTGCCAAAAATCGCCCGGCCCGGTGTCGAAGAAGCTGTTGAGTTATGTTTAGAGGCCCTCTTTGTTGTTGAATCTAACACCTCTCCTTAGGCTCAACAGTGAGCGAAACAGTTAAAAATCGGTTGGCGCCAGATCTGGAAAGTATGGTGAATGCTGAGGAACTTTCCGTTCGAGCTCTTGAAGAGTGGCTTTGACGACTTATTTATTTATTTATTTCCAGTTTACAACAAAGAATAATATAATTAAGATAAAAACGAAAACTCTAGCGCACCTGAGCCGCTAGAAACACTTATGTTTGATGAACAGTAGAAGAATCGTGCAGATTCTGAGTGCATATTCTACCATACGTGCTCCAACCTGTTTTGATTGCAAAATCACTTTGATCTTAACAATGCATTTAAACTCATAGGGTGGAAAGGATTTTAGGAATTTCAAGATTTAGAAAAGCCAAAAACTGCAAAACTTACAGGAGCTACATGGAACATAAACCGAAGAGATGATCAGAATTTTAGAGGGAACAAGTGGAATACAAACAAAAATACATTCAACAGGAGGAGAAGGATGACAGTCATGAAAGAGAGTTCATGGATAAGCCACTGAAGAGCCACTAAACCATCGCCACCGCCTTTTTTCATTGATGCTGTACAATCACGCTCGCAATGAAAAACAGCATGAAGAGTGAAGATTTTGTTATTATAAACATCCCCAATTAACCATGTTTCGGTAAGACAAATAGTTTGATCAGAAGACAAATATGAAGAGATATTAGACATATTTAGCTTGGTCCTTAAACAACGAAAACTCTTGTAACACACGTTAAGTTTGTTAATGAGCCTAGTCCTCTCTTTGTGCTGTGAAACACAGAAAAAGCCAGGCCTCGTGCGTGACATGAGGCCTGGCATTATCGTGAAGGAGAATGGTTAGGTCTCGTCAATCGGGTCTCTTCAGCTAAATTGCCTCATTAGCGCAACACAGTTGGGCAACATAAAGTTTTTTGTTTATGATACTGTTCTTCTTCAGGATCTCCTAATACAACAAACGCTTCAAATCCAACCAAACGCAGATCATGAACTTATTTGGATGGAGGTCTTGCTTAGCTTTCGTCTTCAGCGTATCTACTGGAGTCACCCACTCTTTTCTTTGTTTTTTAGTGACGTACTCAAACAAGCAACATTTCTCATCGATTTGGTAGAAACACTGGTCTTATGTATACGTATTGCTCGGTGGTGGAGAAGCAATTTTAAGGTAATTTTTTTTATTTATATGTCAGTTCGTGGGGCACCGAGGCGTCCAATTTGTCGGGAAACTCCCTTGAATGAAGATGATTGATAGTCTTCTTTTGATCGCAGTTCAATTATGTGGCCAGTTCACGACTTGTTTCACTCCGTCAAAAATATATTGAGACGCTTCTTGTCGAATTCAAAAGGTCTTTTGATGCAAGACAGATCGTCGAGGTCAAAGTCAGCCCATTTGAACTTTGTAGACCACTTCGATGATGTGGACTTGCCTATGACACTGTTTTTTGTACACGTCACAAATATCCCGGTCTGCTTCGGCAGTTTTTTATTTTGACCTAGATGGAAAACGAAGGAAAACAGATGTCTAAAATGCTGATTTTCACATCCTGGATTCTCCATTTCTAAGCCTAAATAAATTATTCAAAACAATGGTTAGCACAGATTTATGGAATAGAAAGAGCTCTTTCGAATGAATGCAGACGCGTTAAAATGAAAACATAAAATGCTACGAACTTATTTTTAAAATCAATACATTGATCAGAGTGAGCTGATTCTGCTCTGTGAAATAAGAGCTATACATAAAAAAAATCACGAAATAAGTTTTACTGCTAACTGAGCGATAATGACCCAAAACGGCGTATGTCAGAAAGCGTACAACGATAGAGGAAGAATGATATGATTGAACGAAGATGCGGAGAATAGCGTATGATGAAAGGCATGGCAATCTTCATGAAAAAGTTAAGAAGAAGCTGTGACGACCTTGTGAAGTACCATAAGTTAATGAAGAAAACTTTCATATCGATAAGATGAAATTTTCACTTGAGACAGAAGATCGATACATTATGTATCATGAAAGTATTCAGCAAACCGGTCGATGTATCCTAGGCAAATAAAGAGGACAGACTGAATCAGTGGCGAATTGCGTGTGAATTTTGAGTTGATGAAACAACTATCTACCGGGAACAGTTAATGTGCTGCCAAAATAGTTATGTTTTTAAATAGTCCGATGTAGGCAAAAATATTAAGTTAGTTAAGTCAATTGGCCGAATCTTTTATCTGTGCGTACTATTCAAGCAGATAATTTGTAAGTGGATGAGCTGATTAGAGTCGTGCAGCTCTTTTTGTCCCAAATCCGTGCAGATACGTCGGAAGCATATATCACAAAATATATTCATCTAAAACTTAGTAATTTTAATGACTTTGTGTGCAAGAATTGAACCTCAAATGAGAACGTATTGTGGATTCATTGAAGCTAATTGCTGCTCAAAGTTGTTCAAGACTACCATGACTTATGGCCCACTGGTATGCTCATCAAAACCTCATCATAAACGGCGTACTGTACATTTTGACAAGATCGCATTCGAGTTCGAAGCTCTCGAGCAACATAAATCCTACAGACATTACTTTAATTTTTGATCACAGCGTGTATTATCTAAATATTTGCGGCGTAAGAACCAAACGGAAAAATTCAGGCTTTCGTCCTTAACTTCCTCTGATGTTAGCTGTTTAATGGAAGCTTTGCTCTCTAATGTGATTTTCAGTGAGGGAATTTCGCATATGCACTATGTTTTAAAGAACTACCGGGATAGAGTTTTAAAAAAAATTCAGATGATGAGAAGATTCTGACCTCCACTTAAAAATAATTTCAGTGATTTTGTAATTTTATAATTTTGTACTTTTTGTACGTTTAAAAATTGGTGGACCTCTCTTCTATGGAATCTACCTACTGCTTATTATTGTATATATTGCTCGTAATATCCCGTTATCTATTTCTGAGTGCTTGTTTAGTGATCTGTCTAGTAACATTTTAACCAACTTTCCTCACTCGTTTACCTGTGCTAACTTCACCAAGCCATATATTTGGTGGAATATTTCAACAATGGCAAGCATACCTAGAAACCAAGCGTTTTTCGTTCCTATCCTCCAATTTTTCCCAATTAAATCTTATTCCTATTGTTAATAATCGTCTTTTGGACCTTGTTTTCTCCAAAATTCGTTTCAGTAATATCACTATCTTCATGGCTTTATCCCTATGGCGATCTTGATCGTCAGCATACTCTGCTTTCACTTCTTTCATTACATAGATATTGGAATAGCTCTTGCATCCTTTTACGCTTTGCTTTCTAGCCTAGTTTCCCTTTATTCTTCCAGGGCATGTTTTAGCAAATTCTTAAGTCTTCATGCTGCATATTTCTGTATTTATTCACCACCACCAAAAAGCAAGGCACTCGTAGAATACAAGTGACAACAAAAATTTAAGCAGAAGTACTTTGTTCACCGAATCTGGTTGTTGCATCACCACCTTTACATATGTTTGTCTCGCGTTTTGCATGTAATACTTCAGCGGAAACAATCAAAGAATACACCTTTGCCAAACTTGAATACTCACAGCCTCTACTTCTTTGTAAGAAGCTGACACCAGATAACTTGCTGAATCAAGAAATTGCATCCTTTAAAAAAACGGTAATTGTTGGCACTCATATTCTGCTTCACAAAGACTTCTGGCCTCTGGCGTCCTGTTCAAGAAATTCACCAAGAAACCCCGTAGAAATGTTCATCCTACAAAATTAAATATACTTATAACATAAACACCGCATTGAAAGTACGACCAGAATGTCCACGGTCTGAGGACCAAAACTGATGCGATCAGTTTGAACTTTACCCTATCCTCAGATGACATTATTTACTTAACAGAAATCTGGCTGACTGAAGATTTGAATAATAATGAACTACTTCTTTGACATAATATCTTTCGTAAAAACCGCGACCATATCCTAATCGGTGTAAATATGGCACTTGAGGGAATACTCTGCAATGACTTCCCTTCCTTTTTCTCTCCTATTGAATGTGTTTTTGTTCGCATTTCCTTAGTTCCGTTCAAAACTTTAGTTATTGCGTCCATTTATATCCTTTATAACAGTCCTATTTTAGTTTACGAATGTTTTTTTGCGGCACTCTCTTCCTACGTTAGTACTTAGTTTACTACTGCTTTCCTATTAATGTGTAAAAATTTCAACCTCCCAACCGTTGCTTGTGATACTGCATTCTCGACTATCGGATCTGCCAACAGCAATTCCCTACTAACCTCTTCTTTCCTTTTATCGTACTCTTTTTCTCAACTCAATACTTTCCCAAATTCTGATAATAAAATCCTTGACCTTAGTTTTCTAATGTTCCTAAGTGCACGGCTAATATAGCCTTTTCTCCTTATGTACCTCCTGATCTCCATCATCCTCCACTTTTTTTTTTAGAAATATCCCTCAATTGACGTACAAAACAGAAAGCTGCTAATGTCTTTCGTTTCAATTTTCATAAAGCTAACCTCTCAGCTATGGCAACTGAAATAAATATAGTTAATTGGTTATCCTTCTTTCCTGGTCTTGATATTGATCATTCTTTGCAAAAATTCTACCAATTTTTTTTAATCCGATTTCGCATTTGACCCTAACCTACTGCTCGTTTAAAACAAAGGCTGCCGCCTGGTTTAACGCTGACGCTGCTGCCGATCTTGAGGCAAAAGACGCTACTCGTAGTAAATACAAAATTACAGGCTCTGAAAATGACCTTATTGATTACAAAAGAAAGCGAAAAAATGTGCGAAGCTCGCTTTGCAGTCTTACATAAATCACATTGAAGCATCTATCCAATCTGGTCATCATAAATCTTTTTGGTTGTACATTCACTCTCTAAAAAGCTCCTCTGGTATTCCCAAATGTATGAAGTAAAACGATGTAACAGCTATCACAAGATGCTTGTAAGCTTTTTGCTCGCTACTTTTCTTCCTTTTTTTCGCAACAAATTCTTCCTTTTTCCGCTGCTTCTCTTCTCCAATTCTCTCCAACATTATCATCTTTTCGTACAAATCCTATTGAAGTAGAATCTTTAATATGCTCCCTTGATATTAGCCTTGGCTGTGATCCTTATGGTATTCCAAAAATCCTAGATAAATTTTTATCTTCTTCCATATATGTTCCTCTTTCCATTATTTTCAACCTAAGCATTGATTCGGGTAGAGTCGCTTCCCTATGGAAAACGGCAAATTTTTTCCCGTACACAAAGCTGGTGACAATGTTTGTATATCGGCCCATTTCCCTCCTCTCCTGTTTCAGAAAACTGCTTGAAAGGGCGGTTTATAAAAGAGTCTACCCTTCCGTCCAATCTTTTCTTGTTCCAGAGCAGCATGGATTCATCAAAGGCAAATCTACATTGACCGACTTGCTTTCTTTCAACAACGGTTGCATCTGCCTTGGATCAGCAAAAACAGATTGATGTAATCTAGACAGATTTCTCTAAAGCCTTTGACTCTGTGAATCATGCTCTTTTTCTTCTGAAACTTGAAAATCATGGTATGTCTGGTCCTCTACTCTCCTGGTTCACTTCATATGTTGTTGATTGTACTTGTGTCGTAATTGTTAATACCCATACCTCTTTTCCATTTTTCCTACCTCATGAGTTCTGCAAGGCTCAATTCTTGGCCCCTTGTGGTTTCTGTTGTTTATCAATATTCTGCCATCTTGTATACGTTCTCCTTGTCTTTTGTATGCTGATGATTTCAAGATGTTCAGAGTAATCAAGACATTTGACGATTGCTGTGAGCTACAAAATGATATCTCTGCGTTAAATAACTGGTACATTGCTGATGCACTTACTCTGAATGTCGCAAAGTGCCACCAAATGTTATACCCATAAAACTACTTAGATTACCTTTTATTACTGTGTTTCAAATTCCTCTCTTAATGTTGCTGTCATTTTCAAGGACCATGACGTAACATTTGTTTCGAAACTCAAATTCGATCAACATATAACGTACATCACTGCCAGCGCTTCTAAATTGTCTGACTTTATCCCTAGATCCTCCAAACCCTTTGCTTACCTCTCCACATGTTTGCAACTCTTCATGCCATTTGTCAACAGTATTCTCGAATGCTGTTGCCAAGTGCGGTGTCTCCATTACCAATACCTTGTGCAATCCTTAGAATCCGTGAAACGTAGATTTACCCGCTCTTTGTTTTACAAATCTAACATCCCTTAATGTGTTTATAATCATCGTCTTTCGATATTGCAGATTCCTACCCTTGAATCACGCAGAGTTTTCCTTGACGAGTGTCTCCTTTTAAACTACGTTACCAACTTGTTAATTGTGATTCGGGAATCTTTTCGATCTAACAGATCCTCTTTCATATTTAACGTTCCTTTCGCTCGAACTGATGTTTACCTTTATTTGCCGTTGTTAAGTATAGCTAGACAACATAACGAGTTAAAACCTGGTCCTCTTCCGGTGACTTTCTTTGGACACAAAATTTTTTTGAAAAATCGAGTCCTTAAGTACGATGTCAATTTTTGATCTTGCTAATTGTTTAATTTTCTTTATATTATTTATTTTTGTATAGTTTTTTTCTTGATACTTCGTGCCTAAATTTTAGGAATGTTTTGGACAAAAACCATTAACATCGCCATCATCAACCTTTAGCATGATTTGTTAGGTCTGTTCGCGTACTTCAGCAAACTGCAGCAGTAACAGAATTTGGCAGCTGGCTTCTGTTTGCTTCAAAATTTGGCTTGCAGCAAAAGTACGAAAACGACTTGCTGCGAATCTATTTTAATAAATTATAATAGATTCAGGTACGCGAACAGACCAATTATAACTGAATAATGCACAAGAATATCGATTTTCAACGCATACACTATCTTCACAGGACTATACGCAAATAACCAGAAAAATACCTATGTCATTTCTTTCGTTCGTATTTATTTGAAATTGTTAAATTTGATGTATTCAAGTAATTCAGTTCAGTCATGATTCATTTAACTATTACCATCGGTAAAACATCGAAAAATTCAAATATTGCTTATGAATAATATTCAGTTAACGTAACTTAGCACTGCAGTATCGTTATTCTATGTTTTTACCTACTCTGGTTCGATTGTAAGAAAAACGTTTTATCGTAGACACAAACACAAATGCTCATTTATACCAGTTATTCGTTTGTGTCGTCTTATACACATTTCCGTTTTATTGAATTTCCACTCATTATGTATGAGCTAGAATTGTTTTTGTCATTATTAAATATTAGATAAACCAATCTGAAAACTGCTAAATATTCCGGAAATATTGCCATGCACAATTAAATTCGTTGTGTTTCCGGGTTAAAACTATTAGCAGTCCAATGAATTAGTAGCTAAATAAAATTTGAATGACGTAGGTATAGTAAAATATTTTGCAATTAGACTGGAAATAGCAAATTGTAATGCAGTTGTTGTAGGATTGCGAAAAACACACCGATATAAATAATTCTAGAGGCCCAGTATGCCAAATTCGGCATTTTGTTGATAATTCTTTCGGAAAATTGAAGCGAATTCAGAAAAAACTTTCAGATTCTCAAACTTATTCGTTACGCTTTCTTTAAATCCGATTTATGGAAAACGTTACAAAAACACCGAAAGTGCTCAAACTTTCTCCTATTTAGCTCTTGAAAAGCTTTCGTACATTGATCAATTTTTTTTCAGGATTCATTGCGAATTTTTTGGGAGTTCCTTGTGAATTGTTTGTGATTCTTTGCGAATTTTTTGCGAACTCTTAAAGAATTATTTGCGAATTCTTAACGAATTATTTGCATTTTTTTGCGAATTCTATGCGAACCTTTTCAATTTTTTTTTGTAGAATCTTTTCTAGATTTTCTTGTATTTCTTGTTCTTTGAGAATTCTTTCAATACTTTTTTGATATTTGCATATAACACTTATACATTTTCATATAACACATATATAACACTAATTATTTTTATTTCTTTTGGGTATTTATTGTTTATTATATATATATTATTTATTGTTATTATATAGACTTAATATTATAGTTCTTAAAAAGCATTTTTTTTACGACTCATGTTAAGCCGGCCTTTGGTGTCATAGAAAATCTTTTTCAAAAAACTTTCCTGCTCGTCTGGTCGAATTGACGAAAATCTTCGCACTGCAGCTTCTGAATACAAAAGGGAGAAGTTACTAGAGAACCATAAACTTGGGTAACATTTCAAATCTTAAAAATTTGTTAAGTACCTGTAAAAAAGAAACACAACCCAAAAAGAAAACACGTCTAGTTTTGCTGACGATCGCTTTAATTCTACTTAAAATGCTGATTTATTTACATGTTTGTGTGTTTAGATTTATTTACATGTGTGTGTGTGTTAGTGTATTGGATTGAACCAATTTTTTTACATTTGTGTGTGTACTGCTCTGTCGGCAACAGTACCGTTTTAATACATAATTCACTAATCGCACTAAGTTCGGAATTTGAGATGAATTCCAACGTATTTCTCTACAAACTCTTAACGATTTTCCTATCGTAAATTCGTTCGCACATTGTTCGGGATTTGCTCGAACTAAGTGAAATATTCGCAACAAATTCCGAATGATCTCAAATTTGTTTCTTGCAGACTTCAGAAGAGATTCTTAAGAAATATTCATATGTTTCTCATAAAATAATGAGCAATCTTACCCCAGACAATAGTTTTATTTATTTCAAGAGCTTTTTATATTTCTATCTCTTTCGCTCACCTTCGGAATAGTCGTAACCAATTATGAATTCCGAATTTGGCACGCTTGGGGATTTGGCCATAGCGAAATCTATGTTGCCATATTTTAAATTCTTTGTTGTGGTTGTAAAAAACGCATACAAACCCAGTATGCCAAATTCGGCATTTCGTTGATAATTCTTTCAGAAAATTGAAGCGAATTCAGAAAAAACTTTTGGATTCTCAAACTTATTGGTTACGATTTCTTTAAATCCGGTATATGGAAAACGTTACAAAAACGCCGAAAGTGCTCAAACTTCCCCTCTTTAGCTCTTGAAAAGGTTTTGTACATTGGTTTATTTTTTTAAGGATTCATGGCTTAGTTTTTAGGAATTCCTTGTGAATTCTTTGTGAATTCTTTGCGAATCCTTTACGAATTTTTTTGTGAATTTTTTGAAGAATTTTTCGCAGTTTTTAAGAAGTTCTTTAAGCATGCTGCCAATACTTTTTATACCTCTTCATATAACATATATATTTTTCATTCTAATACTAATTCTTTTTATTTCTTCTTTAATTTCATTTTGTTTATTTTAAGTAAAAAAATTGTTCATCCGTTTGGTAAGTTTGTCTTTGCTGCTATAAAAAACAAACCTTTTTAAAAAAAAACCTTCGAGCTCGTTCCGTCTTTTTGAAGGAAATCTTCACAAGGGAACTTCTGAATACAAAAGCGAGAAGTTACTAAAGAATAATAAATTTCAGTAACATTTCGAACCTTTAAAATAGACACTGTCAACAACTCAAACAACACATTTTCATTATTGGCAGTAAATTGTTTGAAAAACAAGAGCACCAATTCTCCCTAGTAGCTGCGAGAATACGCTATTGGAATTTCCAATGAGCGTCACAATCACTCAGCATGCAATATTTACACATTCCGGCCGCCGACTAAAGCTTCAATTCGTATTCCTCCTATATGACGGGAATGCAAGAATACGATGTCGGGCTTTCTAAAAAGTTCTTTTTATAAAACTATAAAGCTAAAAGCTCAATGTTCACCTTGTCTATGCCTTATCAGCCTAGGACTTGCAATGTTAAAATTAAATAAACAGACTATGAATCGGTAATGCTTCCACGCATTACGCGAAAAACTTACCGAATATATGCCGACGCATTACTTTTCCCGTTGGGAAAGATTGAGTTTGCAGGAGATAACGGTGCACGTTTCACGTAAACAGCTGTGGCTTATAGAGGAAACAGAAGATGGTGGGCTGTTTTGCAATCGTATTGACCTAGATAATAAAGAATTTTGAAATTTAACGGCATGACTGGCACTGGGCGAAAGAATATGAGAATGAGAACGTTTAGAAGCACGTAAGTTGCTCGTTAGAGGTGCTTTTAAATTTCGTTTAAATAATGGCCTTAGTAATAACGATAAAGAGGAGAAAGACAACCCATATTAAATCGATGATCAAGGCCTTCAACACCTGAAATAATGGTTTCATCGCCAATAAGCTTCAAAACTTTGCATTGGACTTTGTCTAGTTCCGCTAGAGTAGTGCAACCTACCTCAGCTCTTATATGGGAGCTATGATCAAGTCATGGTATTATGAGAGTCTCGTAGATGTGCGCTATGTCTAATGGAGTAAAGTATTTCTTACCTCTCTGAAAGAAGCCAAAGCAATTCATGGCATTTTTCGCAATTTAAAAAACCTGGCTGGTCCAGCTAAGTTTGCTGAAGATGTTAAAATCTAATCGGTTTTGTGAGGGTGGTTCAGAAATACCTACACCAACAACGGTAATAGTGTGGCTAGCAGGAGGAAGATAAGCGAAAGATGACAGCCTTGGGTTATTTTTCTTTTTAGGATGCATTAAACGCAACACGATTGGTTGAAGCCCAAGCAATGGTTTTTAATAGCAAGTTAAACATACGATCTTTACAGAAAACCTTGGAAGAAACGATCTACAAAGAAACTTTCAATCCACTTGACAAAGACAGGAAACAAATCAAATGCACAAAGCTTGGCTAATAGAGCTGGGTGCCAGACTCTATCAAATGCCTCCAAAATATCAAGAGGAGTGACCTTTGCTTCACCCAATCTGTGAAGAGAACGGTTTCATCTCCCAGTGAGAAATGAAAGTAAGTCCCCTGTGGAGCGCCCACAACAGAACAGATACTGGCGGTTGTTGATAAGATGGTTCGAATCAAGATATTTTATGGTTAACTACGATATTAATTAATAAAAATGCATACATACGAAAATACACATTTCACTTATCCTTCGCTTACTAAGTGAAGGTCGGAAATGCATCGAATTCTGTTAAAAGTTATCTTTGACATTTATTTAAAGTCGCAGCTAAAACCATCAGTCGAATAGGGAGAATAATAAGTCGTATTTGAAAACATGCAGGAGCTGTGTCTACTCCAACTGATAGGAGTCTGATCTTAGCCTCCTCGTAGTTGCAAGCAGCAATCTTTCCTAGATTAAAGGAAACTCTTCCTGCTTTAGGGGTTAATCCAACTTTAGTTTCCCATCACCCGGTGGGAACATACGAGAAGCGTAGGCAAGCGTTACGAATCTCTCTGAGGCATGGTAGCGATTTTTCTATGGAGTGCTGATTATCAGCCGCAAGGACGCTAGCAGGGCTCGGAGATTTAAACGGCTCAAAAGAGTTAATAACCCACCTCAGCTGAGAATTTGATATTCTGAACGACGGCGTTGAGGTGTAAGCTTGTTTCATTTGGTGCACCACTTCCAGAGGACAATAATTGTCCGGAGAATACGCATCAATAAGAAAGTTTAGAGTATCTGTGCTCGAACTAGTCCAAATGCCCTCAGGGTTCATGACGTACCCCATAGCCATCGTAGACGTGCTTAAGACCTTATAAAAGCACATTACCTCGCTAAGATTCTCTACGTTTCCACAAGAAGATCTCCATGAGGCCATCTTTGCTTTGTCTTCATTTTATACAGCGACCAGTCATCAGACTTCTTCGAGCTATTGAGCTCCCTCCTATTTTCTTCGCAGAGTGCTGATCTCCATATTCCCCCAGGAAGGCTTGGGATTTCCCCTGGCTGTGGGTGGATTACTGCTCTAGACGCGAATTTGAGAGAACTAGTAAGGGTGTCAACCGGGCTATCCAATTTATAGTAGCAGTCAATGCTCTTAGAAGCAGTTTCCAATAATGATCGGGCCAGAGAATTAACTAACATCTAGTCCGTCCTCTTTCTGTTAGTAAATGCTACCTGCTCAGCAGAGCTGCAGCCAGCAAATTTGAATGATATGTGCCTATGATCAGACAATTAGCACTCCTGTAAAACCATCCAGTCACGGAGAAGATGCGAATGCCGCCCACTGACCAAAGTAACGTCAAGTGCCTCCGTACGGATTGAGATAATGAAGTTTGGTTTGCTGTCAGTATTGGCGATGAAAAGTTCATGGACAAGGATGAAGTCAAAAAGATCCTCACCTCGGCCATTTGTGTTACTACCCCTTACTTCATTATGAGCGTTAGAGCCATGGCTTTAGCCACAACACGCTTGACAATGGGAGTGCTAGTGCCATGAACATGTGCCATGTAGCAAGAAACAAACCAGCATGATCTTTGATCGATTTTCACAGCAACAACAATGTTATCTTTGTCACAGAAATTGTGTAGTACAAGAACCTTTATGGTTTTCTTGACAAGAATGCAGACACGTTGCTTATGTAAGCCATCAGATGTTATCAGTCTGTATCTATTGGTGCATAGCCCGCAAACCCGGTTGCTGGCAACCCATGGTTGTTGTATAAGGACTAGCTCTCCTCTGCCCGAGACAACTGGAGCTGCAGGACAGCTGATGCTGCTTTGAAATGGTTCAGATTCACTTGAAGTACCTTCACTACTATTAGTTATTGATTAGCGTTAGGTCGAGGTCCTCCTCCTCAGACATAGAAGCTGGCCCAGCCCCCTGCTCTGCGCCAAATGTCATAAGGTCCAAGTAGCCACTCAACTCGGAGGTAGTTCCGATACTAGGATCCCGCCGATTGTCTACCAGCTCGCCAATCTTCGCAACCTTCCAATCCTCCGTATGAAGATCCGGGTTGAAGAGCCGAACTATGTCCAGGATTCCACTGGATCCGAATAGAAACAAGGAATCCATGTCCTGGATCTTGGCCGACTGCGGATCTCACCATTAAGCACCACCTTAATCTTGGCCAGAGTTCCCCCAGCTCGGAGATTGCCCGCTTGTAGATCAAAAGATCGGTAGATCTTTTGTCCCCAAACACAAATAGCCTGATTACTTTGGAGGTGGAGGATTTGAGCTGGCTGGCAGACTGCAAATAAAGTCTGCTTTATCTTGAGCCAGTTTTCTCAGGCGATGATTCTATCTCTCTTGCTGGCATCAATCACTGCCCAAACAAGGCACTCTTTGGCCTTTTCATCAAACGACCGACTTATCCCAGAAGGGATTGCTATTAGTTTCTACTTTTTGCAGTCCTGCCTGCCCTGATATCTGTCAAAAGATTAAAATCAAATAAACAAAGCTTTGTCCTTAAATTAAAAACTTTGGTTTTGAAATCTTTAAAAAACAGAAATCGGTATAAAAATATATTTGCAAAGACTATGAGAGAGGAAATTTTCCAAAGAGCAATATTTATCACTGGCATTTCTATTCCAGTGGTTTAATCTCCAATTGAAGTCGTTGATACGCTCTTATTCACGTTAAGCCAAGATCCACACAAGACTGCAAAGAACCTAGAAGACTACTTGACCGATCGATCTGAGTCTTTCGTTTGGTGAGTGGTGTTTCAGGACAAGTACCTAATAACAAAGTACGAAGCCATGTGTTTGAAAACCTTTCGATATCCGAACTGTGCGAAACATGACTAAAAGCTTGCTGCCTCGCTCGTGAATTTTAAGTACATCTGACGTTTAGTTTCTATGTTAAGGCATCCATGAGTTCGAGATCACGTGAACTTTTGACATGTCTCCATTATCTGGTCATTCTTTCGAGCGAAAATTTTGGCAATGGAGAAAAGCAGAGACAATGCTCATTTCTGACGGATAAAATGTCAAGAATTTCACTTTTCGATCGATTTTCTTATTGGAAAGACATTTGCACTGCTCCATTTTCAAATTGAAACACCAAATGTCACTTTTTAGCTCGAAAGAATGAACTGCACAAACTAAATTGGCGTGAAATGATTGGAGACATGTTTCGGTGCCATCTACGTTTTCAACGCGAAAGCAACTTCAAAGCAACTTTTCATGCTAAGAACTTAGAACAACTCTTGCTTATTTTCAAGCTAAATTTTCGCCGAAGCAGATTTCAAGTGAAATTTTGTATGAAAATTTCACGTGAAATCGAACTCAGTAATATGCTTTAGATGTAAAATCAAAGCTCCTACTTCCGTGTTTTAATACATCAGGTATGACATTGCCAGTGGAATCAGGTCATTTGTGTATGGTTAGGTCAAATGAGCCATATATGTACTCGACGAAATAAACAGAACAGCGGTGGCTCATGTATGCACTGTATGATATTGTCGCCTTGGCGATCTAATAAGCTAGTAAGCTTTGGGTCTAATAAGCTATGGGACTGGTCAAAAAAGTTCAGTTTTGATTAAATAAAAGTTTTGTTTAAATAGTTTTAAGTATATATTATAGAAGTTTTAGTATACAAACATAGAACAGCCTGAGTAGTGATAGTAGCGTCAAAAGCAAATTGGCGTAATATATAGAATAACAGGAAAAAGAGCCGAACCTGTCAACAGAAATAGAATAACGAATACAATAGACTAGGGTAAGTTATTACAACTTTTTTTTTCAAAAAATAAACGTTTATCAATTCAGTTCAAAAATTCATCCATGGAAATTAATCTTCGTGTGGTCCTCAGCTTGTTGGTTCACCATATTTAAGATATCATACTCTAGAAAGATAGCGTACTATATCAAAAAAAATCAGAAATTTTTCACTTTAATTCTTAAACTAGAGAAACACAATTAAACCACAATTTTTAATGAAATTTTTCAGATGAGATAGTCACAATTGTATAACACAAAATGTATAACATTTGTATGCATGATTGTAAGATGCACTTTCATTTAAACTTTCATTTTTGGCTTTGTTTCCAAACTATCATATTATTTGAGTAGCATTTAATTGAAACATATCTTATCATAGCAATCTTATAATGATGTTTGGAAAATATTAAATCTTATTTGAGTTCAGCGTATACGTAGCTAGAATGGGAACTTAACCAATTCTCAATGTATGAATTGGTTTTTGTACCGCTAAATAGAAAATGTCAACCTTCTTTTTACTGAACAAAACAAAAGCATCAAGTACAGAAAAGTTACAGTCTTGTACTCTGTACACAAGATTATTACTTTAAAGTTTCCCAAGAACGACCACGTGTATCGGATCTGAAGTGAAAGTAATGAATAGCACCAGTTTAGCACCATTTAGCACTTCTTGTCAGTGTTTTTCCATTCTTTAACTTGAAAAATAGCAATTGTTGTTCTCTAGGCAGATTTTACGAAAAATAAACTGTTGACTACGGAATTTATTCAGTATATACCCAGTTTGGTGCTTTGAAGTTTGAATGCCCATTAATTTAAATACATTTTTCAAATTTTTTATATGCATACACGTGTATGTACATATATTTTACATATTCATTCTTCGATGCGATCAATTGCGCTCCTTAATAGATTATCCTAACTTTATGTCATCTTTGAAAACTTGTTTGCAATTATAACGAGATTCTGTCACAGACACCAATAATTCAAGCGAAAAAAAGATTCCAGTCAACATTCTAGAATATCAATATATTAAGTCAACATTTTTGAATCAGAAAGCTTAAACTGCTAAGTACTTCAATGATTCAGTCAATTAGCACGAAACCTCCAACGGTTCAAGGCGCTAAGGTGACCTGGTATATCCAACAAAATTCATGAAGCGTTAAGTCGTTCTTTTCACCGCAAACTGACAATGACGTAAAAGGTGTTATGTTTTGAACTAAATGAAGAATTCAAGTTACCAAACCGTAATGAATGGTAAAGAAACTATTTTTTCATTGCCGATATCACATCCTTAATATTGCACTTGATTAAATTTGGCGAACACATAAATACACTAAACACATCTCATGCAAAGGTGAAACAATCTGCCAAGTTTGATCCTTCCGTTGAAATGATGTTTGCTTTTTGGATAAATTGACTGGATGTAGCATAGCCGCATTTTCATTTCATTTCAGCTATGCCGACATCTTGCCAATACACCAACAGCTCGAAATGTTTGAAGAATCCAGAAGCTCCTTGATGTCAGTTGACATAAATATCCGGTTAATTTTAACTATAACACAAAATTAAATTCTTAAAAACTTCAAAATTTCAAACTTGTGAAAACAACGTGGAAATTAAGTCACTCTAAACAAAAAACGTTTAAACCATTCGACAGCTCGTTAGCTACTAATGCTCGAGGTGGCGTTGAAATTAACCACAATACCTGGTGCCAACAGGTGGAATCTATTATATTCGATCCCATCTAACCACCGATTTGTTTGCGTATTGAAGTGAAACTAAGAAAACGTCATGTGACACCAACACCTCGACACAATCTGAAGTCATTGTAAAAGTCTTACGAGCCAGCAACTACTGAATAACCACTAACCGACTGCCCATTTCGGTGCTTACTTCACGACGTTCGTGATAAGTATTCTCAATACTTTTATCACCAGTTCAGTATATTCAAACGAAGAAGGTAAAAATACTTCAGAAGTCACTACCATTAAATAGCCGCCGCATTGTACGTGACGATGGATGCAAAGATGAAACCGTCATTGTTGCTCCGTACTCTTGGTATGTGTGAAATATTTCAATTTCTAGTAAACTTAGGAAGCATTCACGCCCGGTACACCAGATCATGACTGTAGTGAATGGAAGATCTGGAAGAAGAAATCTTTTTTTAAAGAAATATAACAGTTTATAGACTCAACTATGTATAGATCAGGAATTCACTTACTTTAAATTTTTGCTTACTACTAGCATACGCGAATTTAATTAATAACTAAACAATTTTGCGGGTGAATTTCATTTATTTATCAAAGTAGTATTCTTTTAGCTTGACACTCTTAGTCCAACGATGTCCTAAATTTTTTATGTTTTCCAAAAAAAAATCTGTCTCAAGATTTCTAAAATAGGCCTCAGTTTCCAATTCAGCTTCTTCATTTAATGAAAATCTCTGTTCACCGAGCCATTTCTTAAAATAATATTCGTAAGGGGCATTTCTTGATATTATGGTGTGTGGGCTATTCGTTTCTTAGTTTATTCAGTTTGGTCATTGCTTTCATTAAAGTGCAGCTGGCTCATTGTATTGATGAAAGAGTACCTTTTTCTTCGCCAAATTAAGCCCCACTACCTTTATCTCTTAACGCTGCAAAGTATTCTCCTGTTATCTTTCTTTCCTTGATGTAGCATAAAGATAAAGATTGTGCTACGCAAATCTAAAAAAACGGCTTAGCTTTTCAAGCCAATGTAATAACTTTTGCAATATTTTAAAGCACATGAGCCCGCTTCAACTAACTATTTGTCTGTTTCTTGCTCACAAGTTTGTAGTGATGGATGGTGAGGGATCCGTGTTTATGATGGAATAGATCCGTGTCAACGGCTATGATCTGACACAGTATCAATGATTCGTCGTTTTATCAATTAAAGTATCTTTTGGACGACCTGAACGTCGTTCATCCTTTGCGCTGTTGCGACCATGTTTAAATTTATTTACTCAAAGACAAAGGATGGATGATGATACAAATGTGCTATTAACTTATTTTATCTTTCATATAAAAGTGTTTTCTTCCAATGTATAATTGTTCGGATCTCCACTAATAACAACTCAATTTACATCGCTGTTGTCTACATCCCCCCTAGATCTGACGAATCCCATCTACAGCATTTTTGTGACACAATATCTTCACTAGCGACATCACTTAGCGAAAAAGATAAAATAATAGTTTTGGGTGATTTCAATCGTCCGAATCTTTGCTTTGTTCCGGATGAAAATGACTCTTACCTTCTCCCCGTAAACCTTGTAGACAATGGCAATGATTTGCAGCAGGTTTCCCAAACTCCTAACCAAAATGGTAGGTAATTGGTTAGATCTTGTTTTCACAAATGCTTATGACGAAGTAGTGGTTAGTCCAACTAGTAACGCAGATCATCTTTCTTGCAACAGTTTACACCATACAGCACTGTCAGTCGAACTTTCCACTCCAGATTCCACCTGCTTAAAAACTTACAATAACTCAATTGTATTTGACTTCCGTAATGCTGATTATGAAAGCATTAAACATGTTCTTGATACTACTGATTGGTCGACTACTGTTTCAACACAAGATCTCGAGACAGCCATTTTGTCTTTTTACAATAAAATATTTGACGCCGTTGAAAGATATGTTCCAAAGATAAAAAAAAAAGAATAAATTGTCTGAGCCATGGCTTGATAGGGACCTTAGGCATATGCGAAATCGTAGGAACAAACTTTATAAGCTTATTAAAGAAAATACCGATGTTAGTCCTGCTATTCATGAAGAATATAATGAAGTTGCTAAGCAATTTTGAGCAAAGTCTCATGAGGCTTATGACACTTACATTAGAACAACCGGCGAAAATATAGTCCGCAACCCGAAAAAATTCTTTGATTTTGTTAATGTGAAGCGAAAAACTACTGGCTATCCATCATCCATGTTTCTTAATAATATAGCGTCTTCCTCTCCTAAAGAGATATGTGACCTATTCGCTGATAGTTTCCAAGAAATTTTCGATGCACCAGACCCATCAAACTCACACCTTTCCTCCGCTGATTCAGCTTCAATAGCTTTTGTGAACCATTTAGAAATTTCCCGTGATGAAATACGTAAAGCTATTTTGGATCTCGACTGCAACAAAGGTCCTGGGCCTGATCTTCTTCCTCCGATCTTCTTGCGCAAGTGTGTAGAGCAGCTTATAGATCCCTTGCATATTTTCTTTAATAGATCACTTTCGTCGGGAATTTTCCCATTCTGTTGGAAGCTTTCGTATGTCACACCCATATTCAAAAATGGTGATCGACGCTGTATCCGAAATTATAGGGGCATTGCCATTTTGTCTTCGATTCCGAAACTTTTCGAAAAGGTGGTATACGATAAACTTTCTCCGCTTGTTGATTCCCGTTTGAACGAGCAACAACATGGCTTTAGAAAAGGTCGCTCAACTACCACGAATTTGACAATTCTAATCTCTGACGTTCTATGCAAAATGGAAAAAGGATACCAAATTGACGCAGTCTACACTGACTTCAGTAAGGCGTTTGACAGAGTTGACCATTCTACCTTGATTCTAAAGCTTCAGAAATTTGGTATTGCCGGGTCTTTACTCAGCTGGCTGACCTCCTACCTTCGCGATCGAACACAATGTGTAAAATTTCAAGGATTTTTATCGGAAAACGTTAGTGCTACCTCTGGTGTACCCCAAGGTAGCCATCTTGGCCCACTTCTTTTTAATATATTTATTTGCGACTTATCTGACGTCCTAGCAGGCATACCTCATTTACTCTATGCAGACGATCTCAAACTTTATCAGACTATTGAATCGAAATCGGATGCCCCTTTCTCCAATCCAAGCTTGATTCACTTGATCAGTGGTGCAATATAAACAAGCTCTCTCTCAATATCAACAAATGCCAAGTTATTAGTTTTTCCAGGAAATGCACGGTCACACACAATACTTACTTCCTCGGCAATAATATGCTAACCCGAGTTGATAACATTGCTGACCTCGGTGTTATCTTAGATAAAAAACTCCGCTTCACCTTACACTTTGATAAAATGCTCTCTCGTGCGAACAAACAGCTAGGTTTCATCAAAAGACGTGCCAAAGAATTCCGTAGTCTGTGGGTCACAAGATCCTTATACACTTCACTTGTACGTCCTATTCTCGAATACGCTTGCATTAGCTGGAATCCCGCTTTTGAAGCCCACTTTTGAAGCCCACAGTGACAGACTCGAGTCAATACAAAAACAATTTTTACTTTTCGCCTTGAGAGAACTGTACATCCCTTATGATTTTAATAGCCTACCCCCTTATGAGTTTCGACTGGGTCATTTAAATCTATCAACACTAGCCTCCAGAAGAATAATGATATCGGCCTGCTTCACATTCGACGTCATTAGAGGCGCTATTAATGTAGAATTCCTGAATAGTAAAATTTCGATAAATATCCCTGTGAGGAACACCAGGTCCAATCGTTTCCTAAAAGAATATTCACATTCGACGATATATGCAGCAAATGAGCCAATAAATAGATGCTGCAGAATATTCAACAGCATAAGTTATTTATATTCCCCTACGATTTCCAAATCATCCTTCAAATCCTCTCTTTTGCATGCCATCCATACCCCTAAACCTTAAGCCATAGCTTATATGTCAATGTTTTTATTTATTTATTGTTATTTATTAATCTATTTGTTACTTTTTTCATTTGTTTGCTACTTATTTAACTTGTTTGTTTTTTAATTTTTACTTGACTTTACTTTTCCATTTTATTTTTAATTTGTTATTTTATATCTGATTTTGTACCTTGTTTGGTGAATAAATAAATAAATAATAATCATTGCACGAAATTCTTATTTTTCCGTTTTCACAAATAGGGAAAGTCGTTCTGCTTAGATGAATACAACAAAGGAACAATGCACAAACTCTGACAGCTGTCATATAAATAATGCTGTTTTTGAAACTGTCAAGGTTTAAGTATTAGTGGTGCCTTCAAGTGGCCAGTTAAGACATTTATTGAACTGCCCTTGTATTGGTCAATCTATAGTGTCCCAGCATACCATGTAGCGAAGGTATTGCCAAAAACGAATGCTGGCGACCCTTTTTTTCACTCATAGTGAACATAGTGCGGATCCGAAGCATTTTTCGCCTAGATTCACTTTAAGCGAATCTGAAGTGAAGGATTTGGAACATAGGAGCATGTTCTTATATGCTATCTCCACTTCAAATTCACTTAAAGTAAATACGTCAGTATTCGCTTTTGGCGATACTTGCCGTACTTGATATACGGGACAGTTCCTTGTGGTTTACTTAAAATAAAAAGTTATTATTCCGTTATTATTTGTTTTTTTGTGAAATATTTTGATTCTGTGTGATATTTTCGAGAGTAAATACAATAAGTTAGGCTATATTTAAAATGTTCAAAAGTGAAGAATTTTAATAAAACCTTCTTTACTACTTTAGGACAAACCTACTTTAGGGCAAATATACTTTACGAAAAGAGAAAATATAAGTTAATGTAAAGTACATAATTTTTTTATATAAGTGCAACTCATACACCCCATATCACTAGCGAGTCACTAAGTTTCACCAAAAGCGAATGTATATAACCCTAAGAATATTCACTTTTAGCGAAGCTTGTCGACTCGCTAGACATTTGAAAAAGGTGATTCGTTACAAATGAAAATTTGGGCGGCCTGGTTAATCATTAGCGAACCGTAGATGAATTCGTTCGCGAATGAAATATTCGTTAAAGTGACTCGCTAATGATTCGTTAGTGAACCGCTTGGTATGCTGGGGTGTGTATTTGCGTGTGTATGTGTGCCTAGGTTGGGGGAGAGGCGTCTAACACACACCTCTTAGCACTCAGGCCAAAAGACCCATTGTACTCATACCCCCAAGCCTACCATAACTTCTCAGATTTCTTAATGAAATCTAAGATCTATGATAGGAGAAAAGATACTATCTTCTGCATTCTGCACCATTCTACCTAAACTCTAAAGCTTCCGAAATTGAGATTACTTAGCCGGCTGACTTCATACCTTTGCAATCGAATACAATTTGTAAAATTTCAAGAATTTTTGTCGATGAATGTTTCTGCTACCACTGGTGGTAGCCAGCCATCTTGGCCCACTTCTTTTTAATATATTTATTTCTGACCTATCTGACGTCCTAATAAATATATCTCATCTACTTTGTGCAAACAATCTGAAAAACTATCACTTATTGAATCTAAATCCGATAAATCCGATGAGTCTAAATCCAATCTAAGCTTGATTCTCTTGATCTTTGGTGCAATGAAAACGAGCTCTCTCTCTCTCTCTCAGCATTCATAAGTTGGTGTTATATTGGATGAGAAACTCCACTTCACCTTACATTATGATAAAATACTTTCCCGGGCAAACAAACAATAATTCGTAATCATTGGGTAACAAAATCTTTATACACTTCAGTTGTTCGCTCTATTCTCGCCATTAATCAGTTGGAACCCCGCTTTTGAAAACCACCTTAAAAAGACTCGAGTCTATACAACAGCAATTCATACTTTTCGCCTTGCGAGAACTATACAACCCTTGGGATATTAATGACCTTCCCGGCTATGGGTTTCGACTGGGTCATCTAAACTATCGACACTTGCATCCAGAAAAATTGTAATTTCCGCCTGCTTGACATTCGACGTCATTAGATGTGCTTTAAAGTTGAATTCTTGAATATTAAAATTGTAATAAATATCCCTGAAAGGTACATCGGGTCCAATTGTGTACAAAAAAAATATCTACACTCCACTATTTACGCAGCTAATGAACCGATAAATAGATGTTACAAGATATTCAACAGCAAAAACAATCTGTATTCTCCAACAATTTCCAAATTATCCTTCAAATGCTCCCTTTTCTAAACTATCCGTACCCCCTAATGTTAATATATATGTAAATATTCTATTTATTTGTTATTTATCAAACGTTATTTATTTATTTGTTACTTATTTATTTTTTTTTTTCTTATATACATTAGTTTACAATTTTGTTTGGTAGTTTATATGTAATTTGTATCTTGTTTGGTGAATAAATAAATAAATAAATAATACGGGCCACATCACAGCCAATGCATTGATAAATGCTGGTCCTTCGAAGAGGAAGTGCTCCCCAAAATCTACCTCTTCTAGACAGGATCGAGAGAGGTCTTCTTGTGCAACACCTTTTCGGTTCATACGTCCTCCTAGGCAGTTACGACCAATCAATATACAAATTTTCCTGCCCTTGTTTAGTTAATACGTATAGTATTGAGCTTGGCGAATATTGAGCTCTAATCTACTAACCTTATATAAAACAACATAAAAATTAAGTAATTTCAAAAAATACAAGTGGGATAAAATTTCATTTGACTGTGCATACACATGGTCCTTTAGCTAGCGTTTTATTTTATCACAACAAGCTAAATACGCTCAAGTATCTTGTAGTGGTTTTTCATGAACTCCCGCAATTTAGCCCATAATATCAAAGGCGTTGCCTACAGAGTTTTGGTCGAGCCCTGTTGCCCGCGTATGTGCACGCCAGTGGTCTTGGATAGAATATGTTTCAAATCAGTCAAAAGACCTGACTGGATAGTTTTGAAAGACTTAAAGTGTCTTTGTTAGCCAACGGTGACTGTGTTGTAGGTGTGGTCAGCTGTAATGTTCAACCCAAGAAAATGAATGTTCTATCTTTTTCGGAGCTGTATTTGCTTATATGATTAAGCTCTGTTGACCAGTCTTCAGTGCAGTATGTTTATTTTTACGAAAATTTGCCCAATGTGCGATATGCAATCTGGTGTGGGGTTGTAGGGAGAAAATTACCTTCGTGCTATTACGTGCTAATGACACAACACTAAGGCATTGCACATACAGGAAAAGAAAAGTGAAGATTCTTTGTAGAAACCATAATCTTTTCTTTAAAAAAAAAAATAGGAGGAAGAAACTATTTTTATATTGTTGTAAATCAAGCAAAAAGTTAAACAGAAAACGGACAATCATCTTTTCAAAAATTCATCATAATCATCGGCTTAACAACCGGGGTCTGGTCTTGGCTTCCTTCAGCAAGTTTTTCCACACATCCCGATCGCGAGGCTATATCGACCTATTAAGCATCGTTAAGCACCGAAAGTTCTGGCCAACACTACAGTTTCTTCTGCCAAAAATAACACCATATGTAGCACCAGCTTTCGTACCACCCGCTCGATCTAGATGAAAGGTTCTAGTACAGCTAGCTTAGATCTTCTGATGATGTCAATTTTACCTGCGCAAGTCAATATTGGTTTGGATTTGGTGGCAATAGTTCCTCTGAATGACATGCAACGCAAGGCCAGATCATGTCTTTGTTCGAGGCCCTTGAAGCTGTTGATTAGTCTGGATTGCCAATCTAAACAGTCATGTTAATTTGTTTGAGATGCGGAATCTTCTCACAGCTTCATACAGTTTTACGTGGCCTTAAAGTGTATAAATACATAAATAAACTTTCATATGCGATCTTAAAGTCTATAAATGCAAAGATGATACAATGAGATATTGGATTCCAGACATTTTTCTATCGCCTGCCCTAGAATGGAAGGCCTATCAATTGCTGATTTGCTTGTGATGAAGATGACATTGATATTGTTGGATAATGGCTTTACCATATGGGGCTATCTGCTTTTGCAGAATAGAGAAGAATATTTCATAAGAACTACTAAACAATGCTTAACTCCTGTAGTTGCCGCACGTTGTAAAATCTGTTTTTTCACGAATGTATTTTGCCTTTCTGCTAGTCTTTAAGCATCTCTTTAAGTTATCATACGTGAACCCTAAACATTTTATCAGCTCAGCTGGCATGCCGTCGGCTCCAAGAGCTTCGTTTAATTTCAGCCGACTATTGGATTGGAACAATTTGGATACGTTGTTGCGGTGTAAGTCTTTTCATGATGATTTGTCAAACAATACTGTATAGAAATTACATTACAGTTTGGCAGGAGTCACGCGTGATCTGTCAAAAAAAGCCTATTGAAAATCAAACCTCATATTGAACCACCCTGTATAACTTGAACTTTTTGGACTGATAAACCTTGAAAAATTTGGTAAATTACCCTCGATATCTGTCAAGAAATCAAAATATTTCTAGCCTTTGAAGCTTTTAAAAATTGGTCTTTCAATATTTGGTTTCGAAAGCCAGAAAAAAATTAAATCAGGCTAAAAACTAAATTGACTCCTGCCTAAGATGGACTCAGCAGTACTAAAGGCAGTATTCTTTAAGTATATCTACTCCTCATCTTTGCCTGGTATCTAGGCCCCAGGACCTACTCTCTCCATCAAACTCTTCGAGAGCGAGTCCTAATGCAACACAAACGGTGCTGATTGATTGATTGCATTGAGTGGGTACCGAAAGCGACCTCCTGAATCTGTTGTGCCTCCTGCGTTACATCCTTTATGATATCCAGGCTTTTTATGAGCCTAGATATGTTCCTTAATGGAACATTTTTTATCCCCTTAGTGGAGGGAAGAGCAAAGCTAAGGAGCTCCAATTTTCATCTGATGTTCAACATACTCTACCATTTCTCCAAAGTAACTGCAGAAGTCTCCCCGTTTCGTACTTATTCAGTGAAGGTACTTTTTGCAAGGAAGGTGATTTGTCGATGCTCCACATAGGGCTCTTATGTCACTTTTGCAGAGCGGCATTGCTTTTTTTGTTCTTTCGTTACTGAAGCCACTTTAGTTTTTTGAGTGTTTCAAACCCTCAAGATTAAGCCAGTAGCTTTCGATATGTTTCTTACTCCATGTTTTGATTTCCTTGTCCGTGTCTGTCCCAGTACAAAGGAGAACCTGTAAAGTAAATTCTTGTTCCTTCTCTGGCCTTGGTATCAGTTTCCTCGTTTCCTTGGTACTCCTCATGAGGATTCATATTAACTCGAGGCTGTTTTATGTCCCTATTTCATTTAGGGCCTCCTTCATCTCTAAGAGTATAGCTGAAGCTATGTGATCGCAATTATAGCCCTGAGAACCGCTTGGTTATCCGATAGAATCAAAGATATTACTCATATTCTCGTTGCTAAGGCCGCCGTGTTGATTCTAAACTGGTTCGCGGATGCGATTCATTTATGCAAAGTAATCCGCGCTTGGAGAACCATACCAACAAGGGAGTGGTCCGTACTTCGGTACTTTCGTATCAGCCTTCTGTAGTGGCGGTGAGCGATCAACAAGTGGTCTATCTTATCACGAATGGTTCCAGCTAGTGATATTCAGGTTGCTTTGTGGATATACATATTTACGCGGAAATCTGAAACTCGCAATAAAGCTCTTTGATGCTGCTGGCTCAATGACGCGAAGTTCATTGTCATTGGTGTTCGAATTGGTGCCTACACAATGCCCGAATACTGAATTTTGACTTATTTTTGCGTTCAGATCTCCAAGGATGATATTTATATCATACCGTGGGCTACTTTTGAGGATCCGGACGACCTGTTCATATCTAATATATTTATTTTCCGCCCCCAGTAGATTTCTTGGTAGAGTCTTCAAATTACCTCCAAACTCCTTGCGGCCCGACGGTTTGTCGCTTCTAATCTCGCAGCCTAACCAATTTGTTTCCTGGACTGCAGTAATGCTCAGTTTATACTGTTCGACTTGATGAAGGAGGGCCTTCTCGGCCCCCGGTTTGCTCAGGGAGCGTACATTCCAGGTTCACAGAGAATAATCCGTTGTGCGTTTGCGTGGTCGTCGTTGTTGATCAGTCCAATCCGAGGCATTTGTTCCAGGTTTTTTGACGAGGGAAGTTTTTACAAGTCAAGTTTTTACAAGATGAGTTGTCGGAACATTGCTCAACCATTTCCATGTGGCGCCTTGGTGAAAGTTGTTTCAAGATACTTGCCGTGTGCCAAAGCTCACACAACTATATTGCAGGTCTGACATCGTGGCTAATCCTCCCTAATGACCTGAGACGCTTAGGTGTATTTCAGCCATCAGGCTGCAACTACAAATTTTACTGAGGCTAAAGCTGCCTCGTTGCCTCAAACCCCCCTCCTTTCTCCGGGCTTGGGACCGGCATGTCACAAGTTAGACTTGCAATCGGCGGAGCTAAGTGAACCATACAGCGAAAAAATGGATCCAAAACCAAATACCGAATTAAATTCGTTTAGCCAAGCTCTAGCTTCAATACAACACGTAAAACAAAAACAGAAAGTCAAAAACCTCTGAGAGCAGTAAGTTCGAATATCAGTGCACATGTACCTACCAAATTAATATACGCTAACCCTAAACTTCATATGAAAAGCAAATTGACTGCGTCGGCAAAATGTCAAAAATATCAATACACAAATACACATTAGTCAACGCATACAGGCCGTACTGCAACGGTCGATACAGTTCATGCTTCGCAATGTACGTTTAGTACCAACTATATGGAAGTAACAAAACAACATGAAAAATACCAACAAAAAGCAACCAATTGGCAACATGGTGCTAATGAAAAAATTGAAAACAGCGTAGAGAAATAAACAGTTTGCTAACGAGATCGAAAATTATCTCACTACCTCACAACTATCCGAGTTACATTTTCAAAAATGCTAATTTAGGCCTTGGTAATTTAGCAATACGTGCTATATATGTAGAATCCTGGCGAAAGAAGAGCATTCCTCGATCAAAATTAGCGAATTAATTCCTTACAATATTGAATTCGCTGTTGTGCGACTTAATCAATATTACATGAGATTATACTAGCTGGCTCATTGCAATATTATTCTTATCAAAATAGGAATTTTAAAACGATGCGCCGATGTAAACAAGGGTTAATTTACGGGGTAGAAACTTTGTATTCATACTCAAAGCATTTGAAGATTTTTTATGAGTCATATAGAATCGCAACCCTGCACAAACATGTTTGTGCATGTATTACAATGAAGATGGTTTTGTTGACGCAAAAATATTATTGAATTCCAATTAAACCACAATTGTTTTCTTTTTCTTCCCTTCTGTCTTATAAGGCAACATTGTATTTTGCATATAACACATTATTTTTGAAGGAACCATATAAAGTCGCTCTAGCAGTTCCATCGATTGTCTGCCCAAAAAAACAACCAATTTCTATGCACGATTGGAATCACCACATTCCAAAATGGAAACAATTTACTTTGCACATCATTTTTACAGTGGATGAAAATAATATTCGTTTTTGCAAGTATATTTTATAAGTTCAAATACATCAGTTTAATAAACTTACGCAAATATCCGCATAAACTTACAACCAGTATTTCCTGAAATGTGTGCTTGATTTATTCTATTTTATTCCAATCCATATTCCTCTCCTTATCCAGGGTGCAAATAGGTCTGCTCGATGCCAGTCTGAGATAACGATATACCGTCTGTGGGTTTGATCCCGACTATAGGCTAATAGCAATTCAAGGTAACATTTTCAATACATGCTTGAATTGTGAAAAAGATTGCGGGAGAGGACAAAACTTAAGGGCATTGTGCGTTCTGGGTAGACGCAGCAAAGGTGAATGGAAATAGACTTCCGTACGAGCAAACAGAACAGAGAAAGCCTCAGTAGAACGACTTGGACGACTAGATTCACGTTTGGTTATTTGGGAACAAGAGAAGAAGAAAAGAAAACACTCTTCTAGGAACAATCTCCGTGATCCAACGGGGACATACGGAGGATGGAAAGATGAGAAGAGTAGAGATATTGAATTTAAAAAGCAGCGAGCGAGTGATCCAACGCTGAAAAATAAATACTGAAAGCGCGGAGACCAGATTTGGCACGCGTATTCAAGAATACTGCGTACTAAATAAATGAATACAGGAGGAAATGTTGGTAAACATATACGAAGAACGCAAGACAAATCCAGCAATCCTAGAGGCCCTGGACGTCATATTCATGACATGAACATCAAATCTTAATTTTGAGTCAAACACAACACCCAGGTCTCTAAAATGCTGGACAACTGACTGGGAAATACCAGACAAAGACTAAGAGAGCACATGTGGATTATTTTTATATGCAATTATGGCACTTCAAAATGTTCAGTGGCAAAAAATTGTCTTGACACCAGAGATTAAGAGCAAACAAGTCAGCTTGCAATTGACGAAAATCGTTTGCAAACTTGGTTCCTCTGCATAATTTTAAGTCATCCGCATATAAAAGGCAGGGAGAATTGATAACAGAAGAAATGCCATTGACAAACAAGATAGAAAGTAAGAGACCGAGGATAAAACCTTGAAGAAATCTGGATGTGGGAAATATAGGAAAGGAAATGGAACCATTAAAAGTTACTCTGCATTTATATAATAGCCCGTCCAGACTACGGATACTTATGTATCCGGATACATAAGTATTGTCCTCACTGCAGCGACATCTGCAGATACATTTCACCCTTGCCATGAAAATCAATGAAAAGTGTGGACGATACTTATGTATGCGGATACTTAAGTATCCGTAGTCTGGACGGGCTATAAGAGGCGAAAATAAAAGCGGCAAATAAATCGCAAAAAACCTATGGAGTTTTCGCAACTGTGTCATGGAAAGGCATGGAACCGGAAACTAAGAAATTAGATTTCAAGGAACGGATGTAGGACCAAAAAAAGGGTTTTGGTTCATTAGAACAGATTGAAGTTTCGATACTGAAAAAGTAACCCCGCATTGCCTGCCTGATAAGCCTGCCTGCCTGCCATTATTTAGACTTAGATCGTAAAATATTTAATTTTTGAAGATTGGTGTTTAAGCCCGTTTTTTTATGAATTCTATTCAAGCTTCAGCCTTGGGCTTAAGAGCACTGTGATCTTCAATTTGAACAATGGAAGAACATTAAATTTAAGAAGACGGTGGATAGGAGTGAAGAAAGAGATCAGGTTAGACAAGAACACATAAAACTTTAATAAAACCCCGTCGACATGGATGCTTGTAGCTTAACTATAGCTTAAGAAAAACATCAACAATGAAATGAAGGTGACGAAAATCAGGTCGCACATAAAGAAAAGGAGCGTTGCGAAAGTAGTCAAATTGGGAACAGGAATACAGAGAGAGGGAGGAAGAAATGAGAACAGAGAAATTGTTATTTTGTTTTATTTATTTTATAAACTCGTCTAATACAGACTAATCGTATTTACAAAAATATGAAAAACAAACAAATAATACCATCGAAGTGAACTATTTTTAGCCAAACTCTTTTTCAAAGATGAAAACATAAGTCGAATATATGGTAAGTACTTAAAATTTCTTTTTATGGACGAAACGGGCCCATTGAAGACGTAACTGGTCCGATAGGAAAGGACAGATAAAATATTGATGTGTCTCATTCTGTGACCTTTGGTATTGAGGCCAAATAGACCTAAAAGGTGTGCAGAGGAAAGATTCCTCGTGAGGAGCCTAGCACCAAAGATAGTTTTGAAATTTTCTAATCCGCTATTAAGTGTGTCCATGGCAAGTATTCTAAGTCGATTAATGTAAAGAGGCAAGCGAAGAGTATCTGACCAAGCAAATTCACACAAGCAAAACAGAAGAAATCTTTTCTGAATGGACTCGATACGATCCATATACACCTGCTCATAAAGCGTCCAAACTATACACGCATATTCGAGTATCGGTTTTACTAAAGCACAAAATAATATCTTAGTTAGATGTACGTCACGAAACTCTTTAGATCGCCTCCTCACAAATCCTATTTTATATGAAGCTTTTATTAAGATGACGTTAATATGATCGTCAAAATCAAGTACCTTGTCAAAATATATTAAGGGAATATATTGAAAGTGTATTCCAAGCTTAGCGGACTAATTTTACGCGTGTACGAAACAGTGGTACACTTTTCAATGTGGATTACTTATTTGTTAGCATCACACCAAGTCGTGAGATTATCTAGGTTAGCTTGCAGTCCCAAGCAGTCGCGATTATTCGACACCTATTTAAAAATTTTGACGTCTTCTGCATGTATTAAAATTGACAAATGTTTTAGGACAGATGTAAGGTCATTTATGTATAAAAGAAATAGAAGAGGTCCTAAGTGACTTCCTTGAGGAACACCAGATATAATATAATTTTATAAATAGGTGTGACAGTTGCACATTTTCATCCACTAGGAAAAATACCGAGCGACAGAGAAAGATTAAATAGGAGACAAGAATAGGAAACAGGGAGGAAATTCAACGTTTTAAGATAGCATTAGGAATACCGTCAGAACCTGGTGCCAAAGTATTGTCCAGCTTCCTAGAAAATGCCAAAATGGTACCTTCGTCATTAAACAAATCTTTCATTCCCAAAAAAGATGTTGGGATTATTGTCGAGTTGTCAGTATAGTTATTAGCGTTCGTAGAAGGTTTCGTATTGTATTCGGTACGGAAATGATTAGCGAAAATATTGCTAGTTGCTAATGGATCGGAAATGGTCTTATCGTGCGAGTTAAAAGTGCTGGGATACCTGTCGTGGTATCTGTTGGAATTAATCAAATTCCAAAACCTTCCTGGCTGCTGTTGATAATTGGAACTAAGATTGCTATGGTGAATTTGGTAAGAATTTTTTACCTCGGACTGGTGAATATTCCTCATCTCTACAAAAACCAAAAAGTCAGAAACAGAACGAGACGAGCAATATCTTTTCCATGCTTTAGATTTTCAATTTATCTAGTAGCGCATTGGCTTCGATTTCCATGGAACTTTTTCACTATCATTTGAGAAAGAGACTGGTACACAGTGAGCAAAGCATTCGAAAAGAATTAAGTGAAACTAGTATACAGCCTTATTAATATATATTTCTGATATCACAGGGAATCAATCGCACCTCGCAATGAGGCCATTTAGTTCATCTCGGTCGACTTTCTTAAAGTTAAATGAACATGGTGTGCTATGCAAAGGAATACTTAGAGGTGTATTCATTTCGTAGATGATAACAATTGGTGCATGATATGTTGAATCGCATCAAACAGATGATGCACACTACTTGACTTCGGATGAGTAGGCGTTGGAACTAAAAACTACACCCAGAAAAATACTTCTACTTTTTGAGCAAAAACGAACACATTATCAAAAAAAAATTGGTAACGAGTCTGCGCCAAAAAAATATTTACTCATTCGAAAGAAAAGAATTTATTCATTTCAAAGAACTTATATTGAACTTGCCCTGCGTAAAATTTGGTATAGTTAGCAGTTTTGGGCGCTTGAGAACATCGCATGTCGTTGACACGCAAAAACTCTCCCTCTTTTCATATCAAAAGTGTGGCTTACTTTGAAGTGAAAGTGAAAAAAAATAATAAAAAGTAAAAGAAAAAAAATATTTTTCACGTGTCAATGCAATATGGTTTGACCTCAGATAAATATTGCAGTTGCAATAAGTAATTTTTTTTTGACAATGCCGAAACCCAGGGGATTACCTTTTTAAGCGAATGCTTAGCTATAGCGTTAGGGAGACACATATGGGATAAGCCGATAGCAATTATTCCATTATTCTTATTTTTAAGTGTCACAATTTTTTTCTTATTTTCTAAAGCGCCAGTGTTATTTAAGCCTAGTCACCACTTAAAGCTATAATGTGATACTTAATTAATGGAGCGCTGGTATTATGCCCAGTCACCACCTGGTAAGAAAACTCAAGACGAACAAATACAACCATGATCCCGGCGGGATTCAAACCCACGAGCAGTAGATCGCTGCTTGGGACTGGCGCGTTAGCAAGCTAAGCTACCGACCTCTCATTTGTTTCGGGTGCGTTATAACGGCCAAACGCAGTACGATCTTTACGAACCTTTTTTGCAAACAATTTATAATTGTTGTAGTGACTTTTCAATATTTCAATGCCTTGTACTAGTCTACATAGTCCCATTTTTATTACTAGAATGGTTTTTACTGTTCAAATGTCAAAAAATGACAGCTGCTAATTGAACACTGGATACATGGCACCAAAATAAAAATGGTGGGACTTTTTTAAAAACCCGTTTTATGGAAGCGAAAGCAAAAAAGAATAAGTTGGCTGTTAGTAGTATGTAAGTTTTTCTCATGAGAATTTATTTGTAATAAAATATAAAATAAATTCATTAAACCACAAAAGGATACCGTACATCATATAGAGCAATTACAGTAATAGTTGCTGTGTACCATTTTTACTAATTTGTACTTCCAAGTACTTGGCAGTAGATCACAAACGGAACGCCATTTTCGTTAATACGCTCCGATTCTAACCTTTCAAATTCTATGCAGTTTTCAAATTTTAAATAGTTGAACATAACGAGTAAAAACTGCCACAATCGATGGAAAATACAAAAGCAACAAACAGAAAATTACTTCTTTTAACTTTCTAAACATTATGAGAGCTTCGTCTAATTACAATTTTTTAATTTTGGTCGATTTGGCGGTTTTCGGCACCAGTGCTGCCACCATATGTACATATATTTGATTTTCCTGCATTTATGTGCAACCCAATGTTTTTACTAATTTTCGAAGAAAATTAGTATTAAACTCACTTCGCCGAAAATTCATATTTGTTTATATATATATATATATATATATATATATATATATATATATATATATATATATATGTATATATATTAAATATATATGTATATATATATATATATATATATATAATATATATATATATATATATATATATATATATATATATATATATATATATATATGTATATATATTAAATATATATGTATATATATATATATATATAATATATATATATATATATATATATATATATATATATATATATATATATATATATATATATATCAGCAAAATGATTAAGGGAGATAATCTCTGGAGTAACCGATTCGATTGAGCTGAAATATTCGGAGAACGTAGATGTATATAGTAGGTAGGTCTATCACTTGCTAAAAGTCAGATATCTTAAACCTTTTGGCGGCAGCGAGCGTTTTAGTCAATTTTGAGGTACCCCTATATTTCCAAGCAGCGTAATATTTGTTAAAAAAAAGTATTGGAAATCAAAACTTATTATGTTTTGTGCTTGTTTATGTTAAATAATTGGAAATTTTGAGCCGTTTGTGGGTGCAGCGTGCCTAGAAGTAGGCAAGGATTTTTTTCAAATTTTGATTTGTCATTACTTCTGACAAAAACATTGGGTCATCGTGAAATTTGCAGAGCGTATTGATGTTCACATAGATTTAACACACATGGATTTCCAAGGTAGTGCGGGTATTACTGTAGCTGCGGCAGGCTCCTGAAAAAAATCCTTCAAATCATTGACCCTTCTGAAAAAATTTTGATTTTTGACAAAACATTTAAATCATTGATAAATTTTAACCTTTGTGCATCATGTCAAATTGAAATTTTTAAAATTCCAATTTTCTCAAATTACCTCACCAAATTACCTCTGTTTTCAGCACTCGAAAGTTCTGTTCACGAGAACTGACGACCGGATTATCCGATCATAATGAAATTCGCGGAGCATGTTGGTATTAGCTAGGACCAAGTCTGATAGAAGCGATTTCGAAATGCGGCCAACTCTGTGGCAGTGGTACCATCTTGAAAAATCACTGAGAAAAAAAAAACTTTTTGGCCTATAACTTCCGATTCAGCCATCACATTTAAACAAAATCCACACATTGTTTGGATCTTACTTTAGACAATATTTGATGAAAATTTGGCTGAAAAATTAGAATAAAGTTGCCAGCTATGGTGATTTTTGTCTCCTAAATCATGCAAATTTGCTCAGCAAAATAAAGATATTTTCCCTATAACTTCCGGTTCAGTAATGAAATCAAAACTAAGTTCATGCAGTAAATAGACTTTGATTTGAACCAAATGTCGTAAGAATTTCATACAAAAATCATGAAAGGGCTGCCAGCTATGACCATTTCTGTAATTTTTTGGAATTTCTTTACTGAGCGATTATGTCATTATGCAAATGGGAATGATCCTGCAATGAAAATTAACAACAAATATTAACGCTTTAAAAATTTGAAAAGTTTTGAGGGTGGTAACCCTAAAATTCTTTTCACCCGTATAACTTCCATCGCAGTGATTCAATCGAAACGAAATTTACTGGTTGGGTTTAACTTAACCTGAAGCAGATTTGGTATATATTTTGCTTTGCTGCTGACAGCCGTTTTTGTAAATATTGCACCAACAGATGCTTCAAATAACATACTCATATGCAAAGCATTTGCAATAAAAATAAAAAACCAATTTTTAAATTTTCCGAGTTTTGAACATTTTTCGGATGGCAGCCTCAAACAACGTTTAACCGCTGAAACTTTCGATGAAATCCTCCGATGAGAACGAAATTCAAAGGATAAGTTGATTTAAGTATAAGCTTGTGAAGGAAAACTTATTGCTGCTTCGTTGGGAAAGTGTTGAACATTTTCATCATTTGTGTTATAGTTGAGTTTTGTTGCTTTAGATAAGGAATGGTTGATATGATTCTACAAAACAGTGTATTACGTCTTTCCACACTTTTTTGTCCCTCAAAGACAATTTCTTCGAAAATTAGTTTTCTAGCGGTTCTGATGCGCTAGACTTTTTTATTATTGGCACAATTTCAATGAAGGATATAATTTAAATATAATTCACTATAGTCTTAAAATATTTGATAAGTAAACTTGAGTGTCGAAAGCGATTTAAAAATGTGTGGCATAGAATTTGCACTCTAACTCAATTGTATGGAATGGACTACATTATGCAGCCTGTCATGTTCTGTTGATGAGCTCATCATTGGAACTTGGCAAACGTCTTTTCTCTAAGCCATTTCAGGATATACACATGCATCATTCAATCCTTATATACTTAAATTTAGTCTCATGAAATCACAGTTAACAAGGTACGCAGGAATAATAATACAAATAAAATTTCCAAAGAATTCAGAATAGTGCGATGACATTTCGCGATGTATTTATAAGGTGTATAGAATAATTCATCAAAATTAGGCCTAATTTTTCCAATGGTCTGATCGAAGTTTCACCGATACGCTTCACTTTTATGACTACAATCATGACTCCGTCCTAAAAAATATATGTAGAAAAAGGGAAGTCATACATAATGATAATGTGTAATATGCTGTAAATTTAGTTTAGACTAGTGCTCAGAAATCTAAAAAATAAAATCAAAAAAGATAATTCCAGGTTATTCGAGAAGGTACATTTAAAAACAAACGCTAAATCAGATGTATTCTGCCAGGTAAATATTTTTCAACAACGCTGTGTTGAGTTGAATTTCTTTTTGGATTTCAATCCGTCTGTATCCCCATATATTAAATCGCATTGTCTAATACATTGACGAACGCGTTAACAATAAACACAAGCAAATAGTCGTGTTTCGAATCAAACCGAACCGAAAATACAAACAACAAAAGAACGGAAGTCTCAACATTGACTGGACGTGGTTCACATACGTAATGAGTCACCCAATCCGTTCAGCGCATTGGTGATGACAGGTGAGATCCGCGGCTATAGCAACAGCACAATCACGCCAGTTCACCAGCTCGCCATCTCAGCGTCGAAAATTTTTATATGCACGTATGATATTTAGGTATTTCTATAAATTTATCTTGGGGGACACTCTCACCTGAATATAAATTCGATTCAATGAAATTCTTCAAACGGATTATGACAATATTTTAATTACATAGGTAAAACACTCAATTTCACCGATACGAATGTGTACGGGCGTGCGGCTTGATCGTATGAGTTAATAGCTGTTTACTGTAGATCATTGATAGGCTCTCGGTAAATTTTCAATTGTTCCTACGGAAATGCAATGCGTTGAGCGTTCATTTTTCATTCACAAAGCGACGCGTAAGTTTCTTAACTTCCTGTATAATTTGGAACATTGACTCGAGTTTTCGGGTAGAGTCCAAAATGGAAGTGAAATTTAAAATAAATGGTTTTTCGAGCTAATCACATTATAAATGTATTAATTAATGATATAACGTTATTGATTCGAACTGCGAAAACAACATTCCATGAGCATTACTTAATATCAAATCTTATATTTAGTTATGTTTCAATATTTGTTATATTTAGTTATGTTTCAATATTCGATTCTGAGCTAATTGTTCAGAATATTCAACATCATAAATATTCACTGAAAGAAATAAATATTGCATTATTCTTATTTTTACATCATCATTGCGAATTTCAAAGAACTAGATATACAATTTTTTTAAGCAATGGAACACCATCATTATTGGTTAAGCGCGAGGAAAGCAATTTTAATTGCTTACAAAAAGAATTACAATCTCTGCCTAGATTTCTCAGATAGTTCTTCAATGCTATGAGTCAAAATGGAACCGGTCGACATTTTTAAATGTGTACAAAATATTTATATATTTTTTATCCCAGATGATATGTATTTTTGGTCATACCAGGCAACAAATGCCCGAGTCGATAATTGCAATGTCGATTAAACAGTTTAATTTTGTGCGGTTGAACGGTATTGTAATGGTGGTTGAACGATTTATGATACAAACGGATTTGACTATTCAAAAAAAGGAAAATACCGAAGGGGTGTAATGAAATAAAGTGCATATTGTAAATATAAATCACACCATCAATTTCGGCAGAGGAGAAAATTATAAAATCTGAATGACAATTAAAAACGTCAGTTGGAAACCTGCCATAAAATTTATATTTTAAAATTTATATTTTATAAAATTTATTTGTCCACTAGTAATAATGCTTTACACTTGCCAAGCAAACAACAAAGGTACGCTTGACAATTTTAAAATTGCAAACCGACAGACTCACATACGCTTTTTCCGAGCAACAACTAAAATTAGCTGATAGCAGAAAATTGGAGGACTTCATTGCAGAACCTCAACAAATGATGCAGACGAAAATTTATTAGTGAACGAGATAACACTCCATCAGGAGCTCCTTAACACAACGTTGGAGATAAATAACAACACAACGGCTAGGGATATGAGGACGCAGGATAAAGCAACATCATCTATAAGGAATCTAGCTGAAAGTACAATTCCATCCACTCAATAAAAATCTTCAAATTTCAACTGTAAAACCCTAAATTACAACGAAATTCTTCACAATAAGAACACGTCCTCCAATTTAACGACTTCAGCAAACAAAAGTGCATTTTTTGTGAAGGGGATTCCTTATTCTGCTGTTGATGAATAGTTGGGAAAGATTATCTAAGCTGATTTTCACATAAACGATTACGAAGTGAAATTTTTATCCCAGCGTAAACATAAATCCTCAAGATGGTGTAAAGTGTTTGTCCTAATAACATATGCCTGGCTTTTTACGTGCCTGAGTGGAAACAACATCTACATCAATTGGAAAGGAATGACATTCAGCCCCTGGAGAAACATCACCGACAAAACTAGGAATAAGAGGGCACATAAAATTGTAAGAATAAATTGTATCCCTAGTCACACCTTTACCCACTTTCCTTCCACCCATAAAACTTTCTCATCACCTACTCAGTCCCAGTCCCCAGTGACAACAGATAATTCTTCCTTAACTGACTGTTACAATGCTTTTACTCATAATAATAACAATAATGCACTGATACCCCCAGCGTTTAACAAGGCCTCCTCTCCCTCAAGCAGGTGTACCAACGTTGTTAATAAAAATTCCTCCAAGGTTTCCAGTCAGGCCGCCGCGAACATAGCTCGTACTGTGACCAATAAAAATCATACTTCTAATGGTAGCAATATGACATCTGACTTTCTTCGAAGATCAGTCAACCCTGTTAGGCATTTTTCCTAACCGAAATCAGAAAAGCCTCAATCTTTTTTACCACAATTGTGGTGGTATGGGAGGCAAGCTAAGTAAATTATACCTTGACGCTAAATCATGCCATTTTAATTTACTCGCCATCACCGAAACTTGGCTTAATGCCTCTCATATGAATGAGGAGATTCTTGATAGTAGTTGGACTATTTACAGAAGCTATCGTAATTATTGTTCTACGGGTCATTCGCGAGGAGTTGGTGTCTTACTTGCTGTTAGCAACACACTTTCAAGTGAGCTTGTGGATACCACCCCAAAGGTTTTTTTCCAATATTTAATTGTTCGGATATCCTTTAATAACAAATCAGTTTACATCGTTGTTGTCTACATTCCGCCCAGATCTGACGAATCCATCTACAGCAATTTTTGTGATACAATACCTTCATTAGCAACTTCACTTAGCGAAAAAGATAAAATAATAGTTTTGGGAGATTTCAATCGTCCGAATCTATGCTTTGTTCCGGATGATAAGGACTCTTACCTTCTCTTCGTAAAACTTTTAGACACCAACGATTTCAATGTTTGAGTGCCTTTTATGGTAATAATTTACCAAAGATATAGAAGAAATGGATGGGCGGTATACACGTAGATGAGCGTACGTGTATGGCACCAGCTCTTCTTGCAGAATGCTATCCCCTCTCCCCTTTGACAAAACTCATGTTGTCAAATAAATGTAAACAAAGTCTGATTACATATGATTGCCGAATGGATCTTGTCGAATTGCGGCCCATTAACAACATTCTTATGCCTTAAAAGTGGTTCATGATAAAGTTTATACATGATTACTTACTTTATTGGGCAAGAAGTAAAACGGCATCGAAAAAATCTAACCAAAACTGCGAAATGAACTGAATGGTAGAGAGTTGTGCAACTACAATCGGCTCTCATACCATCGGATTTGCGATTTTCGATCGAAAAACGAACTCACAACACTAAAAATTAAACTAAGAATAGGACTATTGAGACAGTAAATCCATAGATTCAAAATTACCGCCGCAATTGGAAGTCTTTTGCGGATACCGTACTATGCGCGCGATCACTGACAACCTAGTTTGACAACCTGAGTTTTCTTAAATTTTTATGAGTTGGGAGCGTCAAAGGCGTACCAATTAGTTTGGTTGTTGGGAGTCACAAATATTTTTGAATATTTTTTTCCAAATTAGGATGAATACATGTTTGTGGGTGAAAATGAAAACAGATTACGATAATATAATTATGAAATATAATTTGAACGCAGAGTTCGGAAGGAAGGAGGTGCATTAACAAATGTATTATTATATGAAAACAATCATAGCACCTATACTTGTATATTTTTGCGTCTCTATGAACCCAAGTGATACGATGGGTTTTCAAGTTAGAGCTTTAATTCGACCGAAGCCAGTCCCAAGCCCGGTTTATAAGGAAGCGGTTTTTAAGAAAACACTTGCAAAACGCTCTCTTGTGATATTTTAACAAAAAATTTAAGAAACTTCAATAATTTCTTGTTTTTCTCAAATATTACGAATTTTACATGAATAAAATACGCAAGATTGCAAAAAGTACGAATTTCAAAAACGCATATCAACAATTAGTTTCATTCCTATTCGCACGGCGAACATGTGCCTCTCCACGATTAATGTGTTTAATCTACCTCCACCCTGCTTGTTTCATTTTTCGGCTGTTGACAACATTCATGTTGTCCAAATTATACAAGCTATCTGTGCAAGTAACTGCGTATTCTATTTCGCTAAGTTTAGCGCTATTCGTAGCAATTTTGTACGAAAAGACAGTATAACCATTAAAGTGATGTGGTATTTAAATTAATTGTAATCATTATGTATGAAATACTTATTGTACATTCTAATTTTATCCTGGTTATTTAGTCCTGTCTAAACCACGTGAGCTTAGAGATGGTATTATACATTTAAGAGCGCTAGTAATTGTGACTATAAGACAAATATTTAAAAACTAGACCTGAAGTGTGCAGTGAAGTGTTGTCCACACAACAGATTTTTGCACCTGGCTTCTTTTTGTGCCAAAATTTGGCTTGCAGCAAGAGTACAAAAACGACTTGCTGCGATTGTTTTTAAATATATTATAATATATTCAGGTACGCAAATATACCTATTACATATCAAATTAATTCATCATAAAAATGGCGATTCAAACTTGCGCGCCAATTGCCTGCCCCCATATTTATAACAAATTTTAAATCACCTACGACCTTTGCTACATATGTTTGTGTGAGAGAATGTCGCATACTAATATAAACTGGTGCCGCACGGAAATCCACAGTTCCAATCCACTTCTTCTATATCTTTGTAATTTACAGCAGGTTTCCCAAACTCCTAGCCAAAATGGTAATTGGTTAGATCTTGTTTTCACAAATGCTTATGACGAACTAGTAATTAGTCCAACTAGTGACGCTGAGCATCTTTTTTGCAACAGTTTACACCGTACAGCACTGTCAGTTGAACTCTCCACTCCTGATTTCACCTACTTAAAAACTTACAATAACTCAATTGTATTTGACTTCCGTAATGTTGATTATGAAAGCATTAAACATGTTCTTGATACTACTGATTGGACGAATACTCTTTCAACTCAGAATCTTGAGACAGCCATTTCCTCTTTTTATAATAAAATATTTGATGCCGTTGAAAGATATGTACCAAAGATAAAAAAAAGAGTCAATTGTCAGAGTCATGGCTTGATAGGGACCTTAGGTATATGCGAAATCATAGGAACAAACTTTATAAGCGGATTAGAGAAAATACTGATGTTAGTCCTGCTATTCAGGCAGAGTATAATGAAGTTGCTAAGCAGTTTTTAGCAAAGTCTCATGAGGCTTATGGCACTTACATTAGGACAACTGGCGAAAATATAGTCCGCGACCCGAAAAAATTCTTCGATTTTGTTAATGTGAAGCGAAAAACTACTGGCTATCCATCGTCGATGTTTCTTAATAATATAGCGTCTTCTTCTCCTAAAAAGATATGTGACCTATTTGCTGATAGTTTCCAAACAATTTCTAATGCAGTTGACCTATCAGACTCACACGTTTTTTCCCCTGATTCAGCTCCAACAGCTTGTGTCAACCATTTAAAAATTTCCCGCGATGAAATACGTAAAGTTATTTTGGATTTCGACTGCATCAAAGGTCCTGGGCCTGATCTTCTTTCTCCGATCTTCTTGAATGTATCACTTTCATCGGGAATTTTCCCATCCTGTTGGAAGCTTTCGTATGTCACATCCATATTCAAGAATGGTGATCGACGCTGTATCGGAAATTATAGGGACATTGCCATTTTGTCTTCGATTCCGAAACTTTTCGAAAAGGTGGTGTACGATAAACTTTCTCCGCTTTTGGATTCCCGTCTGAACAAGCAACAACATGGCCTTAGATAAGGTCACTCAGCTACCACGAACTTGACAATCCTAATCTCTGACGTTCTATGTAAAATGGAAAAAGGATACCAAATTGACGCAGTCTACACTGACTTCAGTAAGGCGTTTGACAGAGTTGACCATTCTACCTTAATTTTAAACCTTCATAAATTTGGTATTGCCAGGTCTTTACTCAGCTGGCTGACTTCCTACCTTCGCAATCGAACACAATGTGTAAAATTTCAAGGATTTTTACCAAAAAACGTTAGCGCTACCTCTGGTGTACCCCAAGGTAGCCATCTTGGCCCACTTCTTTTTAATATATTTATTTCCGACTTATCTGATGTCCTAGCAGGCATACCTCATTTACTCTATGCAGACGATCTCATACTTTATCAGACCATTGAATTGAAATCCGATGCCCTCTTTCTCCAATCCAAGCTTGAACCACTTGATCATTGGTGCAATATGCCAACATAAACGCCAGGTTATTAAATTGTTTTTATTGTGTACCAATTTTTTTCCTAGCTTGTAAAAATATTTTAATATAAACCAATTTTTTCCTTTTGAAGCTAGATTTATTTCGATTTTGACATACATCGATATTTCGAGGGTAATCTGCCCTCTTCTTCATTAGACACTGAAGAAGAGGGCAGATTACATCTAAATAAAATTGGGTGCACTAATTCATTGATATTGTTGCACACACACCAACATTAATCATAATTCACCTTATCAGTGCCAAAAATAACGATGAAAAACGAGAAACATCGAGAAATATCTTCCCGAACTACCTCCATACATGTATCTCATAGAGCGGAAAAAATACCATAGATCCCACGGTAAACGCTGATAAAAGAAACTTCTAGAAGCCAAGAATCCGGCAGTTTCTCATAGTGCGAGAGATATCAAGAATACCCTAGAGGCATACAATCCAATCAACCCTTCTGGAAATGCCCGAGCGAAGTATAAATATCCACGGCGAGATGCCCTCGCTAGGTCAGTCTTATAAAGCGAATCGTTCATGCGAATCTATTGGCAAAGCGAATTGAGAACGTTTCCTGGCGGGTTAATTTCAAAGCGAGTTAATTTCAACGCGGGTGATACTGCTATTAGCGCGATAGTTAAAGTGTGTACGCGAGTTCAGTAGAGTGTAATATAATGCGATTTAGTTGTAATATTTATTGCTTCGAATAAAAGTGTGTTTCGAGGTACTAGACGAACTGTTTTGCTTCGTAAATGCAGAGAATATCGAATCCATGAAGCGTGTTTTTAGTAGAAAAACACAATATTAATTAATTCACGACAATAATAATTAACACTGACGTATAATCTAATCTGGGAAAATGAGCATAAATCAGAAATTTAGCATATTAGCCCATTGCAGATTAGGTTCACGATTTGTAGATCATTTGATCCGAATTTTATTTCTCATTTCCTATTATGGTTGGAACTGTATTTAAATTTAATTAACAATCAAAATTCGATATTCAATACTCTTACGATAATCAGGATTTGACAGGAGATAGAAATTACGATTATCTTACCGCATCGTATATAAATTAAATACAACACAACTACACAAATACAGGATTAAGCATACATGACGATACAACTAACTATATGCATGAATGACCTGTCAATAACGACGCCGGTTCAAATTCAAACTATATGAGGAAATTATATATTTGCAATTAACAAAAGAAAAAGTACAAAGATTCAAAGATTTAAAGACTTCGATTGATTTCTATTTTAAAGCCAATATTTCCAGCGCAATTTTTATCTATCGGCAGGCACAAAAGCTGAAGGTAGATTATCCTCAAAATATTGGTAACTGTCAATAAATTGAAATATATTTAGCTTCTAAAGGAAAAGTTGTGCTTTAGATAAAAATCTTTACTTTCTAAAGAGAGGAAAATCGACCCAGTTAAGTTCAGTCACATTACTTTGTATTGCGAAGCAATAGTAGGTGGGTTTTTTGCACACTTGGGCAGGGTAAGTTAAGGTAAGTATAGATAATTTCATTGAATACAACAAAAATCGCTACCACTGCAACTTCACTGCGGCAGCGATTGTTGTTTTATTCAATTAAATTGCCTATACTTACCTTAACTTACCCTGCCCAAGAGTGCAGCAAAACGCACATAGTAATAAAACCATTCATTTTAAACCTTACATCAATATATTTGTCATATTAAGTTAGTCTCGTATTTGATACTATCGCTACTGAAATATTAACAAATAACAGCATGTCACATTCATGCTAAGGTAAAAGAATGATAAAATTATTATTTCGTTCCTTTAAACAGATTACTTGTTATGATTAACTGTGGGAAACAATTGCTTTCATGTCAAGAGCTTCATTCGTAAATTAAAATCCTAATTCTAATTTGAACTTAATTGCTTTTTTTAGCATGCAGCACATTTTAAATTTTCAAATAATTAATATGGATATCTTTCAACAATTTCATTGTAAGAAGACGTCCAAAAACTCGTTGTTGTACATGAATCTCTAAAAATCTTAACATAAATAATCGACTTTTAATATATTTAAAAAAATTTTAAGTATTGAACGGTATCCTTCATAAGTATATATGTATGTATATGAATAAAACAAAGGACGAAATCGAATCCGAACATATTCAAATGAGAACACATTTTCAAAAATTATATCGACGCCACTCATCACAATTGATGGGAAATCATAAAATGTAATACATTTTGTATTTCTATAATTATAAATTTCTTTACTTTGAATTTCTGGAATTGCTTCAATAATATCTAATCACCGAGTAAACAATTCGACAGGTAGATACAATTTAACCTCCTCTTTACACTTATAATTCTATCAGATTGAAAAATTTCAAAACGAATTAAATACAATACAAATGCTTAGTACATAAGGTCAATAGAAATGGAAGACAACTAAATACATTTTGGAAATTCGATATCTGGTACTCTACGTGAAGGGGTTCTTTAATTTTTTACTTAATAATACTCAACACACCAACATATTTTTAAATTATTATTGCAATAAATAACTTTTTGGCTTTTTACGTACTGGAGATACGATTTTCAAAATAATACTTTGTTCATATTTACCATTTACGCCAATAACAATAAATGAATCGATGTTAAACACAACGTTTTACATAGTATGCAAGTACACCCGGTATTATAAATTACATTGTTTCAACATTATTCTCATAAATGATGTTCGTAAAATTTGCGAATATGTCATTAATGAAAGGATTTAAGTACGGGGCAAATCATCGATGACACAAACATCTAGCTTTATTTCCGGTTAAACATATAAACTGAACATCGTCTCTATGCAGTATTCGTTGAACTTTTAAGTGTGCGCTTTTCCATAAGAACCGCCTGGCGGACGATACAATGATGGTAAGGACATTACTTGCGGTAAATTAAAGGCGAATTTTCGCAGGCCGATGTTCTTCACGACGTTGTCGATTCGCGTTCCTTCGCTGTAATAGTTATATTTATTTGTAATGTAAATCAATGTAAACTCAAAAATAGGAAATTTACAAAATACTAGCTTGCTCACCTGCGCATCGTATTCAAAACGCTCTGCACACTATTCGCCGGCAGATGGAATTCTTGCTGCAGGATTCGGTTTTGCTCTAGTGTTACCGACATCCCTGTTCGATCTTTACCACTCTTGCACGATGTGAACCGTAATCCATTCATTGCCCGGCAAATATCCTCGGCCAAATGTAAAATTTTTACATTCTTGGATGTATTTGCCCGAAGATTCTCCTCCATGGCGTTAAGATAGTCGACAATCGTTTGAACCGATACGTTCTGTTCATTCTTACTGGGAGTATCAGGAGCGACCAGGTTCAATTTCTTATATCGAATATGGTAGCTCTTAATACGATCATAATTGTCCCAGTTAGAACGATGCTGCTCACGAGTATAACCTAATGTCTCCGATAATGTTGCACGCTCGTTTATTCCAATATTAAAAAATACAGGCGTCACTTTGAAAGTGACTGCCTCTTTAGTTGGCACTACACTGTAAACGCAGTCTGGAACTGGCAATAAAACAGTCATTGAATGACGAGATCCTACAATACGAGGCACTGGAAGAGTTTTCGATTCCCTGAAAATACATTTTTATTTATAGTCATTGAAAATAATAAGTCAAAAGCCAAAACTATTAATTTTTTAATCAGAGTATCTACACAAATAACGCTATACCTTTGAATATCACTTCTGATCAATGTAAATGTGACAGCAGATAGATCTTCTATTGCCACACACATATCTCCCCACATGTCAGTTTCGTTTCCGTAAAGAGATAATAGCCCTTCGAAATATGCCAACGGACCCAGATGTGATAAAATTTCAATGTAATTTTCTGTTATGGTCGATCCCCATAATTTGGCCATAATGCCACTAACTAAAGCGGTAAGCTGCAAGCAAATGTATAAATGACTATTTATCCAAGTCTCAAATTGACATACCGCTTGAGAAAAACACACATCCCTTCTATACATTGTCGCCAAATTTGTGCTAATTTTTTTCATGTCCTGTTGCAAGCGTTGAACTGAATGAATCAATCTTGCAGTTTTCAACAGACCATCCATTGCTTGCCTTAGTTTACGCATAGACGGCCGTAGCTCCGATGCCCAATCCGTAGTCAACGACAAGTCCAAACCTAATAATAAGAAGAACAATTATACATATAATCTGCCTATTTCTTCTATTTTATATTGAGATCTAAGTCTATATTTATACCGTCAGTGAACTTGTTTCCTTTCTTTACTCTCCGGGTTACTTCACCGACAGCTTGAGTTAACGCTAAGTTTAAATCCTTGCTGCTCATACAGCCCATCGATTTCGCATTCGATCCTGAATTATCATCGAGATTTGTCAAATTCCCAGGACTCGAAGAGGACTCCACTTGCGATAGCGAAGTATTCGAGTCAACTTGTTTCGCAGGTGTCTCATTCATTGATTGGCTCATGGAGGATAAGTTGGGGTTTGTACCAGGAATCGGTTGGCTTGTCACTACATCCGGTGGCATATTGTGAAAGCCGCGTTTGGTTGAATTTCGTGGCTGACGAAGGCGAACTGCAGGACTACCACAACGACCGCAGAGAAATTTCACTTTGCTTACGAGACACATAACACTCGCTTCAATATTTAATTGAGTTAGGTCCAGTGGTTCAGGTTCTTCAGTTGGTCTATAGTAGTTTGCAGAAGGACTAGAGCTCATTACTTTAGTATCTAAGAAGGCACCGTTATGCCCTAAAACTATCGAACAGTTCATAGGTATGTATCCGTTCTCATCAAAATCAGCAGACTGGTGTAATATTTCGTTTTTACTTTCTGCCAATTGTTTGGGTACGTCGCAACTATCATCACTATGATTGTTAGTGTCAGCTGTATTTTGAGGATCACTTCCTTCTCTATCTGTAGCATAATTAATACTCTCTTGGTTGTGCGTTTCAACGGATACAAGTGACGGGGGTTGGCTTTCACTAGTCGATATTTCGCCACTGACATCGAAGTGCGTTTCACTGAATTTCAGAGGAGTTTCTAATTCACTTCGATGATATTGATTTGGCTCGGCAGGTTTATTGTAATAGTTAACAACAGTCGTCGGAAGCGAATGTGAAATGTTAGAATTATTTCCATACCCTTTGCGTTCTAGATTTCGCGATTGGCTGGTGTATACTTGTACGCTCTGCTGAATAGACGATATAGTGTTTATGTCTGTCGCAGATGGTGATTTCATTCGAAAGTTCGATGCCCGATTTGGTGATAAAACATTTCGACTAGGCCATAAATCTGGTGGTGCACCCATCGGAGTTGCAAAGTCTTCCAAATCAGGTGATTTTAAGTCTAAAGCTCCAAGTTGTTGAGTAATTTTTTTGAATGGTGACAAAGGCTACACAATAAAATATCCCAGAATATTATAAAAGTCTTTCATGGGTCATGATTTCATTCGAAATGAATGGTCATGTGTGATTTTGAGGCTTACCATTAACGTATTATCAGGTTCATCTAAAATTCGATTCTTCTCGATGAAAGCGAAGGCCTCTTCAACCAAATTTGGTTCCCAAAGATTCAACAATGTCCTTGTCTTATTTACCATTTCGTTGCAAAGTGGCATCATCCCCTTGGGATTTTTCATTTTCGCCAAGCAAAGTAATTGTGACATAATCTCGACGATTTCCTTACGCAACTGTTTAATTGCTTGCACCACATCGTTAGCTGCCTGCACCTTACACCCATTCGGGTCGAGTTTGGATGGCGAATCTTTGTTTTGTTGCAATAATCTTGACGGAAATTCAAATTAATATTTAAGGAATTCTTACATTAACCATTCATTTCTAATGTACTTAATCAGTCCGCCAGTTTTACTTTTCCCAGTATGACGTGTAAATGCTCCCACGGTCATTACATCCAAAACGCCAGATCGCTTTAACGTGTCATTGTGAGCCCACATTCGTTGTAGATGCAAATTGACAGGTACGAATTCTAATGATTCATCTGTTTTGCTAGCTGATGGCTTAAAATATTTATCCACTAGAAAATAAAAATAAAAATGTAAAATTACTATTATATAAAGTATAAAATTAAATATATAATTACTGTTATTACTGTTGTAGTGCAGTAAATTTTGTTTGGCTTGAGAGTAATCTTTTAATAGTTTCAAATGTTTATCAAGTAAATCCATTTGTTTGTTTCGCCATTCACCGCCTAATTCACCCATTCCTGAAATTTCTTGCAGCAATTCTTTTTCCCTCACTATCCAGATAGATCTAGAAAATATTGAAAAAATGATGTTATCGAATAGTCTGTATTTCAACCATGAGAGTGAATTTCAAAGCCAAATTTCATTTTACAAGTATGAAAGAGTAGGGCAGAATACCCTCTATATATTAATATTTGTTAAGAAGTTGAAACGTATATAGATTGCAAAGATAAAATATTTTTTTAATGGGTAGATTTAATAACTGCGAAGCGCGAACAATGCTTTTCCCAAATAAACTGCGGTAAGTCTTTATAGATCTTTCGAAGGTCTGAGACTTTCAACTGTAATTTTACTCAGATCAGAGTCAAAATTTCGAACTACATTTTTCCAGTGAAATATCCAGGGCGTATGGTACCATACTCACAATTACAGCATTCTTTCATCCCCATTTGCTTAATATGATCAAATCATTTCCCTTAGCTTTGTGTACTTTCGCCAGGAAAGTTGTAATGAACAGCGGTAACAGAAAGAACGACGTGCAAGAGCAAGAGCTAAAGGACCTGCAAGAAGGCAACGGTTCCATTACACCGAGCAATAAGGAAAGGCATAATCTGTTGTGCTTATATTGACTAAAGGCGGGCCACCGAACTGTGCGATGTAGTACTGAACTATGTAGCGTGTTTCGCTCAACTTTACCGGTAAATGCATGGCGAATCAACTTTACATGCCCGGAAAACACGTAGCAACAAGAGCCCTCTTTAATTTGTGATGTGGAATGCAGAGTGGGTAGTGCGCTGATTAATATCAGTCAAGAGAGTGAAAATGATTAAGTGTAACTGTAAGAAGGAAGGTAAAAAAAGGCCAAAAGGCAGGCATTCGGGACTGTGGGAGCTTTGCACGAGTGCAAATGAATTATTACTGATCGATGTGGCTCTTCCATGACTGGTGTCAGTGGTTGCTCAAAACGGTCAACAGGAAGGTAAAGGTGGTTCCATTCACGAAATTAAACTGGACTTTTTTATATCTGGATCGTAGGCCACTGTGTTGCACCCGAAAAAAGCCACTGATATTTATATGCCCCTAGCAGATTCATGGTGTCAGCCACAAGAGGGAGAACAAGTAAAGCTACTATTTGTACGAATTCAACAGCACGATTAAGCTCAGCTATATGATTTTTGACTTTCGATTGACGAAATAGCAGGCAAATTAGGGAGCACGTGACATATAGCATTACAATGATTCCACATATTTCAACGGTGACTAGAGCGAAATGCAGAGTTAAAAGTGTAGTATGTACAATTCATGGATGAATACGAGCGTAGCTACATATGCTTGGTCAGAAGTGCAAAGAGGTCGAAAGCCATGGTCTAGCACATTCATCATCACTGCGTCATGTGAAAGTGTGGTGAAGAGCAAATTTGCTCCTCTGAAGGCAGCATCGATTCCAAGAATTGAACTATCTGCAGCTGAGATATTAAACTTATTGTTGATTGCTGTGCATGAAGTATGCGGATTCAGGCGAGCAAAGTGTTTAATGTTTGGTTATTTCACGGCATTGAACCGGGCATATATCAAGTGAGCTGACCCACATCGGTGCACGCAAATATAGATGCTGGTGCATCGGCACATGTGATCAATCCAGAAGATGTATCAAGCAAAGGGTCTTCCGGAACAAACGATATTTTGAGCAACAGAACGTCTAAATTTGCCATTCTGGATGAAACAGACCTAATTGAGCTTCTTTCTATTTTCGAAGTAGAGAAGCTTATTTTGAAGAACAATCTGAAATTTTTTGTACGACAACACTGGAGCTAATAATACATAATATAACGACTTTTTTATATGATAATGCTAAAACTCAGGAGATTACCTTTTGAAGCGAATCGTCAGCTATGGCGGTAGGCGGACACATGTGGGAGAAGCCGATTTCAATTAATTGCATTATTCTTTAAGTGCCACGCTTTATTCTTAATTTTAGAATTGCTGATGTTATGCCCAGTTACCGCTAAAGCTATATATAAACACTTGATTAGTGGACCGCTGCTATTATGCCCAGGCGCCGGCACTTAAGATAACACAAGACAAATACAATCATGAGCATACGGGCAGAAGATACTTCGAGTCAAATCTTATGTATTGCGTTTCGTTGCATCAGAGCACAAATAATCTAAAGTTACCAAGGACAAAGCGAAGAGCGAAATGATAAGCAAAGAAAAGACCAGAGAAAGACAATGATTTACTCTACTCAATAAGCGAGTTCAATTTTGCATGGAATTTTTAGGTAAAATACACCAAAAAGGGTAGAATATCTGAACAAAGTACGATGTATTAAACACCAAGCAACGGATCTTAGCGGTATGGAGTGTAATATTATCTTTGAGGCAAGTATTGTAATAATTAAATGGGCGTGGATTGCTATACATGTGACCAGGAACACATACTTGTAGTGCCATCATCGCCAAAGAAAAGATAGGATGTCTTCGCCTACATGATGCGAATGAGCGAAACAAGCATGGACGCAACTAGCAATTGTTCCATTTACAAGACGCTGCTCGCTGAGAGGTACGTGACGTAATTTGTACAAGAATGAATGCATCTGCCATCAAGAAAATATAGGTTCACTGGACTGGGGGACCGACTTCATTCCCCCGTACCATTTCTACATTTCGATGTGGAATTAGCCTTAGTCAATCATCATAAAGGTTTGGCAAGGCAGGCGGGGCTACGTGGTTTTGTTTATAGGCTTAGCTTCTGAGGCAATCCATTTTACCAAGTTTTATTAAGAAGGCATTTTTAGCATGCTTTTGGCGTTTAGATTTACAGCGAGGTCACTTAACGAGGAAATGACAATAGGTAAATCTTCGTTGGAGTAGTTCAAATAGTAAAAGACATTTTGAGTACTTCGAAGAGCAGAGCATGTCCAGAGCGACTGAGTTTCTCGGGCACCAAATGAAGTTTCTTGAAGTCTCATGAAAGCAGAGTGGGCGATGATGCGGTGAAACTGATGAAATTTCACCTCAAGCGCATAATTAGATAGAGCCGGAAGTCCATGGTAAACTTCGATGAGCTCTAAGATCCATCCATAACCATCACGACGCGTACGCTACCGACTGACGAGATATTGCGCAATATTACCAACAGATGGCACAATATTTTCTTAGTAGTAGTTCTTGTATGACAACAATAAGAGCACCAGTCAATGGCTTTTTCCAAATAAACTGGCCATACCCACCCCTAAACCATCTTTCAGTTTGAAGAAGGTGTTGTTGTGAGTTTGGCGAGACTTCGGTGTCATAATTCATTTTGAGTTACAAAAACCGGGAAAACCAATTATGGCTTAATTTTATTGCCAACGAAAAGATAGATTACACAGCGGATTGTAGGTAAAATGGCTAGCTCTGAACTGAAAAGGAGTCATACTGCAACATGGTCCCATTGCGCAAGATTAACTCAAGAAAAATCTAGGCAGCTGGACTGGGAAGCTCTACCACAGCCCCTCTATTTTCCTAAAAAAAACGCTTTCTGACTTTCATTTGTTTCGATCCATGAAACATTTTCTAAGGGACTAAAGTTTTAGCAATATCGATGATGTGTGAGCTCAATCATATTTTTGATAAAAGCCAACAGAATTTTAAGTCCAGCGAATTGTAACTTTGTCAGCAAGACGATGAAATATATTAGATAACGATGGAGATTATATTATAGATTAATTGTATAACCAAACACAAAATAAATTCGTTTGTTTGGTTGTCACTGGAATATGATATATAATATATACATGGGTACCTATAATACCATTCATACTGTTGCAAATTTAGTTTTTGATAGCAAATACTAGTTTTATTTAATTGTTGGAAGTCACTCGGAACCTAACGCTCAATTATTTCAGAAGTCCGCCAGTTTCTCAATTTTTTTTAAAATATTTGTTTCTTTCAATTATTTTTTAGCAATAAATTCCGAAATTAAACTAAACGACGTTGCTTTCTTTTATAACAATGACAATTTTATTTTCAGACTCCAAGAGGACAATCTGCGTCTGAAATATTTCGTGTAAAACTGAAACAAATGTAACTACGTGATGCGCATTATCAGATATAATATTACTAAATCGTTTTAGAATTACTACGGAGCAGATTTAAGCTCCTTATAGTGAGAAGTTTAATTTCACAACGATGCAGTGAAAAAGCCTGACATGTTGATACTCTTTTTAAAAAATTTCAGAAGAGTTGCAAATGAGCACACATATAAATCCTAAGACTTTGAGAATAAACTGCAGTCCAGATAACGAGTTATTAGGATTATGTTAGATTACATCTTGTATAAAGACATTCATTACATAATTACATTACATTCAATCCCATAAATATCATTTTTAATTAATTAACAATCTTTTGGTAACAAAATTTACTTAATAAAAAATTGCGTTGCATCTTATCAAAAGTTGAGGAATAATTCAAAAAAAGAAGTATGACTTCCAACGGTTTCTTCATATATTATGATGAAAATAAAGACATAGTTAAAATAAACTAAGACATGGACTAAGTCGGTACGTATTTGAATACTTACAATAGCTGTTGTGGTATTACGTAGCATAGTTGGCTTTCCATTAGTAATTCTTGTACACTGATATCACCACCCAAACCAGAATGCAGCCGATACGTATGGAGCTAATTCAAAAGAAAATATTTTTATTCAATACCTGTTACAATGATATCAGTTATTATTTACCATTGGATTGGCAAAAACTTGAGAAAGTTTTGCCTGTGATGGCACAAATAGTTTGACACCTAACTTTGGCGGAAGTGACTGCGACCGACGATGACCCAAATTTTGGCTTTCCACGATTTTGGCAGGAGAACGAGGTGTTTTCTTGTCCTGATCTGGAGCCCATGATGAAATTGTTATGAATCCAGCATTACCTTGTATGGAGCGCAACGGAAGACGAATTCGCGTAGTGTCCTAAATAATTTGAGAACCACTTAATAATTTTTTCAACTTTTACGAAGTCAATCGAACACTTTTCAGCATACAACAAACTAAACTCAATGTTTGTACAACGATACTATCCAGTTTCTAGTATATATTTCAGTTATTAGTCTTTATCAGGGACCAACTAGGAGAAACTATAGAATTACTTTACCTGAATAACACCTAATGAAATTTCTGCATATCCTAATGGAATCGCAGTTCTCGATATTTTCTCACGGATATCATAGACCGTAAAGCGAACCAAGGAAGCACTGTTCAAACCATCACTAGCGCGAAACATTGTAGTGCAAAGAAATTGCGGATTGGCACATCGATCTATAACTTCTGTTTGTCCGTATTTCAGCCACCTGCTGCCATTACTGCGCTCGATTTGTACGTCAACAGAAGGGTTCGGTGGTCGCCCATGACCATCGCATAGTAAGTTATCACAAGACACCGCCGATTCACATAATGGAATTTCAGTTATATCTACACGGAAAAAAATATTTAGAAAGAAAGCATTTGCATAAATTGTTGCCTGAAGTGATCGTATAGCACATATGCTATCTTGGTCTACAAAATCAAAGGCTAGAGCTTAAAATAAGGTAACAAAAACAAAAGCATTACATTGGTTGCTAGCGAAACTGAATTGTGATTGCAAAGTGCGAATACCAAAATATTTGCGCAGAGATCGAAATCAGTAGCTTTTATACATATATACTGCTAAATTTTAATATATATAAAATTGCTTTTAGAAACTAAAAATTATATGCAGCTACTATTTTTCCACGTAAAAAGTAATGATTTTCATGAAAATATTTGCTAGTTGCTCATGCCTTTGGCTAGATGTGCTCAATGAAAGATGCGATAGGATTTATATTTACTCAAATTGAAATTAAAGAAAATCATTCCAACTAAATAGCTTTTATTCCTATCATATTTCCCACTACAATCAGTATATACCACAAAAATCTTATGAATGCTTTGTACTTAAATCATGTTTCTCTCATGTCAATATCACTTCAATCCAACCAACAATTTTTTATCTTACTCCATTACAAATTAAAACTGTATCAGATCACCTATTTCCGTTTCCGGCTTCTGCTCAACATTACTATTGGCTTGTAGCGTTGTTGGAAAATCAGTGTTATATCCTAATTTCTTTTCTATCTGCTCTCGAAGGTATTTTAACTGTTTGTTTAGCTGTGCATAACTAGCCATTTGAATAGCATTTATCCAGTCGTTTCTTTCCACTTCAGTGTTAGCTGCAATTTTTTGGCTTAGTCCATCTCGAAATTCTGTAAACAAAGAAAACTTTGAGCATATATTATTTCCAGCAGTTATATTGGGCGCTCACCGATAAAGAATGAAAATCCATCTACATCACGAGTTTCAGAACGAATGACGGGTTTGCAGTTTTCTAAAACTATTAATCCTAGCGGTGGGGAAAATTGATCCTGATCCTTTAAGTAGAACAACAGATTTCCACGAAGCTTACACCAGCGTGGAAAACTCACTGTGAAGTGTTAAAAAGTTAGACCGGTTAGAGGAGAAATTTTCATCTAAGTATTAATGGCTTACAAATTACAATAAAGATTAATAGTACAATGCTGAAAAGTTTAAGGAAAAATTTGTTTAAGGCCCCGGTCCAATGCACCAATCTACAACAATACAGTTAAAACTAGTTGATCAAATAGTGAAAAAGATTAGTCAAAAGTGACACATAGGTGGTAAATTAGTGAAAGTGTTGGTTAGTCAATTTGTTTGAATTTTCGTGTGTTTTAACTAGGTGCGTGTTTTATTAAAATCGGAAATCGTGTAATTGAATTAAGCTCGAACCTTTTCCGATTCCCCCAATACAACTCAGCGTCTTCCTTCGAGTGACTTTTTGTACTTTAAAATTATTTTCACCTGTTAAGAAATTCATTATATATTTATTTTAAATCAAAAATTAAGGAAAAAAAAAACTAGTATTAAGACATTCATAATCAATAACAAACTGTTAACCTCAAATTTTTGGAATTAGCTTTTGAAACAAGACACATATAACAGCAAACTATTTCAACCAGATAGCGTACAAAGATGTAAGTTTCATTTCACATCTTAGTTTTGCATATTTGTATAGATAAAAATATTGATACAGCTGTCTACATTAGAAAATCTAATTAAGTTCCTTACATGTTAGCGTCGAAAGAAGTTAACTCCTACAAGCTTGTCCAGATTATTCACAGCGAAGATAGAAGGTGTTTATTTATGGAGCTTGATGATTATGAAAGAAAAACTGAAGCTTTCAAGGGATGCCGTTACTATTAGCCCTCACGTGTACTATAAAAAGGCGATTTTTGTATTTAATGGTACTTGATGTCGGTTGTCAACTTTCACTTTGGAAATGTCGAAATATATTTCGCGGAGTTTCATTGCATTATTCTATCGCAAACAAAAGTGCAGCGGAAATTTATCGTTTGCTTGTGAAAATTTACAGTAAAGATCTTCCATCGAATAAAACCGGTAAAGAATGATTTCGACTACTTTAAACACGATGATTCTCGCGTTGAAGATAAAGAGCATAGAAAACCACCTAAAATATTGAAAGATACTGAATTGAAACATTATTGGCTTAAGATTTATTGGCTTAGTATAATAACAATTGACTGTAGTTCATCGATCAGCTGTTGCAAAATGTATAAAAACAACGGGAATGGCTCAAAAGGATAGTAATTGGGTTTCACGTGCACTAAAAGATAGAGGCATCGAACGTTGAAAAATAATTTGTGAAATGTTGCTTGAAGGACAATAAAGAAGATATTTTTATTCAAAACTTAAAATAGCTTTGGTGAAGCTGGTTCATCAACACCAATGCGAGATATTCATCAAATAAGGTTATGCTCTGTATCTGGTGGGATCAGAAAGGTGTGGTATATTATGAACTGCTGCAATCAGATGAAACTACCAATGACAATATCTGTCGACGACAACCAATAGCTTTGAAGTGAACTATAGGAGAAAAACGACCAGAACAGGTGAACAGATACAAAAAAAAATGATTTTTCGGCAAGACAATGCAAAACCACATGTTGCATGCATTGTCTGAAATTGCTTAAAAGACAAGATTTGGGAAGTTTTACACTATCCCGCTGTATTAACCAGAAACAGCATCTTCAGATTTCAATTATTTTAGTCGTTTCTTCCTGAACTCGGTATTAGTTCTCGCGCAGAGATATAAAATTGGCTTAATGATCGGATCGGATCGCCTCTAAATACCATGATTTCTTCAGAGGGGGATTCCGCTTACCTGAAAGATGAGTGAAAGTTGTAGCTATAGATAGAGTATACTGTCAATAAATCATTATTTTATTTTCTAAACCAGCGAATGTGTTTTATTTTACTAAAAAGAGTGGATTCATATACAAACACACAATAGAAGGTTATTAATTTGTGATCACAGTTCTCTTCTTGTCTATAAATCAGCATAGACAACGTATATCGTCTCTAAAGCTTATCAAAGCAGAGAATAATTGATACGGGAGACTCATTCGTTTTGCGCAATAAGCCCCGTAAACAGAATGAAAGTGGACTTGTTTTCGTGGGATGATTATTTAACCATTTAGTTAAAAAAAATTCAAATTTTAATCATCCCACAAAAACAATTCCACACAATAGAAACTTATTTTCATTCTCTGATGAGCACATGGATTTTATGCAAACAGGATCTAAATCAAATATACGAACACATGCTTCTTCCAAATTTTAAATACTACACATGAAAGACAGCCGTTTGATACAAAGCAGACTCATTACGTACCTATATTTTACGATTTCTAAAGAGTTTTCAGTAAAAATTGGTTTACATGTTTGCCTTACATATTTGCTGTACATATAATAAACGCTGTCAAGTGTAAATCAAAGCTTCCACGCTAAGAGCGATTTCACACGAGACACTCGGTGTCCGGCCACTGAATCTCTAGCCACTACCGGGGCATATAACACACAGAGCCACAGTGGGTGGGAATTCAGTGGCCGGACACCAAGTATCTCGTGTGAATCGTCTCTTATTCTCAACAAGAACACTTCTCTAAAAAAAAAATTATCTAATCTTTTAAACATTTAAATTTAAAATCGATGATCCTCATTTAAGGGTTATACGCAGTTAAAATCGATTTTTTATTTTTTGCATTTTCAGAATGTATATTTAACTGATAATATTCCCTGAAAATTTCAAATCGATCCGACAAGTTTTTTCGGAGATATACGCATTTTTGCAGTCACATCTCGGACTGTTAGAAAGTAGGCGGAGTACATTCTGAAGCGCATGGGAGTACGCGAGAGGGAAGAATGGCTCGTAGACAGCATCAAATCGAAGTATTAGAAGCTGGTGAGGCTACAAAGGGTATATCTTATGGCCCTAGAACAGATGACTCCATGTAACTAAAAAAAATTATCTATGTGGTAACTTTTTCCGAAACTTTAAACGCGTTTTGCTCAAAACTATGTTTCCAAGTCGGTGACCAAGATTTCTAAAAAACGGCTCAACCAAACGGTTTGAAATTTTAACACAACTTTCTCAGATATATTCCTCATTAATCGAAGGAATAAGATTTCGGATAATTATTTCTGTTTTTTTAAACAATTTTAATTGGCAATTTTGGTCAAAAATTCGATTTTTTTTAAGAAGCCGCCATTTTGTCAAAAATCTAAATTTCGATTATTCCTTCGATCAATACCTATTTTTATCTATCTACTAAAAGAATCTGTTTGGTTTTTTGACTTCAGATGAATTATACCGGAGAAATCGTGGTCACCGCCGAACACCTTTTTTGGAAGACCTTCACGAGATCGTTTGGAGGAGCGCACCAGATCAATATTTTTACAAATTATTAGTGTCATTATAAACTTAGATGTTGGCACTAAATGCATATATACTTTTTGTTTTTGTAAAGTAAAATACCTTTTCACAAAAAATTAATAAAAAAACGTTTTTTTCCGGCCTTCTAACTGCGTATAACCCGTTAAAGGAGTAGTACTATTCTTTCACTCGTGTACAGTAGGTCAGGTTAGGTTAGGTTAACGTGGCTGCCGGTCCACAGAGGTCTGCCGACCGGCACACATAGGCACAAAAGAGACCCGTTGTGATGCCACAATAATTTGTGACTCTCTCCTACTCACTGAATTCGGGAAACCATCTGCTTCCCTTAACAAATCGCGTTATCCCCTTTAGATTAACCAGGGACAACTCAGTCAGGTTTGAGAGAAAGGGGGCACCAATTGCCACCAACCTTCTCCTTGCCAGCGCCGGGCAGTGACACAAGAGGTGGAGGACGGACTCCTCTTCATCCTCAGAGCCACAACTCCGACAGAAATCGTTAAACTGCACTCCCAATCGTTGTGCATGTCGTCCTATGAGGCAGTGGCCCGTAAGAACTCCAACAGTACAGCGTAGAGCACTTCGAGCTAAGCCTAAAAGCTGCCTGGTGCGATGCGCATCCATGGATACCCAGGACTGCCTTGCTATTGCACAGGATGATTCATTTGCCCAGGACCTCCTAGCATCCTCGAGATATTTTTGCCTGATGGCCAGTTTGACCGATGTCATCGGTATACCTATTGAGAGGAAGCAGGAGACCTCTGGCAACAAGGTTCCAAGCCTTGCTAGCTCATCGGCCTCACAGTACTGTATCCCATGAGACTTTTTTTAAGCCTTAATGAAATTTATTTTCAGAACTTCCAAATTCAAATTGTCTAGTCTGCATTGGCGGAGCACTTTTTTAGTCCACACTCGACGGATACGGTTGTGCCGCTTTGCTACTTCGAAGCGGTTGGAATGGGTCTATAGAAAATGTGGTAGACCCGCTCTGGGAGATAATTAGAAATCACCACAAAGTATCTGGTGCGTCCTTCGACCACTTCTGCTCTGAGGTGCTCCGACTAGTGGACCGCATGGTCCACCCACTAGGAGATGTTGAACAGGCAGACAGCTTTCCGCCCAATCTCCAAACAGATTTACGATGGAGTCTGCTCTTCTTCGATGTTCTCTCAAATTGGCTGCTGCGGCAAGCCGTTCAAAAAGAGAAACATTTTGAGATGGAGTTTCTCTAGTAGGAAGCTTGAGCTTGCGGAGGAAGAGAACCAGCTATGAATACGTCGTATCTTGAACAAACTATCACTACCGCCACATATAACATTCTACTACCGAAGAAGTAGAATTTGTCTATTTAGATATGTAACGGCAGCTCGCCCCAAAAGGAAAATATCTTCTAAAAGACTGCCGGTCTAGTCTCCAGCAGCGCTAGGAACAACAAACGTTCGACTCTGAGAGAAAGTCGTAAGCAGTTTGCATTTGCGCCAGCATATTTCAGCGCTGAAAAACTCGCAGATTAGCGTGACGAACAATGCCACAAAGTCATCTTGCAGGACAACTTCGCAGTCTCTCTCGAGGAAGCCTAGACTATTTAAACTATTCCAAGTGAGGTTTCCTGATCTGTGATATCGGTTTCGAAACGTCTATCTGGACCACTGAGGAGATTATTAAAAGAAGCCTCGACATACGAGCCAGTTGTCCAAGTATCAGGACATCATTTGGAAGTAATTACTCCAACGGACCTACGGGACGCAAGCTCATCTAGAGTATATGTAGTTACCCAGGGCGTTCACGAGGTCACGGATGGAAATAGTCTTACAGTAGTCATGTATTAAACCTCGCCTTATATACCCCAAATTGTTCACTTGTTCACGTCCACATTTCCAATTTTTTTTTTTTTTTGAATATAAAAACTTTTTCACCAGTTCACATTTGTCTCTTCTTACCAACATAAATACCTTTGTTCACTCAGTTTTTAGGATAAGTTATTTGACATGTGTAGCAGCAGCTGAAATTTGCATAGCAAGGGACAACGAGAAAGGAAAAAATATAAATAAAGGAATAGATATAACGCCACGAGCATATCGGATGAGTGCAGAATAGAAGACGAAAGGTTCTGTATAAGGGCTAGTATTAGCTAAACCTATCTTAGTTTTTTATCAGGTTATACCAGTGGTATATCATATTAATGGATTACTGAAGCCAAGCATATCGGATATAATTGAACGGTCAAATTAAATTGATATGATAGAGACAAAGCATCATACCCGATTCGATATCTGTTATAAGTTGCGTTTTTTGCACACCCGAGCAGATCAAATTCTGTTAAGTATATTAAATACACCAAAATCCTGCACATGTCGCGTCTCTGAAGAAGAAAATGTTAAGCAGCGGTAGATTATGAGCTTACATGTAGAGTGTGCTGAGACAGTAAGAGTATTCTAAACAGTTCGTTCCACTGTTGTGGACTATTGTGAAAGCGGCAGCTTAAATTGAATGAATTGGCTCAGCACTCCGTAATTGTCAATTATTTTACATCAGTATTTCAATGCACATTACTTTGCAGATTATTTCATATGCAAGTTTCATGTCTGATTTCGATTAAAACCTAGATAAGATTTCATGTGTGATTGATTGTGTGACGAACATTTTCGAACGACGCAATTTTTCTGCTTGGAATCGTTTTTTGCAGCCCTAAGTTAACGTGCGCTGCTAAGTTGCAAAAAAACTCACCTATTGTATATTTAAGAAAGTTCGGTTTTAGCGATGCGCACCTAACGGTTTTTTTTTGTTTAAAATTTAAAAAAATAAAATGAAATTAAATCTATGACTCATTTGGCGTTAGTTGACGAAACGTAAGAAAACAATGTGAAGGATCCCCCAAGCAATTTTTTATGTTGTTTCAAATACACACAATGCATAGGTAAGAATAAAAGGAAGAAATATAAATACATATGCAGATAAATACGTATGCAGATAAATACAATAAAAGACGCATGATTTCACACGCAACTTTAATCTATGTATTGAGCGATAGCTCATTAGTACTTCTTTTCAGGTTCCTTATTGACCTAGTATATATTTAGGGAGAATATTCTAGCCACTTTGTTTTTATCGGAGTTATAAGACGGTCTAGGTACGAACACCATCTGGGACCTAAAGCTGTCCAACTCCAGTTAAATCTGCCTCTGACTTGGAGGCATTTTTCCCGCATTTTTGATTTTCCATTTTGTTTCAAGAATCACTTTCACTTGTGTTGCGTTTACATTGCGGCTATTGTATAACACAACAGGTGCGTCCCCTTTTGTTTCCCAGAAGCAAGTCTGTCCCATTTTTATGGAACCACCTCAGTCGCGTAGAGCTAACAAAGCGCCACACTAGTATTTGTCGAAAGTGGACTCAATGCAGACTAAGGACCTTCACAGCCATTTCTGGGGCGCTCTTTTCTTAAGCAATTAATCTTCATTTTTACCTCCTTGATGGCTGTTCATCAAACTTTTGGCAGGTTCTTGGCTGAACTTCAGTTGAGATACCCTACCAATTCAAAATAAAATACACTGGTAATATCAATCACTTCAAATTATTTAAGTAATATGTTGCAGTACATTTTAGCAGTTGCAGTACATCAAGGAAATGGTGACTAGGGGATTCGAAACGAGAATTAGGTTTGGACGAAATTTGTCAGGCCAAATTTTGTTTAAAACCAGATTCAAAGCCGAATTCAAACATATATCTCCCATGAAACTCGTTTCGGAATGAGATCTCATGAAGAATAAGTAAAACATTTGTCGTAAAAACCTGGCAAAAAGTTCATTATGTATCAAAAATATCCTATGGGTAATTTTCATATTGGTTTTTGTAGTTTAAACTATGTGGTCATGTTGTGTGAAGTATTTTTATGCTAATGAACATGATTTTTAGTTTTAAGTAAAATAAATACAATTAACCCTAGACTTGTGGTAAGGCAAGTTCGAAATACAAATGAAACGAATGAAGGATGAACTTATTAACATTGTCAATGAATCAGGTGGTCAAGTTGAATTAAAGAATGTGTTTCTAGGATAATTATATATATATATATATATATATATATATATATATATATATATATATATATATATATATACATATATATATATATATATATACATATATATATATATATATATATATATATATATATATATATATATATATATATATATATATATATATATATATATATATATATATATATATATATATAGAATATAATATAGTCTTTGCAATTGATGGTAAATCCAAGCAACTCTTGCATTATAGTTAAATATTTCTTGTCCATCTTATTTTGCATCAAATACTTAATAAAAGACAGTACTTTTATCGCATAACACTGTGCTCTCTTTCTGTATATGAGCAATGGGATTATGGAGCGAGGATATTTATTTGCTACCCCCAAATTAGAGCGCCAAGATGATCCAGAAGAGCCGCTGAACTTAAATTCTGCCAAAGTAGGATGTTTTTGTTGGAAGATGATAGTACAACAATTAGAATAAAATGCAAAAACTGTTTACTTCATATTTTTATGGTATGTTGGGGTAACGATTTATTATTTGATAAATTCTGACACATCAAGTCTCGTGTGTTTTTAGCCTAGTGTGTCTAGCAAATTTCATTGGACATCCAAGAATAATAAAAACACAAAGTATTCCAAACTGTGCTAAGCCAAATAAAAAACCTGTGTATGGACATGGATGCAGCATTAAAAGAGCGAAAGATTCAGAAGCGGTATTCACACTTCAAAATTCAAAAAAGTTTAGTCACATAATATGCACGAAAATTTTTAGGATAATGTTAAACGGATTGCAATCAATACTGTAAAATGTAGTGCTATTAAATGCTGATATACAGGGTTATCCATCCCATAGTTTACAGCACTGTCATTCGAAGCACGAATGTTAAAAAAGTGATCAATTTATAATTGATCCTTTTACAATGTGGATTGTTGAATAGGTCGCGTTAAAATTGTAAAAACTGCGCCCCGAATAAAATAATATCTTATAAAATTTCGAACATCGCCCCGATGGTCTTGCTTTTAGCCGGTTTCGTATAAAAATGGCTAAAACAAAACTTCTGAGTTTAAAAATCACATCAACGATTAACGAAGTTCAATCATCAGATGTTCTGAGAAAGTTAGCATCTACTCACTGGTAAAGAAAAGCATTATTTAAGTGATATTATCTTAAACTGCTTCCTTGACTCCTGATTTAGATCAAGGTTTCAATGTTTGAATTAACATTATACAAATATGCATACTTTATGCACATATGTGTACTGCTTGTATTATACATATATGTACATATATAAAGATATAGTAAGCTTAAGAAATATTTCCCAGTTTACGAAACTTTGCAAACAATTGATTTAAGGGATTGTACTGAGAAGAACACGCACACATATTATTCACAGCCTTCAAAACATAAATCATGCTTGTTGCATTAAATAACTCGACTTCAGGGCATTCAATAAAATTACATCAAATAACATAAAAATTACCTTCTCGTTTTGTGAAAAATCCTTCCTGTTTTTCAATTATATTCAATATGCCTTCTTTTTCGAATTTGTTACTTGGTAAGGCTGCCAACGTAATTAGCTCTTGTTTATTGAATCGCATGCTTGAAAAATTTTCCTCTAAAAGTAATAATAAAAATTTAGCTGTTATAGACAGAAAATATTATATAGATTTTTCGTAAATTTTAATATAATTTTGAAATACAGATTGTAAAAAAATCAGTGAATAAGTGAAATGTGTAAGAATTTAGATGAATAAAAACAGCCTGTCTTTTATATTCAAAGCAAAGTATTTCCAGCATAGATAGATCTAATTTTAGCATTATCTAATTATTTTTTTTCATGCAAAAACAAGCCCGAAGGGAATAGTTTCAACTCAATTAACTTTTTTTATTCTAAACACCAATAAATCTAGAGTAGTTCCAACCGATTACTTTTCATCTTCGATCTAGTCCTACTCGATTTTCGATTGAAAGTTACCTTGACCTTTGGTAACTGAAGAGTCAATGCGTATTAAGAATTGATTTTGATTTCATAGACGAAGACTCATTTTTGAATGCCTTTTAGGGAACCAATGTTTGAGAGTGGCCGATAGCTCCACTTGCTAAGGACAAGAGGCCGATTTGCAACGCTATGCAGTTCTGGTTAGACTAGTAGCATTGCAAAGTCATTCACATAAGAAAAATTGGGGTGATCAACGACATTCGGACATTCGCCTCTGCTATTTATTTTTATGCTGTTGTGCTACAGATTTACTCTAGTACCTTTTAGCAAAATTAAATTCAGTTGCTCTATATGCAACTGGCGTTCAGTTAACATACAACGAACACAGATAAGGCTCAAATATATATATTTGAATGGGAATATATGTATATTTACTTAAGTGCTTATTTGTCAAGTATATTTTGCTCATTCTACAATTTTAATCAGCCCACACCGAAAAATTAATGCAATTAACAGAGTTGTTCCTTATCACAAACAAAGGTCGGCTCTTTGCCCTGCAGCATGAACTATCAGTACTAATCATCTCTAAAGTCATCCGAGCAGGGAAAACCTGTCATAAATTTTCATTTCACAGCGTGATATATAAGATTTTAAGGAAGATACCTGGACGTATCCTAGAAAGCACAAACGATTTTCCCAGTCGAAGAAAATTTTTCTAGGTGTTTGCATGCACACTCGCCCACTGGTCGCCACCCCAGAAGTATCGCATAAATGCCGACCATATATACGTACTTACATCCATATAATGATTACCTTGATCGGCACACAGGAGGATACCGTTTCGACTTTCTCGAAAGTCAGACTGCATTCACTTCAAGAGCCATTTTCAAACAAATCAGTATACTCATTTGGAATTTCAATTGGCAGGTATCCAATTACATGTAAAGTATTCCCCATTGAGTATTCGTCAGGCGCTTACGTCGACAGAACTTACCTACTAAATTTACATTGAGTCATTAACCGCGAGCAAAATGAACATAATGCATTGACTAGGTATGCGGTCGAAGTGATTGAAGATAACTTTGCCCGTGATGTGCCCAAAAGAGTTAAAAACCAGGGAAAAGAGTTAAAAGAGCGTTAAAAAGGGTGAAAAACAAGGGAAACACTTAAACTAACAGTTCTACAAAAACCGAACTACGCGTAAGAACTCCTTCTTCATAGAGAAAACCAGCCTGGCTTGCACGAATTTGTACCAAACATCTTATTAGTCGTACGAATCAAAATAAACAACATAATTGCAAATACCGATACCGAATAAGAACAAAATCAGTTCGAATAATGATTTTCACGTCACTTGAAATTCATGCATGAAAAATTGATTTTTGTCCCAGGCAAATGTTGAAACGAGCTCTTACCGACTCACGTCTCGTTTTCCCAAATTTATTACTTTACAAATTATTGTAAACTAACGCGAATTTATCAATAAACACTCAGTGAATAAATTAGGAAACACAATTAGAACTTCACATTTTGCCCGAACACATCGCTCCACCCAAAAGAAAATCTCGCGGAGCACATAAACAACATCCAGCAACATCAACGACTAGTCTTCTGTGCCAAATAGATATTGGCCGAGCCCAGGCGAGCTGAGTGTGTGGGCGGTCCAGACGAGCGACTTTGACAGGTGTCACAGGCGCTCGTGCCACATCCGATCGGAATGGATGTTGAGCACGAGCCAAAGCGATTCGAGACGAGCTGTCAAATGCCGTCCACATGTTGGCGGCCTCGTCTGACTTCGGCTCGCCTGGCCTCGGCCAATATCTATTTGCTACATTCGGACGAAACGTCAAACTGCCATATGTTCCGTGGATGATGTATACAGTAGCTGACAAAATTGAGATCATGTGATATCCAGCAAGAAGAAGCGGGAAGGTTTTGAAAAATGATAAATCAAAATCTGAATTTTTTTTAAAAATTATTATTTAAATGTAAAGTTATTTCTTAAAATTTTTGAAAGAATTAATTTTTGCTTGGGTGAAGCTCATATGCTTAGTTGATAAATTTTATATGTGGCTAAAGTCGACTACGTGTTCCCCATAGCCGTTTAACGATTTTATTGATAGATGTCTGACTAAATACCATTCTTAATTGGACATTTTGCATGATTATTGTATTATTTCATAGCTCAGTTATTTATAGATTGCGCTAAAAACATTGGAAATATAATAATAAAATATAATAATAAATAATAAACTTAAAAAGTAAATAGGAAAGGATTGAATAATATTAAAACTAATGACAAACAGTCCAAATGAAGGTTATTTACAATCCAAGCTGACATTCCCTATTACATTCTTGAATTCAAAAAAGAAAAAAGAAATGCGGGAGAGCACCGAGCAATCGTCTGCGGATTTGATTGCCTTTTATAATTTTAAGTCTTTCACGTATAGAAGACGGGAGAAGTTGACAAAAATATTAAAAGTACGGGACCTAGAATAGATCCATCAGGAGCTCTAGATGTATGAGGAGAACAGATGGAACCGTTTAAAATGACTCTACGTAGACGAATATGAAGGAAGGAGGAGACGCAATATAGAAGGGGACTAAATATTCTCAAATCTCCAAGTTTATTGACTTGCAGGTTATTGTTCACAAAGTCAAAAGCCTTCGAAAAGACCGAATAATTTGCATCAACTGGAAACTGAGAATTAAAGGCTGAGGCAACAAATCGGTGAACACCATAAGGTTGGTCATTGTATAGCGGCGCTTGATGAAACCATGTCAGCATGGTCTCATCAATAGAATTTCATTAGCCGTGTAATATTTTTTGGAATAGCATCAGCTTTGTTATTCGTGATTCGCGAGCTATGTGAGGAATTAATGTGGACCTCCTATTGAAGTTTTTATTTCACTCCCATATTTTTTAATGATTCTTTTTCTAGATTTTCTAGAATAGAGCTCCAGTTCCTATCGCACCAATCTAGTAATCGCACTGCCATTGTTTTTGTCAACGAATTAGCGACTATTTTTAGTCTTTTGATACTGGAGATACGGTTGTGTTTTGCCGTTAAAACACCTTTCGCGGATTCGATATTCTTCACCTTCGTAAAATAAAACAGTTTTTTTTTACAACACTAATTATTCTTTTATTAATACAAATAATTATAACACAAAATTCCGTACACTTTACTGATCGCTTTATTATAATTTTGCGTTAAACTTTCACACCTTATCGCTTTTAATTAACCGCATCCGGATCCACTAAATTTGCTGTATCGCTTTTCACAGTAACAGCCTTTTCGCTGTATACGCTGTCTACTAACTGACTGCTAGCACCTCTCGCGGCGGTATTTATACTCATGTCTGGTGAGATTAATTATTATTGCCTACATCTAGGCCTTTCTAGAACTGTGTCTTGGGTTCTTGATCTGTCTTCGAAATGACTATTGGGCATTTCCGTTATCATGTGAGATCTGATTCATGGTTTGGGTTCTAGAATGTTCCGTTTTTGCTTTCTAGAGACCGCTATGGGCTATTGGAAGATCAGTTCTGTTGTTATGTGAAATATGTGACTGTCTCTGGAGTTCTCGAAGATTCTCAAACTGGCTTCTAGAGGATTATTTTACGTTTTATCTGATTGTTTGAATACAAGTATGACATACATGTATGAGATGTATGTCGAGTATTTCTCGCCGTTTCTAGCTTTTTCTGGCGCCGCCACAACGTCATACGGTTCGTTTAGCGTACATGCAACAATACATTGGTTAATGTGCATACAACAGCGATTTTGGAAAGCCTCCGCATATCCAACGTCCTCACTGCGATATGCAGCTGTGTAAACAAAATGCTTAAGCAAAGACTTTTACCAGCGTAATGGGTGGATGCACAAATTATGAGGAAGGTTCACAAGTGAAGACTCCAAAAATGAGTTGTATCTCTTCTCTCGCAGAACCAGGTGGCAAATATAATTTTAAAGAGATTATAGAATAAGACCTATCCCAATGAAACTGCGATCATAGTCCCGGGTAAGCTCCCGCATACTCTTGGCGAGCACATCGAGTACTCTCTAGGACAGGTTAATGAGTGGGCAAAAATCGTAAGCCTTGGTATCAACTCCAATAAAACCAGTCTGAAATTCTTACGAATACAAGATTCCTGAGATAGACCAAATCAGATTTGGTGGCGCTAGGTTAGGTCTCAAGTTAAAACCTATGCACTTGGACCTTGCTCTGGTGGTCAGCAATGGACAAAATCACCTTTGCTGACATGCCGAACATATTTCAACGACTGGCGGCTTAAGGTCTCTTTAACACAGCTTTTTCGTCTAACCGAAATGTTCAGCCACCGACGTCCACTCCGTCCTCTTGATCTCTTTCTTCAAGGCACTGCCACAAAAGCTGCTCTCAGGCTTAAGCAATCAGGGAAATATGAGCCTTAATCCTTTCAATACAGTGGTATTGAGCGGGGGCTCGCAAAATGCAGTGACTCTTTGGTTTCCACTTTTTGCTTCAAACGGGTATATCAAGCGACCGTAGAAGATGGACAGGAATTGAAACAGTAAATAGGCACAGCAGCTCTTAGCATTTACACGGACGGACCCAAAACAGTTGCAAGAGTAGGTGCTGAAGCATACTTTCAGACCGCAATATAGAAGCAGCCTTCAGACTTCCTACTCAATGAAGTATTTTTCAGGTATAGGTCTATGCAATACGGAAAGTCGCACAACTAATATCCGTCAAGTATACTACAGATGCTATGATCAACGTTTTTACAAAAAGTCAAGCTGCGATAAAAACAATGATGTCTCACGCATATAGATCGAAGTGCATATTTGACAGCATTCAGGCCCGGAACAGGCTAGGCAACAACAGAAGAGTCGGAAGTTGGCGTTTTAGCCAAGCATGCGATCATTCTTCTTCAAAGCTGTCGGCAAACCTCCTAACTCCTATTCAAATTTCCAAGTGCTTTATCGACTCCAATATATTACAGGTTGCGGTGTGGCCTCAGGCAGGGGGCTGAAAGTACGTGATTTATTGATGGAAGAGATTGGCAGGGAGTGAAGGATTTACCATCAGCTGGCACGTAAAAAGAGATAAAACCAAAATATGTTCACTGTATCACATGCGAAAATGAGAAAATATACTGTCAAACGACAGGTGAGAATGTATATATCCGTGTGAGCTGATAGGTGAGAGTGTGTTGGCGTGCGTATAATCCCATCAAGAAACAGTAAGCGCAGCGAACATTCACTGGCAGCAAACGAAATTCCCTGTATTGGGATGCATAAAAGTGTCGGAGATATTCCTTTTACTCGCCATATGGTATCGAAAGTAGTATTCCGCGTTAACTACCTTATCGCTTACCATTTTAGTACTCAGAAAATACTTTAAGAAAATCAATATTGCAAAAATCGCCATTCGTTAAAATAGTCTCTTTGGCAAAGCACATGGGAATTGCCTTGTGGGAAGGAGAAACGTATTTGATCGTAGCAGGGTTGCTTGGCGGGGTACTTTGTGTCTTTTTCCAACTTGGACTTAGATATTGCTATCTACTTCTCGCAATTGTTTCGCAATTCACGTACTTTCCGAGCTATATATAGTTCTTAAGCTATGGCATAGCTTAAGAACTATATATAGCTCGGAAAGTACGTGAATTGCGAAACAATTGCGAGAAGTAGATAGCAATATCTAAGTCCAAGTTGGAAAAAGACACAAAGTACCCCGCCAAGCAACCCTGCTACGATCAAATACGTTTCTCCTTCCCACAAGGCAATTCCCATGTGCTTTGCCAAAGAGACTATTTTAACGAATGGCGATTTTTGCAATATTGATTTTCTTAAAGTATTTTCTGAGTACTAAAATGGTAAGCGATAAGGTAGTTAACGCGGAATACTACTTTCGATACCATATGGCGAGTAAAAGGAATATCTCCGACACTTTTATGCATCCCAATACAGGGAATTTCGTTTGCTGCCAGTGAATGTTCGCTGCGCTTACTGTTTCTTGATGGGATTATACGCACGCCAACACACTCTCACCTATCAGCTCACACGGATATATACATTCTCACCTGTCGTTTGACAGTATATTTTCTCATTTTCGCATGTGATACAGTGAACATATTTTGGTTTTATCTCTTTTTACGTGCCAGCTGATGGTAAATCCTTCACTCCCTGCCAATCTCTTCCATCAATAAATCACGTACTTTCAGCCCCCTGGCTATGCCTCAGGCCTACAGTGTAACCAAAATGCTGTCGAGGTAAAACAATCTCGCAGCAACCATATACCTACTTGAATTAGCCTGGACTGACTGCAAAGAGTTGGCCGGCATCATTACTGGCCACTCTCTTGTAGCAACTAACGCCTTGAAACTGCGACCCTTAACTATTAACAACTGTAGGAAGTGTCAGGAGTCGGGAGTCCCAGGAGTAATTGAATATGACCTGTGTCACTATCTGAATCCGTGAGCACTGGCTGATGGACCAGAGCAGAGGCTGATAGACAATCTTCAAATCGCAAAAAGGTCTGGGGACTTCGATGGTCACTTGGACTAAACCTTCAAGCTTCAGATCTTCGTTTCTGGTATCGATACAGACGAATATGTTTATTTGTAACCTTGTGTTGGCCAGAAATATCTGACCTAACCTGTGCTCACAAGACGAAATTGTCCAAAGCTTCTTAGTTTCCCTACCTTGAACGTAGGCAGCCGAAACAAATAAAAACATTAGTCAATCAAAAATTATGAAATTTAATTTAATTTAATTTTAATAAATTAAATTTAAATATAAAGTTTAAGGTAAGCACAGCTATTACATGTAGGTAGAAAGAAGCAAAAATTAGATAGTCAATTGATCCGAAATTAAATCATATATGCATCACGATTCACGATATGTACAGTTACTCAGAAAATTGAGCGTACAGGCAGCCAAAAAACGTATTTCGTTGCAATTAACATGTTAAAAAATGTTTTTATTAAAAATCTTTCTGTATATAAATTGTTTACCTTATTTCAAGGAATGCTTGCAATTATACTAAAACAAAAAATGCCATTAAAATAACAATTCACAAAATTGAGCGTACACTTCACAAAAATGTTATAGAAAAAAATAAAAAAACACTCATAAACTTAATACTTTGTGTAACCACCTTTTACATATATAACAGTTTGTAGCCGCCGGGGAATTGATTTTACCAACTTTTTTGTATATAGAAGTAGTATAAGTTTTTGTGCTGATTTCGTTTTAGTTTATCGAGGTATTTCATTTTGTTCATAGTCCATTCAATAAATTCGAAATTCCCGGTTCCATTCGCAGCTATAGAACCCCACAGCATAATACTACCACCCCCATGCTTCACAGTTGGACTAAAATTTTTCTTCTCGAGTTCCGTGTTAGGTTCTCTCCATACTATTTGCTTCCCGTCAGAGCCAAATAAATTAATTTTTGTTTCATGTGTGAAAATGACGCTCTCCCAAAAGCTGTAAGGCAAATTTACATGTAGTTTTGCAAACTTCAAATGTTTTCTTTGATTTGCGACAGATATGAACGGCTTTTTCCGAGCAGCTCTTCCATTCAAATTATTTCGACGCAAAACACGACGAACCGTTTCTGCTTTTTTAAGCGTCGTAAGCACTTCCTTAATCAATTTCGGAACACTTGTTTTAGGATTTGCCCTTACCTTGCGAGCAATGAACCGTTCATCATGTTGTGAAAGAATTTTCTTTCTTCCTCTTCCAGGCTTGTTCTTTAAGGTTCCTTCGTATTTGCATTTATTTATAATTTTTGAATTGTAGAATGTGTCCACCCCACAATTTCTCCTATCCCCCGAAATGATTTACTCTTGCGACACAGATTGACAATAAGCTCTCTAGTCGAAATATCTGTTTGCTTTCGCTTAGCTCCCATTTTCACAATTAACAACATAATTCTAAACAATTATCTAATAATTCACTTCCAAATCACAAGAAAATTTCACGAACTCTGCATGCTAGGAGTTGTACTAGGCGGTATATTTTAACGCGATACAAATTCTAGGAATTAGATCAGTGAGTCCATAGTTTTTCCAAGTGTACGCTGAATTTTTTGTTTGTGGAATTTCAGTTATATTTGGTTATTCTGTTAACAAACTGAATTATGTTATTTTATTTTGTTTGTGTTTGGTTGAATAAGCTGAGCAAAAGACAAATTTTAGAAATATAAACATATTTTTACGGCAAACTTTTTTTATTACCCTTACTTCTGAGGAAGTGTAGTTTTTATATGGGTGTACGCTCAATTTTGTGAGTAACTGTATGTACGAGTACCTTACCCAGGGTAAAATTGTTTGATTTTTTGTCTGATTGAAATGACTTTTTTAAAACTGCAGAAATATTTTTTAGCTAAAAGTCAAATATTTCCACCACAGTTTAGAAAGTATTTACCTGTGTTGTGAATACTTTTCTATATAATAATATAGAATTAGTCACAAGTATATTTTATAATGAATCTGTTCTTTACACTTGACCTCGTAAATAGGCATGGTATCAATTCATTATTCGCAACGTTAAATGCATTATGCTAATATCATGTTCACCTTAAGTCATTCCAATCATCGTATTATGACAAAGATATTCTACGAAGGCATGTATCTTCTCGCAAATCTCTCACGATCCCATGCTTGCTCACTACTCCAACACTCTATTCACAATTCCCATATCAGAGTTTTTTATTTGAGTACGTCAATACTTACCTATGTACTGAAATGCAAGAAAATATATTAAAAGCTTCAAGTATCCAATCTGAGATCGCAGAGCACTTTCCAGTTTTTCCGCTCGGCAAAAGATCGGCCCGACCCGGGTCCTAGAACCAGCGTAAAATGTTCACATATTTTAGTACGGTTCGCGTCTGATCTCCAGTGCGACTCGTTCACTGAACGGGCGGCAGCGTGACGAAGGTTACTTGTGCGTATTTGAGCGATCTGCTGTTATTCTCCAGAAAGTATCTGTATCTGCGGCTTATACACCTGAAACTCAAGTGAATCGGTTCGCGAAAAAAATCTCCCGGATTTGATGGCTTTGTTTTAGGAATTTCTATATGAATACGGTTCAAAGGTGATCTAAACACGGAAGTGGAGTGTTAAGTGTTGAATTGTGAAAGAAGATTTGTGCGCTTATTTTCAGCTCAGGTCATTGAAGTGCAAGTTCTCCAAAGTGGAAACGGGAAAGAACTCCACGGTGATAACGCGGAGTGCGATCGAACCAGGACGGAACCGGTTTTGAACGTTTTTCGAGTGCATTTTTTGTTTTCGTCGTCCAACTTCATCGAAAAAGTCGTGCGGCAAATCTTTAGATAGTGGTGGTGAACGCAACAAGTGGGGAATACTTGTTGAAAGTGTACCTGAAATTCTCTAGGTACTTGCGGAATAATCAGATATTTCCAAACATTGGCTTGGAATTTTGGAATAATCAGGAATCAGGATCAGTAATTAGGATTAGCTGCATTTCTTCTGAGTTACGCGGGTAAGAGCTGCTAATTTTAGTAAAGATGAGTAAAAGCATGTCATCGTTATGTAAAGACTGATATGTACCTACCTGTGCATAACTCCGATATCTGGCTTCTGCTCTGCTGATAAGATACTATTCGTCACTGGGCAAGCAATTTTTTATAATGCTTCCAGATGAGCAATGTCTGTAACTTGCAGAGTAACATTTTTTTATGACTTCATTTGCCTCAACCAAGTTCAGTAGAGCGTAACCAGGTTGTGTTCGAATGTAGAGACAAAGCCGGTAGAGCTGGCGGTATGTAATCGCACACCACATTATTGTGATGAGATATGAATTTCTCCCCAAACTGTGGGAATGGTGCATTGTTCTGAACTTTCATCAAAATAGGAAGCATGGAACACAAAGTATATGTGAAGCAGAGTAAGTTTAAATCTGAGAGCATGTTTAAATCGATTCAAAGTGGAGGAATGAACTGAAGTAGGCTTATTACTTTCTGTTCTTTTCACAGATTAGGTTTCTGTGGAGTATGGATAGACTTCTACACGTGAATTGAGAGATCATTAGAATGTGGTATTTTCTTATGGCAAGGCAAAAACGCTTTCAACTTGGTTATTATTAATCGACTAGAAATAATAATCCATAATAGAAATATATTATTATTATTATGAAACTAAAGAGCATCTAATAACATAAAAGATAATCGTTCCGTACTTAGGTAAATATAGATGCAATCTCTGTCAAACACCCTTAACTGTATTTAATTGGTCTCCATTGGATTTCAATTTTAGTACATATACTTACTGTGAGCGTTAAAAGTGAGTGCACACCTTTCAAATTTGTTTTTGAGCTTCAATAGAAAAAAAATTACCGATTGAAAAATATTTCTGGTTGAATAATATCAAACTTTTATTTGCTAAAAACTAATACAAAAAAATCAATTAAATAACAAAAAATTTACAGAGGAACAAAAACAAAAAGTCAATGAAATATGAATCAAAAGTAAGTGCACACGTGTTCAAAACTTTGCTAAAATCTAGCTGTGAACAAAGTCACGAATCTTTTAATATAACGGAATATTACTTCAATTTAATTTCTAGGAAACAACAATCGCAAAAATTCTTGGTAAAGTCATTTTTGAAGGAGTTAGTTTGATTTAAAACGTGCTAGAAGAAAGGTGTGAAATTTAGGAAAGAAACTGAGCCAGAAAAAAGAAAAATTATAGTGAATTTGCATTATGAAGGTAAAAATTTACGGGAAATTGGAAAAATGGTAAAAAGACCACACAGTGCAGTTAAAAAAATTATTGACAAATACAATGAATTCATAATATTGGACAATTTTAAAAGATCTTGACGGCCAGGGAAATCAAATAGAAAAGAAATAAGAAATATAATGAAAAAAGTTAAGGGTAATCCACGTTCAAGTGCAGCAAAAAAAGCTGAAAATTATTCCGCGACACACAATCAATCCGTTTCAGCCTCCACCGTTCGAAGAATATTGAATGAACATGGGTTACATGGCAGAGCACAACGAAGCATGCCGTTTATTTCTAAAGCGAATAAGAAAAAACAAAAAAATTATGCTAAAAAATGTAAAAAATGTACTTATAATTTTTGGAAATTTTTTAAATAATTGGCGGGCATAAAAATAAAAAACTTTGGCGAACTGAAAATACTGAGTTTCACAAAAAAAATGTTTCCGGCACAGTGAAGCATGGCGGAAGATCTGTTATGGTTTGAGGGTGTATGGCAGCATCGGGAGTTGGAAACCTTGAATTTATTGATAGTGCAATAGATAAGCAAGGCTATCTCAATATTTTGTAGCGACATATGGCTGACATTGTTGCGAAATTGGAATTGCCTAGAACGTGGAAGCACACTTCCTTTTTAGTAAGGTTGTGGTTGCTTCATAGAACTCCCAAGGTATTGGTAATTTTTTTGTTAGTGAACATATGGGACTGATTTTTTAGTACATTTTTTTAACGAATAAAGGTTTAATATTCCTTAATCAGAAATATTTTTCAATCGGTTTTTTTTTATTGAAGCTCAAAAACAAATTTTGATGCTCATAGTAGGTATTTTCTGCAGAATGATTGTGTTCTGCCTCAACAACAGACTTTTGGAATGCATCTATATTGGTGCCTACCTATCACCAATTATCCGGAAGCTCCTGTTTCCGGCTAAATGGGCTTTCTGCGGTGTATTTTGGTATTTGGATACCTAATTATTATTTGACCATTTTTCTCGTGCCCACAGATCTAGCTGTGAGCTTTTCCTACTGCTGCGAAAAGAAGGTTTGGTTAGGGGCACGGATGCTTTCTCTGTTTCAATCAATGGAGCACCCGCAATGCCTGTCGACTGACTGTTTGTTAGCGAACTCTTCTTCAATCAGATTAACTAATCAGTTTATCTGGTGGGTTCTGGAAAGTTCAGGTCTAAATACAATTTGAAAGCCGGGAATGATTTTGCGTTAGGCTTAGTAGGATGATTTTTTCAAATGCCTTCCTCAGCGTTGGCAGCAAGCTTATGGGCCTGTAGCTCAGAGGCGAGTTTGGATTTTTATCAGGTTTTAGTATCAGGATGACAGCAGCAGTTTTCCATGAAAGTAGCTCAGCTTTAGAAAGGAATAAAAAATAAAACAGAATAGAACTATTATAGGTAAAATAAAAAACGAAAATAACATAAATTAATCATCTTTAATATTACGTCATTATTAAACGTCACTACGACCGCGAAATACGAATCGCCCCGTTTTTTTGCCTCCCTTGAAAAATCATATTTTTTCAGGTAAATGTTTCTTATTCTAAAATACGGCTAAATCAATTCCTTATTCAAAAATACGGCAATTTCTGGGTATAAAGTAGCGTTATTAGATCATTTATGGTAGACAGTTTTTAAATATATTACGTACATAGCCTGACAAAAAATTCTGAAATTGAAAATAAAACTAAATGTTTTTTTTTTCTATTTTTTCAAGTTGCTGTATAATTAAAAGGACTATTCCCTCTGCTTATACTGTCAAAATTTTAATAAAATCGGATAATTGGTTTGTAAGAAAAAGTAACAAATGTACGGGATGCTTTCACATAAGGATAAACTCGCTTCCCACTCCCCTTAACTCCTTAAGGGGGAAAATACATGTAAAATCGAAGAAACATTGCTAATTTCAGATTAACTTAAAATATAATATATATTGTTTATTCAGAAAATTTTTAATATTAAATCCTTAAAGTACATGTCTCAAAGTAAATGAAAATATTTTTTTAATAATTTTTCAACACAAAATAGCGGCGATCCGAGCTAATGAAAAAAACACATCAAAAACTGCCTCGTACAACTTAACGTCTTTTCCGAGGAACTTGCAACGTTCAGAGAAAAAAAAAATATGCTAATGAGCTATATAATTCATAGGTAATATAAACCAATAAAATATGTAAAAAATTAAATTTTTACATCAATTTTAGGTTAAAAAAAACTACTATTTTTCAAAAAAAAACCACGTTTCAAACATTAATAAACAAACTATTTTTCCGAAATTACAACGATTAGATAATACTCTTTTGTAGCTGTGGTATAAATTTGAGCCGGATCGGTTCAATATTTTTTGAGATATTTTGTACGGAAGCTGAAAAAGTACTACTTTGAGAAAAACGCGTTTAAAGTTTGCGTTAGATAAAAATCATTGATTATAATTTTTTACTATAACTTACTCGTTAGTCAGCGATTCCAGGTCCATACAGCAGCCCTTCAGCCTTCCATGCATATCATTTTGGTGCATTAGAAGGTCACGGCAGGCATTTCGGGCTTCTTTTGAGCTGAAAAGACTACGACCGACGGTTCTATCGTTCTGTCCTGTCGTTGGCGGCTCTTTTGGCATAATTAAATAAGCTGGGGCTTATTTCGATACCTAAATCATTCATTAGGTGCAAGAGGAATGTATGGCCTTTGTTGAACATCCTAGCGGCTATGTAAGCTGATATTTCAACTATTTTCAAGCCGGCAATCTAACGGTTTTTACTACAAGGTTCATGAATACAGGCCCCCTTTGTATATTATAAAAATATAAAAGTGTAAATGTACATCTGTATCTATATTTCCTTAGAATTTCAGTTTTATAAGAATTTGGGAGGTATACACAATTAGAAAACCGCCCATAGCACCGAAAAGAAAGTAAGCAGGGACGCGCGTCAAGTATATCGCTTCAAAACTTTTTTTGGTATATTTTAAGAGCATTTCGAACATTTTGATGTAGTAAAAAAATCGGTTTTTTTTGTAGCAATAATATGTACATATAAAAAGCTCATTATAAACGGGCTGTTCAATTATATTGCTCCCTGATAATTCTGGATCAGTCATACCCAATTAAAAAGCTGCAAAATGTGCTGCATGTAATATAACATGGTGGTTCTAAAAGCTAATATACCTACTAGTAAAGCAGTAATTTAAAATTCCATCTTATTACTTACATTTACTCCAGAAATATTTTAGGGTGCGGTAAAACTACGAGTATTTTAAATCACATTGCTATCCCCTAATTCATGTCCTCATCGTTTGGTAATCATTTTATATTCAAATTAGCTAGCTCGTGACTGGCTTGCTAATCTTCTTGGAAATGTAAGAATCAAGTTTCAATACACCAAAGTACATTTTATTGCGAAAAAATACGCCAGCATTACCTAAGCTGAAATGAAAAGAAGAAATGCGGGCTTGATCGTTTCAAATAGAAAATTTTCAGAGTCAGAACTAAACAATAGCTCAGCTGACACAAATTCTTCTCTTAGCGGTACAGGTCTCTTTAAAAGTTGATAATTAATATTAAAGTGAATTTACGTACATATGTAAACTGCATTAAATTATGCTCTCTTCAAGTAGTAGTATGCTATACTTACGTATGGCGACATTATGAGTACTTCAATTTGCATAAGTTGAGATGAGAAATAGTGAGTATTGCATTGTAAAAGAATTTCGCTGACCTATTCAACCCTGAAAGATGGGAATTACGCTTTCCGGTCATTATCATAAACGATGCTGTTCACATCGACGCAGCAGATAAATGAGTTGTAGTTCGTTTTAAAATTCCGTAGGTACAAGCACTACCAGCACTACTAAGCTTTTAATATTAACTTGATAGATGAAAGCTTAGTAGTCAAATCGTCATTTCAAATGAAAATCATTCATAAATAAATTATAAAGTGTTGCATTGGAAAACGTCGTCAGTGAATAGGTTGGTGATCTTTCAATCAAATTGTTTTTAATGATTTTCATTCAAATTGTTGTTACTGAATTCGAAGAAAATTAGTATTCTGCCCTACTAAGCACATACGTTCTATCTTCATTTTTTGCATTTTTGAGTTGACACCGGATTCGAAAACTACATGCTCAATTACATCATTCTACAAAATATCGAAAACCTATCTTCTGTGGAAGTATGTTAAAATAAATAATGAAAAATCCCCCCATCTACAAAAAACGTTGCACTACTAAGCATAAACGTTCTTGGTAGGGCAGTATTTAACTCATTCCGCCGAAAATTCATGTATCTTTATATATATATATTTTTAAATATTTATAAATATATATATATATATATATATATATATATATATATATATATATATATATATATATCAGCAGAAAGATTAAAGAGCATAGCCTCTGGAGTGGCCGGTTTGGTTGAGCTAAAAGTTTTAGGGGACATAGATGTCCCCTAAAAATTTGGACTAAGGTAAAACACCATAATTTCGTCATGTTAAGAAAAATTTCACTTAGCTCAGAGTGAAATGATATTTCTTTTAAATAAATTCAAATGGCGGATACATAAAGTAGTTGTACGAAGCGTTGTTTTTGCAAATCTCATATTCAAAGGAGTCGATTTGTTCATTATCAAAGTTTTTTTAAATTAATTTCAAACTTATTTTTATACCCAATTTCGTCAGGGCAATTATCCATATTTTTTAACTTCGTCATGTCATGTACCTAACTTCGGCCTCTAAGCGATATCGATATTCAAATTCTATATGAGAGTAAAATTTGAATATGTTCAAATACATAATTCAACAAATAAAAAATCGATAAATATACATGAATATATGTAATACAAAAACAAATACATTCATTAGAAAAAAAACGCTGAAAAATTCAAATTCACTAATAATTTACGGCAACAAAATCACCTTTATTTACTTCGCATCCTTTTTTGTTTTCTTTACCCTTGCTTTTTTTTAGTCTTTTGGTTTCCTTTTCTTTTTTCTCTCTGTCTACTTTAAAATTTAAAAACTCTTCACCAGTAGTATCGTTTGGTGTAATTTTACATTTAAATCTTGTGGCTTCCGTGGTTTTTACTTCAGGCCAAAATAGAGCTTTTTAAAAGAAGTGGAATAACACTTAGAATGGACGACAACTGTGAATGCCTCTATTTTGTCTGTAGTTTCATTTTGGGATATTTTAGATTTTTGGGGTATTTCAGACGTTTCTTCCATATTAAACTCTGGGGTTTTCTGCTGATATTTTATCTGTTGAAATTTGGTTTTTAGGGTGTACATTACCTTTTGGTGTGGACGCGATTAATGAACCATCGAGTTGTACGTCGAATTCCAAAATATTTGAATTATTCCACACCGCTTCGTCTAGGGTTTGTTATTGATGTATTATGTTATCGTACACGTCTAAATGGGTTTCATTTTCACAGGAAATTGTATCGTTAGCAGATTTCCACAAATAGAAAAGACTATCATCTTTTTCGCATCCCAGCCACGCATACTCTGAATTCGTTCTAAAAATTTCAACCTTCGCATCTCCTATTTCTTTTTCAAGGGTGGATAAAAATGAATTGTAATCGACAACACGCCTATCATCAGCGAGGTCGTCAGCAAAAACCTCGTTACAAATAATATCTTTATTCGCTTCAGGCAAAACACTGATGTTCTTGTTCGTGAGGAGTTTGTCGTATGCAACAGCGAAAGGACTGAATGGATACAAGCCACATTTCTCGAAACCACTTTTAATTGTATCTGACTTTGCTGCTTCCTTTAGGCATGAGTCTACCAGACGTCCTATTTTCATTTTTACATCCTTATCCTTATATAGGCAATAGAGTAAGAGGAGGCATAAGCTTTCCACTAACAGAGAGGCCTCTACAAACACTGTAATGCAGTCTTTTCCGTCGTTGGTCGTGCGATTATAAGTATGGACTGAACCTTTGCGAACTAGGACTCTCTTGTCTTTGGGACACAAAAAGAATGCTGTTTCATCGCAGTTGAAGATTCGATTAGCTTCATTTAAAATTTCCTTTAGCTCAGGAAAACTCTCGAAATAGGTTGATATTTTGGTAAACCAATTTCTAATAGATTCTTCCTTAACCCTGGACCTCTCAGTTGTCAGATTTTCAGACATTCTCAAGGAAATCTCCGGATTTCGTTTTAAAAATCTTTTATACCAATTTATACCGGGGACACCGTTTTTTGGTCTTTTGGCAACGTCTCTGGTAGACTGCCCATCTTCAATTGCCTTAAGCGCCATTGAAAGTTGCTCTTGTGTCTATTTCTTACAAGTCATATCTATATCTGTAACAGAAATATAATGCTCTTCTTAATTGGAAAATGCTCGATGAATCTGATACACTTAGAATAAGGTTAATTTTTGATCTCAAGTCATTTAAGTTCTTTTAACTTTCCACGTCGATTAACTGACGAAATTAAGAAAGAATGCATTTGAGAGAATTGAAAATCGTCATGCAGGATAACGGAATTTTTCTCAACGTATTTTTTTTGGCATAGTACCATCAAACTAAATCTTAATGGTAATAATACATCGTTGCGCCAGAAAACACACGATTAAAATAGATTTATTATCTAAAATCGCAACATTCTTCATCCTTACATCTTCTCGAAATGGGTAAAAATATTATGCAAATTTAACTAATATATAATAATTTTTGACAGGACGAAACTATGTCATAGGTTTAAATACTCTATTGACATTGATTATCCATTTTAATTTGGCAAAAATTGTTGATAAATTTAGCTAAATTCTGCTGACAAAACGACGTTCTGAGAACTAAATTTCATCAATAGGACGAAATTACCTACATTGCTGTTAACGCGTCATTGGTAAATTCGTCATGTCTTTTCCTTAGTAATTTATTGGTGAATTTTAAATTTTTTTTTTGATTTCGTGACTAACGATGCGCTAACTTTTACTCTTGTATGAAAAAAACTTATAGCTTACCAACCTTGTTTCTGGCAACCTTAACAATGTTCACGTCCGGAATCAACAAAACACTAACACGCAATGAGCTAACTACGAGACGCAGCACTGACGCATGCTTTTAAGCGAACTTTTATATAATTTGGAGCCAATACGACATTCATATTAATTTAATGCAATTAAATATTAAAACTCTTTATGCCAAATGATAAAATATTTGCATGAGCATTCGCATTTTCTTATTTTATTTGAAAATGTAAAATGTGACGAAATTAAGTACCCTGACGAAATTATGGTGTTTTACCTTAGTGCACTGACTCATTAAAATTACGATATCTTTAACTCTTTGGCGGCGGCGGGCATTTTTGTTAGAAGTAAATATTGGGAATGAAAACGAATTATGTTTTATGCTTGTTTATGATAATAAATTGGAAATTATAAACCCTATGTGGGTGCTGAGTGCCTAAAAGTAGGTAATGATTTTTTTTTTTTTTTCAAATTTCGAGATGTCATAACTTTTGACAATTGAATCATTGACCTAGTTTATGCGAGAGCCCAATGTAATCCCGATTCGGGAATATCCCAAATATCGCGTCGTATAAACGGGCATAATTGGAATTGGGGTTTTATGAAATTCGAATTGCGTATAACCATAGAAACTTGTTTTGCGGAATAGGTTACACTCACATTGAAAGTGTATTGTATAAATGTGGCAAGATATGAAGTTTAGGTTACGTTGAACATTTGAGTTCACGTATGAAGAAGGCAATGACTATGGAGGGAAATTTAGCGATAGCTGAAGATTTTGCAAACGCGTTTGTTTTTCTGATACTTCGCGCCAAATCTAGAATGGATTTAATAAAAAGAATAATTGAGAGGCGTGCAAAGTATGTATGTATTTTTTTGCGTATGTTACATGTTGTTACTTCCTTCAACCAATTTAAATACAAACACTCCATTCGGCGTTCCACAATGTTGTGGAAAATACAGCAGGCACTAGTAATTGGCGGCACTTATTTATATCTAACGTCTTCTTTTGCGAAAATAAACGAAACAACATTAGTTTTATCCAAACGCACAAAACAAGCGCCGTCACATATTTCATATGTGTAATGTGTAAATTTCCTCAAAACAAGATCCGTCATGTTGAAGAATCACTTTTATTGACACATTTCATATGCACACTCACACATAGTCATCGGGTGTACACCCAACTGTTCGGGCTTAAGCTGAAATCCGAATTTGACCGTTTATACGACGTTCTGACTGGTATAATCCCAAATCGGGATTACCTTGGGCTCTCGCATAAACTAGGTCATTGTGAAATTTGCAGGGCGTATTGACGTTGACTAAAACTATACACATGTGGGTTTTCAAGACTACTGGGTGGGCAACCCTGTAGCTACGGCAGGCATGTGCAAAAATCCTTCAAATCATCGACCCTCCTGAAAATTGTTTGCCTTTTGACGAAAAAATCCAATTATTGATCAATTTGAATCTTTGTCCACCATGTCAATTTAAAATATTCACAATCCCGAGTTGCAGAACTTTCTTGTAGAATTGTAGCCATCACCGAATTACCTCTATTTTCAGCACTCGAGACTTGTGTTCACGAGAACTGACGATCGGTTAATCAGATCATGATGAAATTTACAGGACATGTTGGTATTAACTAGGACTAGGTCTGATAGAAGTGATTGTGAAATATGGGCAACTCTGTGGTAATGGTGCCATCTTGTAAAATCACTACGGAAAAAAACTGTTTTTTGATTCGTTTCGATTCAGTGAACAAATTTTAAAAAATTTCACACAGGACTTGAACCTTACTCTAGGCCACATTTGGTAGAAATTTGGTTCAAAAATTAGGATAGAACTGCCAACTATGGAAGTTTTTGTTACCTAAATCTTGTAAATTTGCTAAGCAAAATAAAGCTTTATTCCCCTATAACCTCCGATGCAGTCATCAAATCAAAACGTTATTATGTAGTAAATGGACCTTATTGTAAATCAAATTTTGTTGGAATTTCGTAGAATAATCATGAAAGGGCTGTCAGCTATGGTAATTTATGTAGTTTTCTGGCATTTTGTTACTATGTGATTTGGTCGTTAAATTTGCCTAAATATCAACGATTATGGCACTGTCACTTAACAACAAATATTGAGGTTTCAAAAATTTGAAAAAAAATTGCGGGTGTAACCCTAAAATTCTTTTCACCATTATAACTTCCAACGCAGTCATTGTTGCCATATTTTGAGTTACGTAGTGTCATCAATTTATTTTTGAAAAATGGTGGCGACTTTCTGTAGCGGCCACACTTATTCTGTGACCCAGACTGCGCTCGGAGTTATCTCTATCATGCCATAAACCTGTTTGCCTAGTCAAGTCAACAATGTCGTGATGTATTTTGTTTGATATAAGTACTGCAGGATCAGGAAATGTCTTTGTGATTTTATCTGCAGTGTCAGCTAACTGTTGACCAGTGATATTATAGGCTAGAATAGCCTTATTTTACTCCGAGGAATCGGTGTAGCCAAAAAATGTTTAGCAAATCCTCCCCAGAAAATTCTCCCTATCTCCCGATTGCCTCATTTTCCTTAGCAACTGTGAGCTCTCAATTTCTTGGTACTAAAAGCTGCCTCGATATTACTGAATTTTCTGAACGGTGTGTGAATTCAGCGAGAGCTATTTGAATCTCTTGGCAAACGAACGAAAGATCTGCATTGCCGGGCCAAAATGGTGATGGCTCAATGACCATCGTGCAGACTTCCGGAAAATGACTCCTATTGAGCTGGGGTCGTTTGCTAACTTTGGATCCTGTCTGATTCCTTGCTTCAGCTGCTCCCACTTAAACCAAAACAATTCACGATTTCTGAAAGTAGATCAGACAATTTGATGACTGTTGTCACAATGGCCCCTGATCTCGGTGGGATTACATCGTTTCGTCTAACATCACTTTGAGTTGCGGCTGTCTCCTAACTATCTTTATTAGAAGCACAAGAATCACTTCCATGTCACCAGTTTTAGAAATGTCAAGTTGTGCATACGAGGTTGGATCCAAAAGTAGTGATAATCGGCTATTTCCAGTTCGAATAAAACTAGTACCTCATATATCCACTAATTCAGCATAAAAAACATATAAATAGGCCACGATTCCAGAGAGGTACATTCATTTCAATACGAACAGACGAAAAGAGAACATCAAAGTGGAAAAAAACGAAATTTTAGCTGTCATTAAGTATCAGTGTTTGAAAAAAATGTACTAAAGACATCGACAACGACTTGGTGGAAACATTAGGGAACAAATACCCTCCGTTGCATACTGGGAATATCGCGAAGGACTTCCATCCACGTCTCTCACCGAAGACAACGTGAAAAAAGTCGAAGATGTCGTGCTGGTAGATCGAAGAGTGACCATCAGGCATGCGCGGAGGTCACAAGGATCTCGTATGGCAGTGTTCAAAGAATCTTTGCGCACGAATTACATATGAAGAAGGTCCCTGCACGGTGGGGGCCGAGAATGCTAACCGACGAGCAAAAGAAGAAACGAGTCGACATTTCGAGAGTGAATCTCGAAAAGTTCCAGGCAGATCAAGAGAAGTTTTTTGTCACGTTTCGTCACCATGGCCGAGACCTGAATCCACCATTTTGATCTAGAAACTAAAAAGCAATTGATGACGCGGAAGCGACCCTCCTCACCGACGCCAAAGGAATTCAAAGTGTCGAGCTCGGCAGGGAGGCTATAGCATCAGGTTTTTGTGAGGTCGAAGGAATTGTTATGGTGGAATGTTTGGAACAAGGAGCCACTATATTAAGCACTTGTTACGCAGATCAATTGAGAAGATTGTGGGAAGCTATTGAAAAAGAAAGACGCGGCAAACTGCGAGCCAGAGTGCTGTTTCATCAAGACAAGACACCGATTAACAAGGCTGCAGTTGCGATGGCTGCGATTCAAGAAACAGGATTCGAACAGCTTGAACATTCACCTTATTTGCAAGATCTAGCTCCCAGTTACTTCTTCCTCTTTTCTGGCTCAAGAAACACCTTCGGGCAAGAAATTTGTCCGCTGCTGAGGCGTTTTGTGAGAGTACTAGTAATCATTTTTTTCTAAGGATATCTTGGGTTTGGACAACAAAAAAGATGGACTAAATGTATTAGCTTGTTAAGAGACTATGTTGAAAAATATTTTTTTTTTAAGTTTAATAACCTTTGTTTATTTTGATTATTATTACTTTTGGATCAGACCTCGTAGTTATAGGTTTACCGAAAAGGATCACTTAATTTAGAGAGGAACATTTGGAGTATCATGACAGCTTGAAGATTTCTGTATGATGCACTATTGACTCCTTGGATGACACAAAAAAGAACGATAAAGATTTTAGGTGATAGAGGAAAGTATATATCATAAAAGACGAAGTGCTCTATTGGTATCGTACTATTAAAAGCTCAACTAGTAGTTCCCACATAGAAAATATCCTCTGTCCTCCAAAACTAGTTACATAAATTATGGAACTTGAGTTGCTGGAGAAGGTTGTGTTGAAAAACCAGATAGTTAGCATATCGTTGGGTTGACCTAAAAAGGGATAATGTAGCACTTACTGCTGCAACAACGCCACTTACCCATGTGACATTCATTGCCAACATCGCCTTCTGGAGTGCTGTATATCACCAGAATATTTAAAAATGGGCTTGCGTCTGAATTTAGGCTACGTATTTTATTCGGATAAATATAAAAGTGTGCATTTAACAATAAAACATTTGTTTATCTTCATCGTTCACTCATGATTAATTTAGAAAATGTTTTGGGAGTTATTCGAAAAAATTGACCTGAAAACCTAAGTAACTTGAATGTGGCAGCACATTATCTAAAAGTTAACTGGAATGACAGCTCTATCAAGTGCGAGAATGATCTCATCGCAAGGTGTGATTGGTCCACTGTGTTGTTAGAAAAAGACATTAATAAGGCAGTGTACAATTTTCATTCAATTCTTTTTGGATGCTTTACCCAGTTTGTACCAGTCTCTTTCCTTAACAATTGCAATAAAGTTCCATGGAAATCGAAGGCAATATGTCATATAAAAAATTTAAAATCTAAAGCTTGGAAAAGATATTGCTCGTCTCGTTCTGTTTCTGATTTTTTGGTTTTTGTAGAGTTGAAGAATATTTACCACTCCGAGGTCGAAAGTTCTTACCAAATTCACCTTAGAGATCTTAATTCTACTTTTCAACAGCAGCCTAGAAGGTTTTGGAATTTTATTAATTCCAAGAGATACCATGATGGGTATCCCACCACGTTTAACTTAGACGACATGGCCATTTCCAATCCATTAATTATTAGCAATATTTTCGCTAATCATTTCCGTACCGCATATAATACGGAACCTTCTACTAATAGTAATAATTATAATGACAACTTGACAATGATCCCAACTTATTCTTTGGGAATGAAAGACTTGGTTATAGATGAAGATACCATTTTAGCGTTTTCTAGGAAGTTGGACAATAATTTGACACCAGGCTCTGACGGCATTTCTAGTGCTATCTTAAAATATTGTATCTCCTCCCTGTCTCCTATCCTTGCCTACCTATTTAACCTTTCTCTGTCGCTCGGTATTTTTCCTAGTGGTTGGAAATACGCAATTTTCACACCTATTCATAAAAAAGGCGATAGAAATATTGTAGGCAATTATCGTCCCATCGCAAAACTTCCAGTAAATCCATATTATCTCCTTTCCAACATGGTTTCATGAAAGGCAAATCCACAACTACCAACCTGCTTGAGTTTTCCAATATTGTTATCCCATCAATTGAGGCAGGATTTCAGGTAGACTGTATTTACACTGACTTCACGAAGGCTTTTGATAAGCTGGATCATTCCATTTTATTGTGTAAATTGTCCTCGTTTAACTTTCCTCAGCTATTTATTTCCTGGATAGCATCTTATTTGGAATGTCGTACCCAATGCGTATCCTTCCGTGGCGCCCTATCATCTGAAATTGCTGTCATATCTGGTATTCCTCAAGGTAGTCACTTAGGACCTCAAACATTTTCTTTTATATATAAATGACCTACCGTCTGTCCTGAAACATTCATCAATTTTACTATATGCTGATGACGCCAAAATTTTTAAAAAGGTATCTAATATTCACGACTGCTTGGAACTTCAAGCTGACCTTAATAACCTCACGACCTGGTGTGACCTTAACAAATTAGTAATTAATATTAATAATAGTAATTAATAAAATTTCTTCGGTTTTGTTTGCGTGAATTTGCTTGATCAGATCCTATTCGCTTGCCTCCTTACATTAATCGACTTAACTTACTGGCCATGAATACACTTAATAAGAGACGTGAAAATTTCAAAACTATCTTTGCTGCTAAGATCCTCATGGGTAACATTTCATGTGAAAACCACAGAATGAGACAAGTCAAGATTCCCTGCCTATCGGACCAACTACGTCTTTAATGAGCCCGTTTCGTCCATCAAAAGAAATTTCAACGATGATTATCATCAATTTGATTTTAATTTATCTTTACCATCTTTGAAAAAGAGCTTAGCCAAAAACAGTCCATTTTGACTGATTTGTTGTAAGTTTAAAATCTGTAAATACTACTAGCCTGTATTAGACGAAATTCTTTGAAAATAAATAAAAATTAAATAAAATAAACTGCCAAAAGTAAGCCAATGAGTTGCAACTTCTTCAAACACATATCCACTCCCTCCCCCATCATTTTGATAGTATGGTAATTCGCATTCAAAATTCATAACAAGATACATTTTTATTCATAACAAGATAAAAGCAAATAATAATAGATGTGTATTGTGATGAGTAAATAGACATAGTTGAAAATAAAATAATATTCGCTAAAAATCGTTCTAGCGACAAACCCGAACCGCTGATGCTTATCTCAATAAAACATGCACACGAACTTCTACAATAGAACGAATGTGATATGGAAGAGTTAACTATGTAGGTATAACATTTTAACAACAATCAGTTAGCTCCGTTCAATCGACAATTTTGAAACAAATTGTATCTGATTTCAATTTTAGCTGTCGTTGCGGTTATTGTTGATAGCTTCAAATTATACATTTTTAACTCAGGTTACTCGAGACCATTTGTTATTAGCATGTTTTCGATTGTTATGTGTCTGTTTGCTTGTCATTTATCTATTTCTTTGTAATTTAATGAAGACTATTTACTTATGTTATAGTTAGGTAGGTGTAAATTACAACGACCTTAATCGATCTTGATATGTTAATATCATATTTTGTTTTTGTAGGACATAAAGCTTTCAAAAGTTTTAGTAAACGTAAGTCATCAAGCATGCGACAACAATTAGTAATGTGTACTGTAAATGAATGTTCGAGTTTGAGTTTTAAAAATCTCTTTTTCTCTAACTTTCATCCAGCTCGGGACACGTATCAATGCAGTTCTCATTTCTCACACACAAACCATTCCATTAACGGCATAAAAAACTCAAAAAGATATTTAAGATTCATGTGCTGACTACGCAATGTTTTGTAGATACTTCTAGGCCAAAGCATCAATTTAATTTTTTATTGCCATCATACAAATGTTTCTCCTTCATATCAGTTCGTAAAACCTCCAGCTTCCAAATCTGCTAAATACCAAACAAATTTCTGTTAATAAATCGTACATGTTCTTTTTATTCGTTCCAGCTCAGAACATAATAAATCGCTGAATTGAAAACTTTAGTCATTGTTCAATACTTCTTTTCCTTTTTTTACATTGTGTTCAATTATCGAAAACATTAAAATAAATCGGAAGTTTGAACATATTGCTATCGCTGCTATGAAGTTTTAAAAATAGTTTTACTGTGTACAATACAAAAGTGAAAATAATTTTGTACACATTTTCACTTCATCTCGTCGATTTCATGCATACGATCGGTCATAACCTTGGCATCAATTACCTGATTCACCTGCTTTTCGATGCTGCATGCTGAGATGGGATGAGGTTCGAAACGTTCTGGGAAGTGTTTGTTTAGATGAGGTAGTGTTGCAATTATTTCAGTAGTTTTTTTTAGAAATTGCTTGACGAAGAGTAAATACAAACAGTGGATTGAAATTTCGATGCATTTGCTGTTTTTGTATTTTTTTAAAAATACAGGGAGCTAATCGTTCAAGCGTTCGTTGCATGTGGACTTTTGCAGTGAAAGGTTTACGTCTACGTAAATAAATTTAATTGCTATGTACTTTATTAATTGTTATTATTTAGTGAATGAATATATTAAACAAGTTAAATAATCGTTCTTTAATTTCACTTGGTGCTTGAGTTGGGTACGATTGGTAGTTAGAAACAATAATCCAATGTTCTACATTTTTTTATTCCTTACTCCTTGGTTGATTTGTGAGTTGAACCTTTGTGAATTGTAGTCAAAATTACACGTCTCCTTAGCAATGGAAAGTGAAAATTTTGCCTGTATTTCTTTTTATAACCAGGAAATCCCTGTTTTACTCCAGTCTGTGTCCATTTACCAATGAGTAATTGGAAACAGTGCACTGAAAAAACACATAGCGCCAGACGCCATAGCTTATAGACTTCTGGCGCCATGTACATAGTCGATTTGGGGATTGTGATAAAATGTAGCGCCACACGCCATAATACATGACGAAAAGTACATAGGAGCAGGCGCTATGCTTATAGCCCTCCACGCCATGTACTATAGTCCTCCACGCCATGTAACATAGTCCTGCACGCCATGCAAATGGCGTGGAGGGCTATAGTACATGGCGTGGGAGACTATAGTACATGGCGTGGAGGACTATAGTATATGGCGTGGAGAGCTATAGGCATAGCGTCTGCTCCTATGCACTATGGCGTGTGGCGCTATATTTTATCACAAATCGACCGAAATCGACTATGTACATGGCGCCAGAAGTCTGTAAACTATGGCGTCAGTGCAATAGCATGCTTTTCGAGCGTAATGATTACGATTGATTTGCAGTTTATTTTTGAATTGAAGTTTTATTCGATTAAAATTCGTTTGCAAAAATTATTTGACACCCAGGTCTCAGTTTTGTCGATTGATTATCGAAATTTTCGCAGGGTTAAGATCGCTTGCCAATGTATCACGAAGACTTGATCAATTTTCCTCCCGTTTCTTCGCCCCTTTTTTGGCAGACTAATAGTATTTGGGGTGTTTCTATTAGCTAAACAATCTTATTGCAGATATTTTCAGTCAACTAATCTACTACAATAAAACCTCTCCTATACTCAAGAAGCTTGCTGACATTTATACATCTCCTCACACAGTATGGCTGCGAGTTATAATTGGAGTGCCATGAGCCATATTACATGGCTCATGGCACTATGTAATATAGCATGTGGGGCCATAATTTCTGTACCATGTAATTATGGCACTGGGAGCCATACTGCATAGCTCAGGGTACTATGTACATAGCTTGTGGGACCATAAAAGCTGCGCCATGTTACATAGGACTACGCGCTATGTAGATTCTGATATTATGGCGCGGGGAGCCATATTGCATAGCTCAGAGTACTATGTACATAGCGTATGGGACCATAAATAATGCGCTATGTTACATAGCTTTGGGCGCCATGTGGATTTTTTTCAGTGTGATTTCATGTGATTTGATGAATGAGACAACGGGTTAGCACACCAATTATTTGGAAGGCATAAGAAGTCCTAGAAAGATTTTTGTGACATAAGCGGCATGTTTCTAATTACCGCAGCTTATAATTCACAGTCGCCGAACTCCATCTTTCACTTTTATTTTCACTTAAGCTGCGTTTTTTTCATCCAGAGTCGAGGAGGGATCCTGCATGCATAAAAAACGATCCAGAGCAGCATGCAAGTTTATTGCTGTTAGACAGTTGTCATTTCAAAATGTGAACTGACATATAACCAACGCCGTTTTCAAATGTACGATTCATGGATCAAGTACTAAAGGTTACGACATGAGCGTGGCCACACCTACTTATGACGAAATAAGATGCAAACACGCCTAGAAATCATCCGGAATTAACTGGTTTTTAGGTGAATGAAGAGTACTGTTTTCGGTTGTGTCCAAATGTTTCTGTTAATGAGTTTATTGGATGTTGCAAATCTAGGCAGACGGGTTGATCTAAAATGGAGCAATTGAAACTGCTTGAAGTGTATGTTGCCTCTTTCATGCTGTAGTTCATTAAATTAGAGCACAAATGGAGCAAGATCGACGTGAAAATTATTGAAATAGATGACTTTTTACAAAGAAATTATTATAATTTTGCATAGTTGAATGAGCTCACAGCTCATTCAAGGATTAATGACTAAAGCAAAAGTATAATTAAGCGATATTTAAATGAATTTTAATTTAGTAATTGAACGATGTTTATTTAGCATTAGCAAATGATAGCACTTAAATGATCATTTATGGCAAATGATCATTTAGGCAGCGCTGTGTCTACTATTTTAAAGTCCGGTACATAAATTCAGTAGATTTCATTAGGTAAATTAGTTTAATGTAACATTAGCATTTGTTGAGAATTTTAAATGATATATGCCATAAGTGTTATACTTGAATTTTATGTTTTATGTTGCGATGCAAATCTTATACAATGAAAAGAAAAATTCAATAAAATTCAGACACTCGACTATTTTTCCCTGATTCGCCGGTCTCCGGTACGTGACGAAATAAGATGCAGCGCCGAACAGCGAAAACCTATTGTCGTAATCTTATTTCCTTGATTCATGTGTACGATTATTTATCTTGGTTGCCAGGGTGACATTGAAATTTTTGAAAATTCTAACTATTCCAGTTGACATGACTTTTCGAAATACGTTCCAGAGAAAGCACGAGTACGAATTCCACTGAATTCACTAGTGTTCTTACTCTGGATGTTATTGTTGTTTCGCATGCAAATCGATATCCTGCACTACTCTGGATGTAAAGTAAAACGCACCTTTTGTAATATACTGTATTTTTATCCAACTTTGCACATACAATTAATGACTTGGAACCAAATCATACTATCAATATAGGGATAATCTGAATAAAATAAAAAAATAAACAGCTAAATTTGGATAAACTTCCGAAAAGCATTAATCTTAGGTTGGTCTGAAAATTGGTGTACTATAATTACTGCAAATCGGTTTTCATACAAGATTTTCCATGCTTTTGCCATTTTCCCCCTATTTTCCAACCAGCGTAAATTCTATGGTTCTGATCGATCTGAAAATTGGTGTGATTATGTATGTTCTGGCGAGCAATAAAACTAGGCAAGCTTACAAGGTAGTGAAATGTTTAAGCCGCGGATACCAGGCCAAGACAACACTCTGTAAAGACGAAATCGGCAATATCATCGCCGAAGATAGCCAAATTAAGGGAAGGTGGGCCTGCTATTTCAAAGAACTCCTTAATCCTGCACGTGGGTCAATAATATCGGAGCCGATAGACGTCTCTGACGAAGTCCCGATCGCATCTCCAACCCTGGAAGAAGACAATTCTGCCATAAAAAGCCAGAAAAACAATAAAGCGCCGGGCATTGACGAGATTCCGGTTGAACTAATCAAATACGGTGGAAGCTGCCCTATAAAAGCCATCCACAAATTGATCCAGCACATCTGGGGTCAAGAAAAAATACCGCAGGAGTGGTGCAAATCCATCATATGCCCTATCCACAAAAAAGGAGACAAACTTCAGTGCGAAAACTACAGAGGCATGTCGTTACTTTGTACGTCCTATATGATACTGACGAAAATATTAAAAAATAAAATAAATATATACGCTGAAAAGGTCTTTGGGGAGTACCAAGGAGGCTTTAGGTCTGGTCAATCAACTGCGGATCAGCTCTTCACAGTCAAACAAGTGCTCGAAAAATGCTGGGAATTTAACATCGACGTCCACCAGATTTTCGTAAACTTTAAACAAGCACATGACAGTATTGACCGAAACATACTGTACAAAATAATGCTATACTTCGGCATCCCGGCAAAACTAGTCCGGCTGACCAAAATGACGATGACGTTGACAGCATCACAAGTCAGAATCAACAACGGTGTGACTGACGCCTTTGACACAAATGTCGGACTGAAGCAAGGAGATGGGTTGGCCCCTCTGTTGTTCAACCTAGCATTTGAGTACGTGATAAGGAAGATTCCTGTCGACACAGTGGGTACGCTTCTGTATAAGTCGAACCAATTAGTGGCCTACGCGGATGACATTAACATCTTGTCACGTTCCTTCACATCCGCCAAAGAACTCCTGTTGAAACTTGAGCAGGAAGCCAAAGAAGTAGGCCTGAAAATCAATCAGACGAAAACAAAAATCATGACACAAACAAGAAAGAAGACCTCCATTAGACGAAATATAATTGTGGACGAATATAATTTAGAGAATGTGGACGAATTTATATACTTAGGCTCGAAATTGACAACGAAAGGCAGTGGAACTGATGAAATTAAACGGAGAATACAGCTCGCTAATAAAACTTTCTACTCCGTTCTGGCCCTACTGAAGACCAGCTGCATACACAGGAAGACAAAGCTCCAAGTCTACAAATCAATAATCAGACCTGTGCTGTGCTACGGATGTGAAACTTGGACCCTTACCCAAGCATCCGCAAATATGTTGAACGCCTTCGAAAGACGGGTCCTCAGGCGTATAATTGGAGCTAAACAAGAGTGCGGCCAATGGCGGATAAGGTACAACCACGAGCTGTACGAGGTTTTTGACGAACCAGAGGTTGCTATAATAATCAAACTGCGGAAGTTGCAATGGGCTGGTCACGTGCAACGAATGGACGAGCATCGAGTACCTAAAAAGGTATTCGACGAAAGACCAGTGGGAAAACCCAGAAAACGCTGGTCTGACTCTGTCGACGAAGACTGCTCAAAGCTGCTCAGTTTTCGAAATTGGAGGACGCGGTCATTGGACCGAGACAACTGGAGGCGACACCTACGAGAAGCCAAGGCCCGAGAGGGGCTGTAGTGCTACGACGACGACGTAGTATGTTGACCTGCTGATTTTTTTTTTTTTTGTATATCGGTCTTTATGTATGTTTTTGTGTATTTTCGCTGCTTATATTTGTTTTTTTTTTAATTTTTGGGTTTTATGATTTTTTTTTGTGTTTTGTTTTATATATTATTTTTAAAAATGAATAAAAAACTTGAATAATCGCCCACATCGGGGTTACAAATTTTATTTGCTTATTTATTTATTTTTTATTTATTTACATTTGTTTTTGCATTTGAATTTTGATGAAATCATTTTTATGAAAAAAATGGCAAAAACATGGCAAACCCTATATAAAAACCGATTTGCGGTAATTTTAAGTTATAATTGTAATCAGCATGTCAAAATACATAAGTACACAAATTTTCAGACCAATAGGAGGTAAATGCTTTTCGAAAGTACACCCCAAAATTTCTTTGACGTTCACGCTTCGTTTAGGATACTTCATCAACCCAACACACTGAATGGAAACGAGTCCTATGTCGGCCACCTCCTAATAATTCAACTAATACAGTCATTTCCACAAGAGCGTATACTTTGTAACTTTTTAATGCACCATTTCTCAAAGAGTGGTGGGGGACTTTTAGTTACCTGCATTTTTCCTCTTTTTCGCATTGTATAAATTTGGTCATTATAAGTTCAAGTAGGAGAGTGATAAGACGTCAAGTGAAATGAGTGCGATTTACAAAAAACGATTCGAAGCTGTGTTTTTAGTAAGTCATCCGAAAGGACCAAAAATGACACCTGCATCGGCTGGAAAGTACCTGAAAGTTTCGACACAGTTTGTGAATTAGTGGATAAAGCGTTTTAAAGATACTGGAAATGTAGACGATCTACCTGGTAGGGGTAAAACCCGAAGCACTTCAAAAACCCAGGATAAGGCCATCATTGATATTTTTAAGATAAATCCGTTCGTTACCTTAGTGAAGGCAAAGGAAATGTTATCGAAGAAGAATATTTACGTGTCCTTGAATACGATTCGGCGAAGATTACAAGAGGAAAACATCAAAACCAGTTATGCCTTGTTGAACCATTACTTACCGAAAACCACAAGCGAATACGTGTAGAGTGGGCTAAGGAAAACATCGATCGTGATTGGGATAACGTGATCTTTACGGATGAATCAAGTTTTGCTGTAAATACGTTCAGGAGACGAGTGTGGTTACAAAAAGGAGAAGCTGTCGTGAACCGAACCGTTAAACACCCTGTGAAGGTCCATGTTTATGGATGCTTTTCAGCTTGCGGTTTCGGAAAATTAATAACGTTTACCGGAATTCTTACTGCTGAAAGGATGATCATTTTGTACAAGAAAGGATTATTGAAGTCTGCTAGGATGCTATATGGCAACGACAACACCGATTGGTTTCTACAAGAAGATAACGATCCGAAACATAAAAGCGGGTTGTGTACACGCTGGAAAGAAGAAAATAACATTCAAGTACTTGATTGGCCTTCGCAATCGCCGGATGCCAATCCTATTGAAAATGTTTGGGGATTAATGAAGCAGAAGCTTCAAGGAAAGCAAATAAAAGGAACAGCACATTTAAGGCGAACGTTACAAAAAATTTGGAAGAACTTATCGACAGACTACGCGGAAAAATTGGCCGAAAGTTGTCACCGAAGATGCCAGTCAATAATCAATAGTGACGGCGATTGGACCGTGTATTAAATATAATTGTGAAAATGTATTTTGTATTTACTTTCAATAAAAAATAAAATTTCTTACTTGTAACATTTTGTTTTTATTTTGTGAGGTATACGGTCTTGTGGAAATGACTGTATATACATTCCAGGTTGGATGTTCAAGTTAGCAGGCTCTGTGTAGATGACCTCCCAACTGTTGGCTTTCAAGACCTTCAGGATAAGCATCGAGGTTTGGTTTTCATCATCGTCCGATACCAGGTTCATGGATCTAGCTATTTTTCTTCGCTGTCACTACCAACCTCCATTTTTTTGTTTATGTCCGTCGATTAATTCAGTTTCTTCTGTGCGTCAATTTTTCTTGGAATCTCACTTTTTTTTTGGCATTGTCCCTTGTTGATAGCTTTTTCGTCTTCTTATTCTCCTCAGGTTCCTTTAACCTTTTTAGAACTTTATCGGTTGTAAGCACTACTCCATATATGTGGTGTTTCAAGCGCGCTCCTGCGCCCACTTTCTTTACAGAGCTTTTCACCAAATCCGTGGTTTTGTCGAAGGTTTCTTCAAGCTCATTCGTTTTTTTTAAGACTCAAATCTAAAACTATGTGAACCACATGATTCAAAAATTCATTGTTTAAAATCATTTACTTCATAGCTGAAATGCAATTTTCAATATCAGCGTTTTCAGTCCTTACAGTGTGCTGAGCATCTATTCGCATTCAGTCGCGAGTCATATGTTGTGGCTCAAACAGATCTTCTGGTACTTTAGTCTCATCCAAAGGGAACAAGCCTGCAGAATTGAAACCATTCACAGGTCATACACTTTGTCGATGACCAAACTGTGCCCAATCTTTCAGCAAACTCTCTTTCCGCAAGAGGGGAAAGGCCGTTTCCCATTTTGGTTTTTCTATAAATAATTGATATTACTCTGGCAACTCCAAAGCTAATGGAAAGTGTAGATACCTGGTAGGTGTCCAACCTGCCGTCGCTCTCAGACTAGTTCTGTCGACTAACCCAAAAATTTTGGAGCCCAAGAATAGCACAATGGGAAGTTTACTCAAGGGAAACAAATAGACATAGCTTACAGAGGCTAGAAGTCGCACACGAAGAGCGTTTAACAACGCAAAGCGGTCTGAAAACGCTGTAGACTGGAACCAATACAAGCAAGAACTGTCGCTCTTCAAAGAGAAGGTAAGACGAGCCAAGCGCGACTCATGGAGGGAATTCTGTGAAAACATTGAAGGAAGTACAGAGGCTGCTAGAAACAGGAAGTTCTTAACCGTAGCTCCGGCGTACCTACGTCTGTGCGAAAGAAAAACAGGGACTGGGTGGAGGACCGAAAGAATGTCTGAACATGCTGCTGGAAACTCACTTCCCGGAATCGGTTTACAAGGCACCGCGAGATGACCAATTGTGATCGATCCATCGGCCGCCCTAGCTGCTGATCAGGGAAATAGTAGATGAGGTCAAAATTGAATGGGGCTATTACCTTACAAAGCTACAAGAATTGACTATATATTGCCATATAACAAGAAGACAGAATCATCATCGCCAATCTGCAGCGTATTTGTGCCGCATGCCTCCGCCTCAGGGTAATACCCAAGCAATAGAACAAAGCTAGGGTGGTCTTCATTCCGAAACCCGGCAGGTTGAATCATCACTACGTAAAGGACTTTAGACTAATTAGTTTAGCATCGTCCCTGCCCAAAGCTCTAGAGAGGCTTGTTGATCTGCACATCAAGAGCTCGATTGATGTCACGAGACTCTGTGATGATCAACATGCGTATGTACCGGGCAGATCAATAGAGATAACATTACAAATAGTTGTCGGTGCAATAGAAAAGTCCTTACAGTAAAAGGAATTCACGTTGGTAGCCTTTTTAGACATTGAAAGGGCCCTCAACAATGTCACTGTCGCAAGTATCATCGATGCCTTGGTTCGATATGGGGTGGATAAAACTCTGGCGACCTGGGCACTTTTTTGGAGGCCAGAGCAGAGAGAATATTCGGGACCGGAACACCCCAATAGGGGATTACATGACCCTTTTTCTGGATTCTAATTCTTAGAATCTAAGGGCCAGTTGCTTTGAGGTGGCGGCGTTTGCCGATAAAATTGTGATACTTGTGAAGAGTGCGTTCCCACACATTTTGTCGGACCTTGTGCAATCGGCGCTGTACCATATCGAAACCTGGGCCAAAAAAGCCGGCCTTAGCGCAAACTCGACAAAAACTGAACTTTTACTTTCCACACGGAAACACAAGGTGCCGGGTATTGCCACACCTAGCTTCAACAGAATAGCATTGGAACTTGTTGCTAGTGTTAAATATTTGGGTCTTACACTAGACAGGAAACTGATCAGGGAGGCTAATGTGAAGCACCCTATAGGCAAGGCTCGCACGCGCGATTCTGCCTATTCCAATACCTAGGGCCTTAAACGTAGAACGACCTATTACATATTCACATGTGTAGTGAGGCCGATTTTAGTGTATGAAGCGATTGTGTGGTGGAAGTCAGCGGAGAGTAAAACCAACATCAAAGAGCTAACAAGACTGCAAAAATTAGTTTGCATATTTACTAAGGGTGCTTTAAGAACTGCCTGAACGGCCGGTTTCGGAAATGGTTCTGAGACTGATGTCCCTGGATCAATTGACCTTTAGAAGCGCAAGCTTAGCGACAATACGCGCTAAAAGTTCCGGCAAGTGGAACGATTCAAATGCAGCGGTGTTCTTACAGAATGCCGCAAAAGATTTGAGCTCGTTGCTGAGGACATGGAACACACGAGTAAAATAATACATCTCGACAGGAATTTTCAGGTCAAGTTACTCACAAGAACAGACTGAAATAAAAAAGGGAGCCACCGCCGATGGTAGCATCTATATTTACAGGAACGGATCAAAAATGGACACAGGAGTTGGCTCGCGCGTCTTTTTTACGGATTTGATCCTTCGCCTGTGGTGTAGACTGTCGGACCATGCTTCAAAAACTGTTAACGCTTGCAGAGTGGCTCTCAATGAAAAGGTAAGGCATATGCCTATCCGGATTATGTAGGTGCCAGGGTATATTAGGGTCATAGGCAACAAAAAAGCTGATGAATTGGCGAGGAAATGTTCAGGAGCTAGTAATAGCCCCTGCATCACTGTACCACGGTCAATCGCTGACACCAGAAGCAAACTACATGCTGCCATATGGGGCAAACTAAAGTCCGAATGGGGAAAACAGGATGAACTTCAGGGTAGCCAAGACATTATGGCCATCATCTGATCTAAGTAAAAACAGGAAACTACTCAAACTCAGCAGGAACTGCTGGAGAGTGACTGTCGGCTTGCTCACAGGCCAAATGGGGCTGACATCCAGCAATTTATGCAAGAGGTGCGAGATGAAAGAGGACACCATCAAGCACACTCACTGCGGTTCTCCGGCCCTAAATAATAAACGCCTCAAGATTTTTGGTTCCTACCACTTTCAAGAGTTAGCAGAGTTAGTTGGCTAGTACCGTCACGTTGAGTCAGCTGATTCAATTTGGCGAAGCGGTCACTTGGCAGCTTTAACAAGCCAGCTGAGGGTGAAAAATTGGTCCAGACTGGCAGCCTAATGGCAAATGGGTCCTAATTGATGGCTATAATGCTGGTTGTGGAAATGCGAAATGGTATATCATCTTCAACTATTTTTTCATCATAACGTAGTTAAAAAGTTCGTTTATTGTCAACACATATAATCGAATTTGCGTACAGGTTGCTATGTTGCACCAGATTTTCGAATTTTAGGTGAATTTAGGTAATATAAAATTAACAGTAACAATTTATGACGATATTTTTACAGATACTGACACAAATTATGATGAGCAGTTTGTGTTACTTATTAGTGTAAAAAGCTAAATTAACAATATCTTATCTTATTTCAATCAAATGAAAACTGCACTGCTTATGAAATTTCGATAACAGATTAGCTACCGTATGTATAAAGCTTGCTTTTTCCATGTGTGTCATTGAAAAGAATTGTTTGTTTGAATAGTTCTGTTATCAATAATTCAAGTAGGCATATGTTTATTGCCGCTTAAGTTTATTGCGTTAAGTAAACAAAAACTTTTTACATTAGTTGCTACTGTATTTGAACACTACTTTCTTCTAATAAAAAAATATAACGGATTGTTTAGTTGAAAGTAATTATAAACGAGACGTTCGTTTCATTAACATATTGCGAATGTTCTAGTTTTATATTCGCTATTCAAATTTACATTAGTCTTCTGCCATTTATGCACAGACATGCTAATAATAGATGTCTTTTAATTGATGACAATTGTCGTTAAGACGATCAGCATAAATAGTCCCCAGTTTTCCTACAATTCGGAATAATATTTGCTTATGTTTTTACCAAAGTAAATATAATAAAATCGACCTTAGATGTACGACTGTCTACGCGTTTTTTTAAAGTGTCGTTCGCACATGTCTATTATCCCATGTTTTATTCCAGTCTTCTCGTCATTCAATCAATCTGTCAGCCGATCATGTCTATAAACTACTTACCAGCATCTTGTACATGTCTCGATACATCTCTCCATTCAATGCGAGGATTCTACTAACCAATTCATATGCTGATGGACGCATTCTTAAATTTTTAAAATCCTCATGCAATCAACTGAATAAAAACTGAATGCTCGTCAGCGAAGATTAGTTGAAATGACCTCTCACCAATCAACTACATAAACTTGTCGACACCGGCAATATAAAGTAATGCAGACATTTTATTCCACATAAGCTGCGCGAATTAGATAAATAAGACGTTGTGTAGAGAGGTTCTGCATTTGTAATACATCGATGGTACAGAAAGCTTTCATATTGTTTGCATTCAGTGATCCGATAGTGTTTACGAAAAACGAAAAGTGCTTTTTCTGTTATTTTAGTAATTATCGTAAATTTTTCACACAGATTACAGGGCTCTACAATCCTCGAGAAATTGATTTATTATAGCATAAATAGCTCTTAGCATCCATGTGGTAGAGTGTACTACATTTATCCCAAGTGTGTGCAGTTCAACACACATTGCTGTGATTTTAAAATTACAATAACTAGCTCTTAATAAAACTATATTATTTAGAGCAGGGATGGCCAACTTTTTGCATATCATGCGCCAATTTTTTCGCGAACGGGTTCAGATGCGCCATATAGCTCGATCAATTTTTTTACCTACATTCACGGTTGTGGTTAGAAAATAGGGAAAGTAGTAAGATGTGTTTCGGTTAGGGAAGGAAAAACACAATTACGCAAAAACCATGGCTTGATAGCAGTCAAGATATTTGCGGAATCAAAGAAATAAACTTTACGAAGTAATTACAACCAGCAGTGATGTCAGAGATAATATCAAGGATAAATATAATGAATTAGCTCAAGAATTCTTGACGTATGAGCACTATGTTAATATAATGGGCGAAAATATAATTCATGATCCAAAAAGTTTTTTTGATTTCGTGAACACCAAACGGAAAACTTCGGGCTACCCTACTTCAATGTTCAAAAAGAACTTTTGTTCGTCAAGCCCTCACGAAGTCTGTGACCTGTTCGCTGACCATTTGCAGGAAGTATTTTGTTCATGTACAACCATATCTAACTTTCAGTTCTCTCAAACATTTCCACCAAATATCATCTGTGAAATGTATTTAACTAGAGAGGAGATTGCAAAGGCCATCAAAAATCTTAATGTCAACAAGGGTCCTGGTCCTGACTTGCTACCTCCTAGTTTCATACTCGAATGCATGGAGCCGCTTATCTTACCCGTGTATTTAATTTTCAATAAATCACTTTCTTGTGGGGTTTTCCCCTCCTTCTGGAAATCATCCCATCAGACCCCGATTTTTAAATGTGGTGATAAGCGGTCAGTTGATAATTACAGAGGTATTGCGATACTATCAGCATTGCCTAGACTATTTGAAAAAATTATCTGTGACAAGCTCACTACTCTAATAGAACCTCTTCTGAACGAACAACAACATGGTTTTAGAAAAGGCAGGTCAACTTCTACCAACCTCGTGATTCTCGTTTCAAATGTTCTCTGTGGCATGGAAAAAGGGTATCAAATTGATATCATCATCTACACAGACTTCAGCAAGGCCTTTAATCGCGTTGATCATGATACTCTTCGAATCAAATAACAGAAATTTGGTATCTCGGGTCTTTTATTAAACTGGTTAGACTCTTATTTTCGAAATAGGACGCAGTGCGTTAAGTTTCAGGGTATCCTATCCAAACAAATCGAAGTTTTATCAGGTGTACCACAAGGTAGTCACTTGGGGCCTCGTTTATTCAATGTTTTCGTATCGGATCTTTCTGAAGTTTTATCAGACATCCCTCACCTTTTTTAAGCAGATGATCTGAAAATGTACCACACAATTAAATCCAAATCAAACTCAGCTTTCCTTCAATCGAAACTTCTTTCTCTTGAGCAGTGGCGCAAACAAAATAATCTCGACATTAATGTCAGTAAATGTCAAGCCATTAGTTTTTCCCGCAAAACCAGTAATATAAATTTTGATTACCGCCTCAATAATGTTGCAATCAATAATGTTGACAATGTCATCGACCTCGGAGTTACTTTGGATAAAAAGCTGCGTATTAATTTACACTATGACAAAATCTTAAGCAAGGCTAATAAGCAGCTTGGATTCATCAAAAGACGTGCGAAGGAATTCAAATACCTATGGGTCACGAAGTCTTGATACCTAGCTCTAGTTCAGCCGTTGCTCGAATCTGCATGCATTGTCTGGCACCCTACCTTTGATGTCCATAGCGATAGGCTCGAATCGGTGCAGAAGCAGTTCTTGCTATTTGCGTTGAGAGATCTGTATATTCTGTAATATCCTTCTTAAATCTATCAAGTCTATCTTCGCGGAGGATAATCATATGCTCCTGCTTTACTTTTGATGTTATTAGGGGCTTGATCAGTGCTGTGTCCCTGTGCAATAAGATCACCTTCAACGAATCAGTAAGGCAGACGCGGCACACACGTTTACTGAATGAATACCGACACCACACAGTTTACGCCAACAATGAGCCAATCAATAGATGTTGCAAAATATTCAATAGCTTCTCAAAACACTGTTCCCCAACCATTTCCCAACCTAGGTTTAAAACTGCTCTGACTAAGGTGCTCACGTCATGAATGCCCTATCCAATTCCCTACCAAAGATGGTTATATTTTTAAAATTCGTTCATTATTGTTTATTGTACAAATTTATATAAATTGTTAAATATTAATTGTAAGTGTTTTTTTGTACTCCTTGTTTGGTTGAAAATAAAATAAAATAAAAATCAATTAATTTACGCTAATTTAGAAGATACTCGTTTATCTGAGTACCAATCTGCAATAGTCAGAAGTGATCTCCAGGACGAGAAGATGATTGCTGCCTCATTTCTCTCTGTTTGTACGGGTAAGATAGAGAATGGAGTTGAGTGCGATGATGCGTGTACCATTAATTTTTTTTTACTGATTTTCTAGTTAAACTAGTTTACTGATTCATTGCTAAAGTTCTGAAATTTCATAAAATCTTCGAACTAAAGATATGTCCGAGTGACCGAGCACAGGAATGCGAGTGATCAATCTCGGCGGTAAGAGAATCCTAAAAAAAATTTTCGTATTGAGTTAACTTTTAAGCTTTTAAACTTTTAACTTTAACTCAATACGAAAATTTCTTCTGGATTCTCTTACCGCCGAAACTTTCCAACGAAATCATGTGAGCCGTTCGCAGTGGCCGTGCTGACTTAGAGTTTGAGCAGGAGGTGATATTCATTCAAATTAATATGGTCGTAAATTTGTTTGCAAATTGTGTCTATTAAAAAACATATTCAGTGGCACAAAATCAAAACAGAACAAGTTCAAGAATAAATTGAATTAATGAAAAAAAGCTACACAAATGTTTCATAAAATTTAAAATTTGCAGTTTTTCTTCTAACGTTTTTATAGGACTTTTGTTTTTTTATAATTGCTAAGTTGGCATTATCTTTCGGTTCTGAACTCCACTAAGCCAATTTCGTAGTGACTCCATAATTCTCTTCCAAAAGGAAAGTTCAATTTTGTCCCATTCTCCTGTTTTTAATACATTTCTAATAGTTATAAAAATTTTTTTTTTTTTTAATTTTTCGTATAAGTAACTCCATAAATACGGGATAGCATTTAGATCAGGCGATGGATACTTGGGGACAACTAAAATATAGCCAATTCCATACATTGCTGGCTTTGAATCGTTATATTGATAAAAACTGTTTCAAGCGCCAATTTCCGACCAATTTCTTTTAAATTAATTTTTTGGATTTTTTAGTGCATCGCCTGGCCGATTATCCTCTCAATTATATAAATATTCCCAGGTCCAACCACTGACATAGTACCCCACACTTGCAATGATCTTCCACCGTGTTTAAGGCTTGGCAGTAGATTATTTTCTTTGAGTTCTTCATTGCTTCTTCTCCCTACATAAGATCTGCCGTCCGATCTAAAAACATTGTATTTGCTTTCGTTGATGAATAAAACTTGTCAAAACGAAAAGTCCTTTTCGCCGTACTTTTTACCAAAATCGAGTCTTTTTTGCAATTAATATCCCGCGAAATTGTCCTTATTGTTTTCCTCAAGATGCTTTTTTTACTTCAGTGGCAAGTTTAAGAGCACTGAAAACGAGTTTTTCTTGCATCTCATCGTTTATCTAACGAAGTGAACAATTTCCGAGAACCTGGGTTAGATTTATATTCATAGTCTGCGGTGCAATAATAACGTTTTATTATGTTAAATACTGTTGTGGGTGCTCGCTCAACTATTTCATCGACTTCACGCAAATTTTTACCGGTTTGGGAATGTCGAACTATGGCCTTTCTTAGTTCAATTGAAGTTTAACGTCCTGTTGGTGCCATATTACTACCGTTGTCTTTTAAACTTAAGCTATGCGCTACAAGTAATGCTAAAACACCTTCTAGCGGTCCCTCACACCCAGGGCCGGCTCTTCTCTATGTGCACATGGTGCTTTGAATTCAGGCGGCACCATAATCATCATAGGGGCACTACAGCCCGAATCAAGCCTTAGCCTCCTTAATTCTTCGCCTCCATTCGTCTCGGTCGGTTCAGTGACCGCGTCCTCCAGTTCGGTGCTCCCAGAAGTAACCTGCTGTCAGTAGCTATCGCATCCTCTTAGCGCTTGCGTGGCTTACCGACTGGCCTGGCTCCGCTCGCCCCTTGAGAGACCGTTTGGGGATTCGATTGTAAGACAAGCTCAAAAGGCGGCAGAATAAAATATCTAATTCAAGAATAAAATATCTTCCTCTAAAATATCTACCATATAACCCTTATCTATATGTAAAAAAAGTTGCAGATATTAAATTTTCAGTTTATTCATTTTTCGCTTACGGTAACCCTTGAGTGTGCACCTGTATAATTATTTACAATAAAACCATCCATACACCATAAGATTAGCTGAAGCAATTCTAGAATTCATCAAATTCTTGCATAATAATAATAATAATAATAATATAAATTTTATTCATTAAATTGTACATAGATAACTTAACTAAAGGGGTATTTAACTTAAAAGAACTTATACTTAGCGGCTATCCTATTTTGGCCTGCTGGCTCTTATTGGGTTTTAATTTTTACTGTTTTTTATCATTCATTAATTTTCCGATTTACACTTATTAACTATTACCCAGATAGTACAATACCTGGGGTTGACTTAGCAATAAAGTACTTAAATACTAACTTAATTTACTAAACTAAATCTAGCTTAAGTCTAAATACAACTAGCTTAGCCCACTTAGACCTAAACTTAACCTAGGTCTTAACTATCCTCTCCGATTCGTCGGAAGGCCAACATAAGTGAACAGCATGTCCATGAGCCGCCGCTGTAAATTCTTGCATAGAAATTTGTGTGTACTAGAAAAAAATATGCTACCAGATTCGCATCATGTATTGCATATTTAAACACCAAAATGTCTCATACATATACGTATACATACCGAGAATGTGAATGAACCTGTTTTGACTTCGAGGTGGGGTGCTTATCTCTCATCTCCAGCAAGTTCATTTGGTGCACTTTGAAATCGCGCTCGGATGCTGCCTAAGGTGCCGCGCTGTACCAATGGCACCCTATGTGTCTGAAGAAATCAAAGCAAACAAAAGGAGATGGGTGTGGAGCACTCGTGCTCCTTGACTGATGATCGTAGATGAATTCGAAGGAGAAAATAAAAAATAAAAATATTATTTTTTATTCACGGAGGAGAAAAATTGAGACTGATTCATTTAGAGACATTGTATAAGGTTAGAGATTAGTGTTGTTACTTGGATTTGTCATCCATTCCTTGAGAGTAATGAAAATTTCTGTTTGGAAAATTAGATTTTAATGAAGTGAGAACGCATTTTTATTTTATGGGTAAATAGTAATAAACCTATGTTTTCGTACAAATTAAAATGTAACGGAAATTTGGCACAAACGTTTATTATAGGAAACTGGAACATGTTAATAATTTTCCCTTAGATTGGCTTGTTATTGGATTTCTTATTATGGAGCTCCGGATAATAAGGTCATACCCATATTTATTTCGCTTTATTGTGGAGTGTTTAGGAAGAAAATTGCTAAAATTTAATTTTATTGTTAGTTTAATAGTATAGTATAGTAATTTAGATAAAATCAATATTGCGACCACCTTCATTTAAAGCCACTCCCTATATCTAACCACCACTAAGAATATTTCAATGCCAACTTTAAATTTTTTGGTGGAATAACGTAGCAATTCAGGATTTGAAAGTACACTTGTCACTGCAAGAATTAAATTTAGAAGCATCATGTAGGCCAAGTAACCAAAGCTACTTGTATTTGATTGAAAATAAATAATGCCATAACAGAGAGCTCACCAAACAGTTTTTTTTCAAGTGAGATGAGTTTGGGGATAAATATTTTTCTAGTCATCCACCACCTTCTGAAACCTGACCAAAACACCAATTTGGAGAACCTATAGTAGTGCTTCATGTAGTATATTTGCAGACACTGTGTTGACGGTGGCAAATTCCTCCTATGCACCAGGCGCTAAACACATAAAGCCGGGCCTGCTCACACCCTTCAAATGATAGAAGGCAAATTAGCTCCAGTTTTTTTAGGCAATGCAAATTTTATATGTTTATTTGTTTCAATTCTGCAGAATTTAATAACAGCATTTAATTTTAAGACAAATGCTTGGGAAATTTCGTCTTTTTAGCTTCAAATCGACGAGCTAATCGAAAACATTTGATTTTAGTGTGAACGTACACATCCAGTAATTGTAAACTGTCGAAAGTAGTAGGGCTGTGCAGTTAGAGTCGTGGCACTGTACAGTCGAAGTCTAATTCGACTCCGACTCTGCTTTAAACCGAGCCACGACTCCGACTCCACAGCCCTGGAAAATAGGACGAAATTATGAATTGAAAGACTACACTAATTGAATTTAGAGCACTCAGGTGTTGGAAATATAAACATGCATTCGGTTAGAGCTCCTACTTTGAAACAAAAAGTAGGCGCAAGAACGCTATAGGCCACTTGTAATCGTCTAATGCGCCACGTTTGGCGCATGTGCCATGGTTTGGCCACCCCTGATTTAGAGACTGTACATTTGAAACTGGACTGTAGATGTCACGTGGTGGATTTAATTATTAAGCCTATACAGATTGCTTATCAATTGTTTCCCCCCTATAAGGAATTTAATCTCAAACTGATATAATTCAGCATGCGGTGAATAGATTTTACTCTTCATAAGAAGATAAGTTTCTTAGCAGGAAATTTAATAGCTATTATTAATATACAAAAAAAAACATAAGAAGAAGAGTTATTTATTCTAATTGTGATAATATCCACTCATTTCTATAAAAGCACTGTAGTTTTAATATACGGTGACGACAATCTTATGATTTCATCAGGTGATATTTCAAGAACGCATCGCTACCTTTTCAAAAGCTTCGAATTAGAATTTTTTTAATTTTTTTTTCCATTCAAATTATTGGAGTCATACTCATACAAGCTGAACACGAGATAACATGCCCACTAATAAAAATTAACTAAGCATGAAAATAGATTTTATAATATAGTTTTATAGTGTAAAAGCTTTAACTGATTGCGGTCTCTGGTACTCATACAAAAAAGTAGCGACAAACAATTTGTTATGACGGCATGTGCTGTTGTACTGAGAGATGACGATGATCGCGTACACATGGTTAATATGCATCTATTTAATCATTGAAAATTACCCAGCACTAAAGGCGTAAACAACGATCTCGTTTGTACTCGAATATAGGTTACCTTGCAAAATCTCAAATATTCAATTTAAATATGCGAAAGTGATTGGGCGGTTAGATTGTAGAAATGAGTTCTCGTTGAATAGACTTTTAGAATCTTCCCTCTCGTTAGTTGAACTGAAACATATAATTGCGCTTGTTAATTCTTTTTTTAATAATTCGTTACATATACATAATTACGTAAAATATAAGTGAGAGAACACAAATAAATTTGTAATAAAAAAATTATTATGTATGTAATAAAAAAAAATATTAACAATAATTTTCCGTTAAAAAAATATATGACGTATCTTGGCCGCAAAAATGCTGTCAAGCCAGCGTCAAATGCCCAATTGCTCACGATAAAATAGAAGGCATAATCCAGGGTGGCTGATGAATATTGCCACATGAAAAAATTCAAATAACTTTTTGTTGAATTTACATAATTTATTTTATCTTTATTCATATGAAAAAGAATACACTTGCACGGAGTTCTCATTGGCGGTTGATAATATTTGAATTTAAATTGTGTGGCAGTGCATACTTTTGAAACCACTTAGCCAAATAAATTGTTCAATAAAAATTTTTCAATTTTAATCATCCCGCAAAAAAACAATTCCACTTTGCGTTCTCAGAGTCCGGAAATAGTTCCCAGGTCAAAGGGTCCCAATAACTACTTACGGTTTGTAAAAAACCTATGTACCCATAACTCCTGCCCATTACCCCCCAAATACGATACAATGGCTTCAAAAACGTCGTGTGATTTTTTTTGAATGATATTAATATGGAAAATTTTGAAATGGAAAATTTTTTTACAATTTTAATTTTTAATTTTAATTTTTTTCATTTATTTTTTATTTCACCATTTTACTATTCAAGAATTCAACTTTAATAACGTCTCTAATGACGCCAAATGTGAAGCAGGCTGATATCACCTTTTTTTCTGGATGCAAGTGGAGTAAGGGTTAAATCATGGCCTTCATTTAAAAGGCCTATCGCAAAAGCAATTAACGTACAAGATGGTGGACCCAAGCTACTTTTCCCAACCAGTCCGCACAGTGATGTTTTTTTTTATGGTTCTAAAAAAATTCACGAGATCCACCTATAGGAGATATGAGGAAACTCATATGTCATGTTTAATCAATGTTTTTTGGGGATCTTTCACAAGCAATTCAGGTATAAAAAGTCTTTAACATCAGACCTCAATTCATCGGGACACTTATCTGAAATATCGTTTGTATAGAAGAATTTGCAGATTATCAAAATTGGATGATTTTTAAAGTGGAATAAATCCTACCAACCACAAACAGCAATTGTTTACAATTCACATTACCGAGAGTAGGTGGCAGGTATTCCAAATTGCAAAGTTCTCGCGTATACAGCACAATAAACACATCACTTTCACGACACTTATCCGAAATATCTTCTACGCGACAAAAACTTCGAAACCAGTCTCCGGATGATAGGAAAATAGACTGTATTCCCTGATTCAACCGAGCAGCACCATTCACATTACTAACTGTCAGAGAAATGTCAAACAATTGTCATTGTGCAATTCTCAATAAATCTTAATAACGAGAGGACTACACCATTTCAAAAAGTAGCTTAATGCCTGTCAGATTGCAAGTCGCGATAGACCTTTTATATGAAGGCCATGGTTAAATGAGCCATTCTAATCTCATAGGAGGGAAAATTTTCGAAGTCGTAAGGACTGTAAAGTTCTCTTAGGTCGAAAAGTAAAAATTGTTTTTGTATGGACTCGAGTCTGTTACTGTGGATTTTAGATCCAGATAATACAGACGTATTCAAGAAAGGGGCGTACAGGTGCAGTCTATAATGGTCTTGTGGCCCACAAGTTTTTTAATTTCTTGGCTCGTCGCTTAGTAAAGCCGAGATGCTTATTCGCGCGGGAAAGAATTTTGTCATAGTGCTAGGTGAAACGAAGTTTCCCATCCAAGACAATACCGAGATCAACAACGCTGTCAAAGCGAGTTAAAAAGTTGTTGTCGAGAAAGTAAGTGTTCTGCGTAACCGTGCATTTACGGGTAAGACTTATAATTCTATAATTTGGCTCTTATCAATATTAAGCGAGTGCTTGCTTAAGTTGTACCACTACACAAGTGCGTCAAGCTTGGATTGGAGTGGGCCAAGATTTCAACTTTGTGGTACACCAGAGGTAGCAAATATATTTTTTGATGAAACTCTTTGAATTCTTGCGAATTGGACTCGATTGTGGAGGTAGGAGATGAGCCAGCTAAGTAAATATCCGACAAGTACGAATTAGTGCAGCTTTAGAATCAATATAGAATAGTCAACTGTATCAAAAGCTTTGCTATAGTTTGTGTAAAGAATGCGTCAATTTGATAGCCTTTCTTCATTTTACACAGAACGTCCGAAACTAGAGTTGGCAAGTTGTGATAGTTGCTCGTTCAGAGGGGAATCAACTAATGGAGAAAGTTTATTCTGGACAACCTTTCTAAAAACTTTCGGAATTGAAGATAAAATGGCAATGCCTCTATAATTTTCGATGAAACGTTTATCGCCATTTTTTGAAAATTGCTGTCACATATGAACGTTTTCAACAGGATGGGAAAACAGACGAAAGTGACCTGTCAAGGAATATATGTAGGAGTGTTATTAGCTGCTCTACATACATACGCAGGAAGGTCGGTGGAAGAAGATCAGGACCAAGACCTTTCTTACAATCGAATTCCAAGATAGCTTTACGTATTTCTTCACGTCATATTTTTATGTGGCTGACAATCAGAAGGTGAAAGGTTTGAATTAGATGGGTCTGGTGCATTGAAAATGTTCTGGAAATTGTCCGCGAGTAAATCGTAAATTTCTTTAGGAGAAGAGGAGGTGATATTAGTATGGGATATTGACCATGGATAATCGGTGTTTTTCACTTCATATTTATAAAATCAAAGGATTTTTTTTAAGTTCGTGGACTATAATTTCACCAGTTTTCTTAATGTAATGGACATAAGCATCGCGAAACTTTGTCAAGAATTACTTAACAGGTTTATTATATGCTTCCTGAATAGTAAGATTAACATCAATATTTTCCTTTATTCGCTTAATTTTTCTTTTTTTACAAATTTTCGAAGAAAATTAGAATTAAACTCACTTCGCCGAAAATTCGTTATATATATATATATATATATATATATATATATATATATATATATATATATATATATATATATATATATATATATATATATATATATATATATATATATATATATAGGCAAACGATGGATGTTTCATCATCCATCGTTTGCCTTTGAGTAAATAAATTTAAACATGGTCGCAGCAGCCCAAGGGATGAACGACGTTCATGTCATTTAAAAGAGACTTTAACTGATAAAACGACGAATCATTGATACTGTGTCTATTCATAGCCATTGATACGGATCTATTACCAACCATCATAAACACGGATCCATCACTAAAAAGTTGTGAGCAAGAAACAGACAAATAGTTGGTTGAAGTGGGCTCATGTATTTAAAAAAATTGCAAATGTTATTACATTGGCTTGAAAAGCTATAGCAACCGTTTTCGAAAACTAATATTAAACTCGTTTCGCCGAAAATTCATATTTCTTTATATATATATATATATATATATATATATATATATATATATGTATATATATATATATATATATATATATATATATATATATCAGCAAAATGATTAAGGGAGATAATCTCTGGAGTGGCCGATCCGATTGAGCTGAAATTTTCGGAGGACATAGATGTATGATTTGCTGGAATTCAGATATCTTAAGCCTTTTGCCAGCGGCGGGCGTTTTGGTGAATTTTCAGGTACTCCTATATTTCCAAGCAGTGTGAATTTTTGTTAAAAAATTAAAGAATAAGAATAAAAGATAAAGAATTGGAAATTTTGAGCCTTGTGTAGGCGCTGATTGCCTAAAAGTAGGCAATGATTTTTTTTGTCATAACTTCTAAGAAAAACAATGGATCATCGTGAAATTTGCAGAGCGTATTGGAGCGTATTAACACACATGGACTTTCAAGATTGTGCGGGCAACTCTGTAGCTACAGCAGGCTCCTGAAAAAAAACCTTCAAATCATGAAATTTTTGATTTTTGAAAATAAATTCAAATTATTGATAAATTTTGAATTTTGCCCACCAAGTCAAATAAAAATTTTAAAAATTCTGCGGTAAACAAGAACAGCAACCCATGATCAAATTACCTATACTTTCAGCACTCAAAATTTCTGTTCACGAGAACTGACGATCGGATAATGCGATGAATATGAAATTTACAGGACATGTTTGTATTAACCAGGACCAGGTTTGATAGAAGTCATTTTGAAGTACGGGCTACACTGTGGCAGTGGTGCCATTTGGAAAAATCGCTGAGGAAAAAAACTGGTTTTTGGCCTATAGTTTCCGATTTAGCCACCAGATTTTAACAAAATTCACGCAGTAGATGAACCTCACTCTAAGATAGATTTTATAGAAATTTGGTTGAAAAATTAGTATAGGGACTAAATATTGTACCAATATTGTACAACCTAAATATTGTACAACCTAAATATTGTAAATTTGCTCAGGAAAATAAAGGTTTTTCCCTATAACTTCCGATACAGTAACGAAATTCATGTGATAAGTGGATCTTGCTGCATTTCTAATTCTGTAGGAATTTCGTTGAAAAATTGTGAAAGGGCTGCCAGCTATGATGAACTTCGTAATTTATTTACATTTCTTTATCGAGCGATGTTGTCATAAAATTTCCAAATGGGAATGATTCTACAATGACAATTACCAAGAAATATTTACGTTTCAAAAATTTGAAAAGTTTGGAAGGTGGTAACCTTAAAATTATATTCACTCCTATAACTTACAGCGCAGCCATTCAATCGAAACGAAATTCATAGAGTGGGTTTAGCACAACGTGAAGCAGCTATGGTGCTAGCACATGATTGCCAGCACCGGAAAACTTCATAAATATTGCACCAACAGCAAAGCATAAGCAAAGCATTTACAATAAAATAAGCAACCGATATTTAAATGTTCCGAGTTTTGGAAATTTTTCGGATGGCAGCCCCAGACATAGTTTAATCGCTGAAACTTTCGATGATATTCTCGGATGAAAATGAAATTCAAAGGATAGGTTGATTAAGCACGAGCATGTTATGGTAGATTTATTGCTGCTGTGTTGGACAAATGTTGCCAGCACTGAATATTTTCATCATTTGTGTTATAGAAAATGCTGTCAGAAAATGATATTTGTTCCTTTGAGTAAGAAATGTTTGATATGATACTATGTACAAAGAAGTGTATAACGTCTTCACACATTTTTAAATCCCTCAAAGATAATTTCTTCGAAAATTAGTTTTCTAACGGTTCTGATGCGCTAGACTTTTTTAATCTTAGATACATATCTTTCAACGGCGTCAAATATTTTATCGTAAAAAGTGAAAATGGTTTCCTCAAGATCTAACGTTGGAATAGTATTCATCCAATCTATAGAATCAAGTAAAACATCAAGAAAGTCATATGCCATTGAATTATTGTACGTTTTTAAGTAAAGAGAATCAGGACTGGGAAGTTCAACTGATAGTGCAGTGTAGTGTAAACTATTGAAAAAAAGATGCTCACCGTCATCAGTTAGACTTACCACTACTTCGTTATAGGCATTTGTAAAAACAAGATCCAACCAATGACCGTTTTGGTTGGGAGCTGGAGAGATCTGCTGCGAACCGTTGCCATAAAAAGTACTCACAAGGTTGAAGTCGTTGGAATCTAAAATGTTTACAGGGAGAAAAAATGATTCGTTTTCATCGGAAATAAAACATAAGTTGGGACGATTAAAATCCCCTAGAAATACTATTTTGTCTTTTTCATTTAGAGACGCTCTAATGGAAGATATTAATTCACGAAAAAGGTTGTAAACCGATTCGTCCGATCTGGGTGAGATAAAAGATTGGAAAATACATTCTGGATCATGTCAATAATCTCACTTGAAAGTGTGCTGCTAACCGCCAGTAAAACCCAACCTCCTCGCGATTGACCTGTGGAACAATAGTCACGATCGCTTCTGTATATTGTCCAACTACTATCTAGGACCTTTTCATTCTTACGGGAATCATGTAGCCAAGTTTCCGTGAAGGCGAATAAATTAAAATGGCAGGATGTTGCGTCAAGATGTAATTTATTTAATTTGCCTCTTTTACCACAATTGTGGCAAAAGAGTCTGACGTCATTTAAAGAAGGTGTTACGTTAGGATAAATGCTTAACCGAGCTAACTGCTTTTCGACGAGAAGCATTTGTCATCAAATTATCAAGGGATACAATATTCGTAGTTGCCATAAGTTGCCGGCTGACTAGATCGTAAAGAGGAGTTAATAATGGCTACACTGTTGTTTGCATTTTAGTAGGAAGAAACGGAAGCATCAGTAGGTCGTGGTGCTAGTTAATAAGCTGTTACGAGTTGAAACAGAGCTAAAAAGACTTGTCCACTCCACGTTCAATTATTTGCTAACACCATAAAGTAAGTGGGGGTTTTAGAAGTGTTAGTCATCAAGTTGGATAAGGTTTGAGGATTTTGAATGGATGGAGATTTACGGGTACTAGTAACATTATGGGATGATGACCACCTTTGACAATACACTGGAAGTGCTGCTTAGAACACACTTTCCAGGGTGCGAAATCAGGAGCAGCGATAATGCTGAGGAAGAAGAGGAAATTCCTGATCGAATAGCTCACTCACCTCTGTTTAAACAAATCATCACGTATGAAAAGTTTGCAAGGGCGATAAACTCCTTCAAACCCTTTAAATCACCAGGACCAGACGGAATCTACCCAGCTCTGCTACAAAGAGCGCCAGGGAAACTAAAAACTATTCTGGTACACATATTTAGAGCGAGCTTGCAACTTAGCTATATACCCAAATTGTGGAGACTGGCGCGGGTTGTGTTCATCCCTAAAGGTAGCAACAGACCGGCCGCTCTGCCAAAATCATACAGGCAAGTTAGCCTCACATCTTTCATATTAAAGACCATGGAGAAACTGATTGACCTATACATAAAGAATGATCTTTTGACAAAGATGACACTTCACAAATTTCAATTTGCCTACCAAAAGGGCAAATCAACTATATCAGCTGCACATAAGCTGATAAAAATAATAGAAAAGGCATTAGAAGGCAAACAAATCGCACTATGTGCCTTCACGAACTTATAAATTTTGACAATGCAAGACATGACTCTCTGTACCTCGCTCTCCAGAGGAAGGATGCTCCTCAAAAAGTAGTGAAGTGGGCGAGTAAAATACTAAGGAATCGAAGTGTGTTTGCGAAGCTGGGGGAGGCGAAGCTAAAGGCGGAAACTAGGAGGGGATGTCCACAGGGAGGGGTATTATCCCCCTGCTATGGTCTCTACTATTTCATGACCTTCTCGTGACCCTCAGTAGTAAGGGCCTAACTGCTCTCAGCTACGCGGATGACATCACGGTAATAATAAGAGGCTCACACATGGATACCTTAAGATCTAGAATGCAAAAAGCCTTAAATGAAACAACCCAATCGTGCGAAAAAAGGGGTTATCCATAAATCCTCAAAAAACTAGCATAATATCATTCACCAGAAAAAGAAAATTTGAAATAGATGTCCTAAATATTAGGGGCACAATCGCATGTCTGCAGGAAAAGGTAAAATATCTAGGAATACACCTAGATAGCAAACTCACCCGGGACAATAATCTAAACAAAATGACAAGGCCACCAAGGCATTTGGGGCGACAAAACAAATGCTTGGGCGCAATTGGGAACTATCTTCAAGGCAGACCCTATGGGCATACAAACAAGTGGTGAAATACAAATATGATGCTGCAGTGTGGCGGAAAAACTGCTGTTGATAGGCTCAACAAGCTTCAAAGGACGGCCTGCCTGCTGATTACAGGAGCAATGAACTTCACCTCAACAGCAGAAATGGAGGCCCCTCTAAACCTAGAGCAGCTACATCTTAAAATTCAGGAGGAAGCAGCGAAACAAGTCATTCACCTACAACAGCCCTACAGGTATAAATCAGAGGACCTTAAAGGGCACCTAAAAATCCTGGAGGACGTCAGGTCCATAATGAGAATGTTGAACCGCAACGACCAAATAAAAACCGAGGCAACATTCAGGAATTCTATCTAGGGACAAATGGAAGGATGGACCACCTTCCTCGTACAAAGGATCGCAAATGTGGTATACGGATGGTTCAAAGATGGATTGTGGAGTAGGAGCAGGGATCGTAGGTCGCAAGTGCAAAATGCATTTCCCTCTCCCAAAGGAAGCCACAATCTATCAAGCAGAACTATCTGCCTTACTAAGAGCCTCACCAACAATAAAGTTAAAGAACACTAAAAGGGTCAGAATTAAGATCCTTTCGGATAGTCAAGCGGCTCTCATGATGACCAATCGCGATCAAATAAATTCAGCTATACTCTTAGAGGTGAGAGAGGTCCTAAATGAAATAGGGGCACATAACAGCCACGAGTTGATATGGATCCCTGGCCATGAGGGGCACCAAGGAAACGAGGAAGCTGATACCAAAGCCAAAGAAAGAGCAAAAATGCCCTTTATAGGTCCTTCTCCGTACTGGGATTTTTCAAAAGCAGATACGGACAAGGAAATTAAAACATGGAGCATGAAAAACATCGAAGACTACTGGCTTAATACTGAGGGTTTAAAACACTCAAAAAAATACCTTGGCTTCAGTAACAAAAGAGCAAAAGAAGCAGTGGCTCTCTACAAAAGTGGCATAAGGGTCCTATACGGTGCACTGACAGAACACCTTCCTTGCAAAAAGTATCTCCACAGGATAGGTGAGGAGCAGGATGACCACTGCAGATACTGTGGGGAAACGACAGAGTGTGTAGAACATCTGCTCACACTATGTCCAGCGCTAGTGAGAAGAAGATTCGTGCTCCTTAGCTCTGCCTCATCAGGAACATCACAAATGTCCCGTCAAGGAACATATCCAGGTTCATTAGAAATCTGGACATCCTATAGGACATAACACAGACGAGGCACAATAGACCCAGCAGGTCGCAGTGCTAGGGTCCTTCTGGACCCATTCCAGGCTATCAATCCATGAATCAACATTATGGGAAAGACAATTTTTTCTTACAGAATTAGATTCTTTCTTACGGCTATTATTGGAGATTCGATTCTTCCAAGGAGAAATTGTAATGCCACTCCAGTCGAAGTTACTGCTATATCCATCCAAACTCGTCGAAATTACTGCTATATCAATCCAGGCATATTTTGAAAGAATGAAAACCTCATACCGCTTCTGTGAGTTGGGTTTCCGTTATGGTAGCTGTGTTATATAATAATCACTGATGCATAATTCAGCTTTGAGAAACCTATTCAGCCATCCTTTATCAGCAGTGAGAAGAATTCCTTAGAAGAAGAACGCTACTTTGTCGGTACCGATCGGTAACTGGAAGCGTGATCTTGACGATCTTTACTGTTTTTTTATTTTTTCAATGCGTAATTTTTTTTCTGTTTTTTTACTGATCTATTTGTTTTTAATTTATTCAGTGTAGTAAGCTCTTCCTTTCCCCTAATAATTCGTTTTTATCCGGATATTTCAAGGGTGCCGCAATTTCAACATTTGCGATCAACTTTGATTTGTCCGTATCCGAATTGAATTCCTGGCGATCTGAAGAGCAGAGTGTTTATAGATACGCAAAATCACACGAATAAATCAATGCATAAAATAGTATTTTTATCCGTTTGTAATATGTATTGCTTTGATATATGGATAATAAATCGTTTTCAAAAATTTTCTTCATCACAACAAATCGCGCCAGCTACCCATCCCATATTTATTGATACAAAATTAAACTCTTAATGCAGGCAATAAACGCCATCCATAAATCTATTTTAAAATTTCCAATGAGTAAATAATTACAACATGCTCTTTATTCTTCACTTTGCAGGTGATGTCTTGTGTTTCCCGAAAGTGATATTAACCTCAAGCGCCCCGTCAAGCATCAGGCCAGAGTGTCGGGAATGCAGTTTCGGAATTTACGATCATGTCCTGAACGACCATAACACTTCATCGAGTGCATCAAGATTTTCTTTTTGGCGCGGAGCTATTGCCAGCTAGCTCGTGTCCTATTTGCTCGTAAATTAACAATTTGTCATTTTAACGAGATTTTTATCGGTTCTCGAATCGTTTTCGATGCCCCGTAGCTAATGTTTGTTGTGTTTCGAGACGCGGTTAATTGAATTTGTGTCATCGTAAGAGAGAATTCTGCGTAAATTGTTGTCATGGGAGGTGGTAGACAGAAAGGTGAAAATCCTATTGCAGCGACTAATGATGAGTCAACAAAGAATGGATTCGGGGAACCGTTAAGAGGAAATCGTGGTAGATCAGATCGCATTGTGGAAGAAGCAAGGCCCCTCAGGAGAAGTTTCGAAACGCCACCAAATCAATCCGATCGAATTAACGCAAACGTGCCTGACAACGTCGGTCCGGCGGAAGGAGTGTCAAAAGGTAAAATATTTTAAGTATAAGAATTTGAGTTAATTAACGATTTACAGCTTCCAATTATTTGTAACATATTTTTCGAGGAAGTAGTAAATGCTCATACTCACGCCACTATTTGTATTCATTCTTGAAATTGTACCTTAAAAACATACCTTATAGTAAAATTCTACAAAGGGTATTTTAATGTCTTTAACACACGTTATAAATAGGAATTTCTGTGATGTTATTTTTTGACGGAAGCACAAATGCAATTTTCTTACTTTTCATGGGAAGAAAAAAATGTGTCGACGCCCTGTAATTCGGATATCATTAGTTTTAGACGTTTTCAAGCATAAGAGCTTATAAATAAGAATTTCTTTTGACACTTTCTTATAATTCTGAGAGCTGTTTTTAAATGAGGCTGTATCAGATGCGTTGTTTTTACAGAGAGCATATTTTTCAACAAAACAAATACAAGTACTGATTCGCGTTTCATTGCAATCACTGTTCTGCGCGTAGTGTTTGTACAAGAGAGGTAGTGTTGTTGGCGGACCGGGACATCAACTACTTCTAAATAATAATGTTTATTTAGGAAAATATTACATACATGTCTCAATAAAATATTTGCTTTGTCATATTTAGTGCTGATTTCCAATCAGAATGAAATTCGTGGAAGGATCTTTTAGAAATTGCTTTCAAAATAGTTACTTTAAGCTATGATCTTTCGCTCAACCACGACTTATTCATAAACAAAGATCTTTTTTTGTACAAAAAGCTTGAATTATCAGTGTGAAAGTATTTCAAACAATTGCACTTAACGCTTTTCATCTGAAACATTCCCACTGCTCTATTCAGCTACCGTTTGTCGTGTCTTGCTGTTATAAATAAGGAAATACGCATCAAAAACTCGCATATCTTCATTAGAATTAATGAATCACTTTGCAATCAATACAATCATGAGTAGCCTAGTGGGTAGAGTACTGGCTTCTTGTGTGTGGGGTCCCTGGTTTGAATCCAGGTTCGGGCGAGGGACCGCGTAACGAGCTTTAAGTTCGCAAAGCTGTGAATAATTACTTGAGCTAAACGGGAGTAAAGTGAGTCGTATAGCTAATCACTCCACACTCGCATTATCAATGATTATAATTTTGTGATGAAGTTTCAACCCCTAGTCCTGACCAGAGGTTGTCGTGGTATTACTTTTATTTTTACAATCAATACATGCACTAAACTTTCAATTTGTTCCCAGTTGCTCCAAATATTATCTCCTTATTTGATTAGGGCTCAGCAGCTGCAGTCGTCAAATATTCTTTGTCAATACTACTGCTGCGAGTTTCAACTAATTTTTGCACTTAAATTGCCAACGCAGTAGGAAAAAATAAAAATAGTATAAAAACAAACAGCAGCCGAGCCATCAGTCGGATAGGAGGAATAACCTGTATTATACGAATATATGCACCTGCCGTAACTATCTCGGCTGATGGAAGCCTGAATTCAACTTCCTTGCGGTGGCTGCGGGAAACAACCATTTTTTCAGAAAAGGTTGGCGAACATTTTCATGCTAGTCCCTTCCAAGTAAGGCCGATTACCTCTTCCGTAAAATGCTTTCCGAAGCGGCTATCCCGAAACCATCAGCTAGTTTCGGAACCGGATTGATACCACAATGACGACTACGCGAACGAAAACGGTTAAACGATTTGAAAATTTTCTCATGGAACGTTAGATCACTCTACAGAGCTGTAGCTGCTCAGCATCTAGCTGATGTCATGTTTCAATATAAGGCTGATATAACAGCAATACAAGACATAAGATGGACAGTGAATAGTGTTTTACAAAAGAAACAATATGAGTTATACTACAGCTGTCATTCAAAACACCATGTGGTCGGGTTAGGCTTCCTCGTGAGCCAAAAAATTAAGTCTACCATAATTGGCTTTAACGCTATGAATGAAAGGCTATAGGCGCACCCTTCGCGTGCGAGGCAAATTTGCAAACATCAGCCTCATAAACGTCCAGAACACTAATGATAACGGACTTCGAGTCGTAGAACTGGCAGCATCCTAGAACTTGATCGCTGCGAGTACCAGGGTCCCACGTAAAGATATCCATAAGGCCTCCTGGATATCACCTGATGGTGATATCCAAGTGGATAGGCTACGAGTTGATACAATAGATCGCCGCCACTACTCGAGTACGAACGTATCGAGGTGCCAACTTAGACTCGCATCACTTTATTGTGGGTAGGGTTCTCCAAGCGCGAATTGCTTTGCATAGAAGCATTGCATCCGCGAACCAGACTCGAATCAGCACTGCTGCCTTACGCAATGAAAATACTGGTAACACCTTTGGTCTTGCGTTAGGACTCGCCCTCTTATGCCTAGAGAGCGAGTTCTGCACTAGGCGCTGAAGTTCTACCAAATAGTTCAAAACATGACGCATTATACACCACGTTGCACATACCGCAAGGACAAAGAGCTTAATTTGATCACCGATCCTGAAGGCATTCTGGAGCGATGCGAAGTGCACTTTAGTGAATTGCTAAACGGTTCGCACAACCAAGAATTGGAGGCCCCACCAATGCAAGAAGAAAACTTTATGCTGCTGCTATAAAGCATAGAAGAGGTTCGAAGAGCCATCATCATCATCATCGATAGCGCGACAGCTCAAGTTGGGCCTTGGCCTCCAGTAACCTTCGTTATCTTCGTTGAATGCTACTATTTGCGTGGATTTGAACAATAGTGTGCCTGTTGTATCAGCTGGTATTTTTCTGATGACGTGTTCCAGAGCAAGGTTGAATAGCATCGGGGCAAGTCCATCTCCTTCCTTTAAACCTGAGCTAGTGTGGAAGCTGTTGGTTAGGTCACTGTTGACTTTGACCTGCGATTCGGCGTTCATCATTGTCACCTTGGTCATGCGGACGAGTTTTGTTGGAATTCCCAAGTCGAGCATGATTCGGTAAAGTGTATTTCTATCTACACTATCATATGCTTGCTTGAAATCTACGAAGACCTGGTGCACGTCGATATTATACTCCCAGCATTTTTCAAGCACCTGTTTAACAGAGAATATTTGATATATCGTAGATCGTCCGGACCTGAAGCCTCCTTGATACTCTCCTATGATGTTATCATAGAAGGGCTTCATTTTGCGTTCTATAATTTTGGACAACACTTTATAGGACGAGCATAATAAAGCGATGCCTCTGTAATTTTCGCAACGTAATTTGTCTTCTTTTTTGTAAAGGGGCATATAATACTTTTTCGCCAATCGTTTGGCAACTGTTCTGCTGCCCAAATTTTCGAAATTAATTGGAGGAAAATGTTGCAAAGAAGAGTTCCACCATTTCTGAGTAAAGAGCCATAAGTCGGCTAAAATTTAACAAAGCCCCTGGAGCCGACTGATTAAATATGGAGAGCTCACATTACACCAAGTAATTCATGAAATTATATTGCACGTATGGGAGCATAAAGAGATGCCACAAGACTGGCGCAAAGGTATATTAAGCACCATACATAAGAAAGGAGATGTAACTATATGCAGCAACTATACGGGCATTACATTGTTGAGTACCTCCTATAAGATGCTCTCCTCTATCCTGCAAAAACGGATAGCTCGGACAATATCAATGTGGCTTCATTCCAGGCAAATCAATAATTGATCAGATATTTACTCTAAGGCAGGCGATGGAAAAATGTCTGGAATGCAATATTCCACTGTACCATCTATTGATAGACTTCAAGGCCGTCTATGATAGCATAGCCAGAGTAGAACTGTATAAAGCCATGAGCGAATTCAGCATCACAAAGAAACTGACACGATTGTGTAGGTTGACCATGACCAATGTAACAAGTTAAAATAGCCAGATTGGTATCCAGGCCGTTCAACATCTTCAATGGGCTCCGACAAGGAGATGGTTTGGCTTGCCTCTTTTTCAACCTGGCGTTGGAGAAAGCGATCGGAGACTGGCTCGTCAACGAGAGGGACCATCGTCACCAAGTCCTGCCAGATACTGGCTTATGCAGATGATATAGACATAATTAGAAGATCAGAACTAGCTGTACGAGAATCCTTCATTCAGAACGAACTTTTTGTGGGGCTGCACATATATGAATCAAAGACTAAGAACATGGTGGCAGCGTTTGCAGGAAGAACACTTACAGTTGGTCAAATTTTCAGGATAGTTGAGCATGATTTGAAGTTGTGCCATTTTTCAACTACCTTGGGGCAATCGGAGCAGCCGATAACAACATGGAGGAAGAAATACGCGGGCGGCTGCTTAAATACAGCAAAGCCTACTACAGTCTGTCCAGGCTCTTCAAATCCCGATATCTCATCCGAACATCAAAGCTCCTGCTGTACAAGACCGTGGTTCTGTCAGAACTCACTATGGATTCGAGACTTGGGTGCTCAGCAAAAGGCACTCTGACCTCTTAGCTGCGTTCGAGAGGAAAGTCTTGAGGAGAATCGTTGTCCCCTTACGTGAAAAAAGGCAATTCCGGAGTCGCTATAACCATGAGTTGTACGCTAACTCTTTGCGGCAGATTTTACAGCAGACGACAGCGTAGGAGACTTCGCTTGCGCTGGCGGTATTGCGTTGACCAGGACGCTCGGAGTTTAGGGGTGCCCAATTGGATCACATACGCTTGGATTGCAGAGGCGGAAGTATACGACTGGAGAATCCTGCGCTGTTACGTTTGCAGGGTCTGTAACTCGATAACTAAGAAGTGGCCGAAGAACATTCTCTTATATCAAGAGTCTGCTGCACATAAGTATGTAAACGGACTGATTCGGTAACTCGGGTCCATGGGTTATATGCCCCGCGTCATCGGGAGCTTATGGATGCGCTTTTTAATTATGAAGGCCTCCCAACGAACAAGCGAGGCTAGATTTAAGAATTAAGATAAAATCTGGGTCTAATTAAGGTTAGGTATAAGTTAGATTTTATTCGCTGTTAAGATACTATATACTACTTAAAAAAAAAATTAAATTAAAACCGATAAGAACCAAACAAAACGGTTTCCTTCAAGTGGTGACGGGTATTTTTTTTATCGAGTTTTACTCAAAAGAATTAAATTACTGAAAACGTATAAAGTTAATGCACCTTATAATATAATTGTATGATACCATTAATCATATTTCATTTGAATAACTTATTATTCTACTTGCAGGTGCCTATGCCACCATGATGTCACACTTGGAAATGCCCAAAAAGGCTCAGCTACCATTCTTGATTTTGGTGGTCTTATGTATTATTTTTCTCGTGATCATCATCTGTTTAGCTGCATTGTGGCCTCAAACGCCTTACTATGCAAAATTAAACGATTGCACTGATAAAGAGTGTTTGGACGCCAGCAAACAGGTTAGTGGCCGGCAATTCATTTCCACCAACAATCAGTTTGGATATTGATACACAAGACAACTTCCTCATGCTCCTTAAGAAAATATTTATTGAACAAACAAAAAAGCCTATCCATCTAGTATTTCATAAACTATCAGCTCCTTGCTTACTGTCAATTGACATATGCGTATATACGAGTAGTTTAACAAACCCCAAAAGCTTGCACACAAATATTTGCGCAGCTTGTGAATTCAAATTATTTGGCTCGCGGCCAACAAATTAAAAAAACGTTTAACATTCTCAATTAAACAGCACACCGAGAACAAATTTCAGAAACAGTTTTTCTCCACTTACTTATTCCAGACAATCTGACTAATTTGTATAGTTTACGCAAACTTAATATGCCGCCCCGGTCACTTGATTTCAAGTTAATAGATCCGGATGAGTTTGAAATTTGTTTTTCCTAAAAATAGATACTGATTTCCTCTCTGATCGATTAACATTTTATTGCTGAATAATGAAAAACGGCTTAAGCAGCATTGAAGTGCTTTCTAATTCATTCATGATTCTAAATTTTGTTGTTTTTTAGATGCTGATCTGGGCCAATATGAGCGTTGATCCTTGTCAAGATCCACATCTCTGGGCATGCGGTAAATTTAACGAGGAATATTCCAAGCACAGTTTTTATGGATACAATAAAGGAGAATGGAATTTTAAAGCATATCAAGAGTACAAAGGTATGAGCATCAATAAAAACTACTTAACATTTATGTAATATTTCAGGAGAAATGTGTTATTTGTTTTTAGTTTATTTCAAGAGTATTTCGTTTGGATAACGAAATACAGCGGTAATTTTTCTTTTATGTTGCTGCAATCAAAGATTTATCTGACATAATATCTTCATGATGAGAAATCAATCAGTTTGATATCAGAGGATAGCTCAATTCGAATATGTGAATGTCAGTCGAAGCAACATGCTTAGATTATTTAGATATTCATAAAAAATATTTTAAGATATTTTAAAAATATACTCAAACTCGACAAATTACTCATCGCTAGCCATTTCATTTGCACAAGGTTCTAAATGCTAAATAGTGTCATTTTTGTGCGAATGTTTTAGGAAGGTGTTAAATAGATTTTGGCTGTTATTCCCTCTTTTCTTGTTTTCTTCTTCAGCTTAGTATCCAGCGTGAATCCTATGTACACGACCGACTTGCTGGTCTCGATCTCTGTGGAGACCACTACCAGCAGAATGACAGTCGTTATCCTCTGCCTCGTCAACATGACGATCTCCTCCAGCGAGTTAAGGAACGTATTTCTTTATCTATCTATCTATTGTATTATCAGAACATTGTATTGTACATAACACAATGTATTGTTTAAGAACAAACAACTAATTATTAGCTACCACAACATCATTAACTATCTGTAGGACAAAGATCAAAATTATACTATCTGGCATGCATGCATACAAACATGCAGTGAAAAATGTAATCTTTAGTATAAATAATGCTTAGGGCCAAGAATGAAATGCATTAGAAATATAGAGTGAAAAGTGAAAGAAGTGTTTTTCATTTGAAAATAAGTTATATTGTAAACTGGGGGCTCAAACCGGTCTTAAAGCCATTTTTATCCTGCGGTGATGAAATAAGGATAAAATAAATTCAAAAATTCCACGGGAAGTAAGACTTCCAGCACTACATGCTTGAAAAAAGTGAAAAATAACCAGCAAACACCGTAGTATAGGTCCTGAAATATTGGATAATACTTTCAACTGCAGAAATTAACAGATCCTGAAACATTCGACAGTGAATTCATCAGCCAAAGAAGTAAAACCTGGATCTATTACGAAGCCTGCGGACTCGAAAGAAACAAAAAGTTTTTGATAATAAACGAAACGCAATAGAAAATATCGAAATGGAGCAGCAAATGGCCCAGCTCCATGCACAAATCGCAACATTAATCGGAACCATGCAACAACAACAGGAAGAATTTACCCAAAGGCTAGCATTAGTGGAACAAAACTTTCCACAAACAACAGCAATTGTCCAACACGAAGACATTCAACTTAACATTGAAGATGCAGGAGATATTGATTTGGAACTATTTAAATCCTTGCCAAAGTTTGACGGGGATAAAACCCAATATAGATCATGGAGATCGCAAGTATGGACTTTTATGGAGGCAATAAAAAACTTTAGCCACCATCCGAGGTACTATAGCGCCCTAGGAATCGTCAGAACAAAAATCACAGGATCAGCCGCTGATATTTTAACCAATCACAACACCAAACTGAATTTTTATTCAATAATCAACCGGTTAGATTACACATTTGCTGATCAACGTCCTTTATACGTTTTGTTAGACGAAATGAAGAAAATTGTGCAAGGTAGAAAAACACTTGCAGAGTTTCATAGTGAAGTATCCAAAGCACTCAATCTAGCATTATCCAAAATTGAGATGTGTGGTGACCAAAACAACGAAGCCATGAAAGATTACGCCAACCAGGAAGCAGTTAGAACATTTATCCTTGGATTAAATTCCAAATACACCAGCGGGACATTATACAGCAACAACCCGAATAACTTGGAAGCAGCATATGCAATAGCGTGTACAATATATCACGACAACGTGAATCAACAGTTCGAGATCCAAGCAGCTTCATCAAGATTCAACAGCAATCACAATCAAATCCAGAACACCCACCCGAATCCGCACCGAGACGACAGACACCAACATCAATACAAGGCAAACTTAAGGATGCAGAGAAATAATTTTGATCCAAGAAATTCCAACAATCGACCTCAACAACAACAGCCTACACCAGTCCCAATGGACGTGGACAACTCCAGATGGTATGTACAAACAAATAGAAATAATAGTGCTGTAAATCGTAACTATAACAACTCAAATAAGAGAGATAGGGTACCTAGTAATCAAAACATGACTACATCGCATAGAATTAATCAGACTAGGCAGGAAGATTTAGAATCAGTAGATTTCGTCAACTACGTAGAACAGTTTGAATCAGGCAGTACTTTTTTAGGCGATTGAACGGGCTACCCTGCATTCAAACGAAGTGCGGTCTTACAGGTACGCCCGTTACACTATTAGTGGACACAGGATCTACTAATAATTATATAAATTCAACATGTAAAATTGGAAAAACAATTAAAATAAAACCTTTTAAAACTAAAACTTTGCATGGCTACTCAGTCATAGATTCTAAAAAAGTAATTACAATGTATGGGCATCACTTAACTTTCTTCGAAATCAATGAACTTAGCGAATTTGACATGATTCTTGGAGAACAAGGACTACGCCAAATGAAGGCAGAAATAAATTTATTTGATTACAGCTTAAAATATCAGCAAAGGAAAATTTCAGAAGCAGAGATTAATTATACCATTAATAATGAGGAATTCAAAGACCAAGTAGATGAACTTATGAAAAGAAATAATTATATTAGTGAAACATTGCCTTTTACAACCACAATACAAGCATCAATTAGGACTGAATCGGAAGATCCGATATGGACAAAGCAATATCCATATCCCATGTCTGATCACGACTTTGTCAGGAAAGAGATTGAAAAACTATTATATGACGGTATAATCCAGCCAAGCAAAAGCCCATATAATTCACCTATATGGACCGTTCCAAAAAAGGGCACCGACGACCAAGGCAGACCCAAAAGACGGATGGTTGTTGATTTCCAGAAAATTAATGCTCATACAATTTCTGATAGATATCCTATTCCGGATGTCAATATGACTATACAAAATTTAGGTAACGCAAAGATTTTTTCCACAATTGATTTGGAATCAAGTTTCCACCAGATATTAATTAAAGAATCTGATCGAGAAAAGACAGCATTCTCTGTCAACGGTGCGAAGTATGAATTTGTTAGGATGCCATTCGGACTAAAGAATGCCCCATCCATATTTCAACGATGCGTCGACGACATTCTTAGACCCTATATTGGCAAATTTGCATATGTTTATATTGATGACGTGTTAATATATTCTTCCACACCCGAGGAACACATGGAACATCTCCGGATTATAATCAACGCATTACACAATGCAAACATGAAAATTTCTGACGAAAAGTCACATTTTTTTCAGGATTCAGTTGAATACCTAGGACATATTATAAAACACAACAGGATAACAGTTGACCCTAAAAAAATCGAAACTATAAAGAATTACCCACAACCTAAAACTTTAAAAGAATTGAGATCTTTTCTAGGACTTGCCAGCTATTATAGAAAATTCATAAAGAATTTTGCCAAAATTACAAAACCATTGACCATTCATTTGAGAGGAGAATTAGGAATGGTATCAAAGAATCAAAGTACCAAGACAATCGTAAATTTGGACAAAGCAGCAGTAGAAGCTTTAGAAAAAATTAAAAACGCATTACAAGAACAGGTTGAACTTTTCCAACCAGATTTCTCTAAACCTTTTAATTTAACAACTGATGCAAGCAATTTCGCTATTGGAGCAGTTTTAGCACAAAATCGTCAACCAATTGCATTTATTTCACGAACATTAAATGAAACCGAACAAAATTATAGCACCAATGAAAAAGAGTTACTTGCAATTGTATGGTCTTTACAAAAACTTAGAAATTATTTATACGGTGTAGCAAACTTAACAATTTACACGGATCACCAATCATTAATTTTTTCTATTTCTGAGAAAAATCCCAATACAAAACTAAAACGATGGAAAAATTTAATTGAAGAATACGGTGCCAAATTAGTTTACAAACCAGGACACCAGAATGTCGTAGCCGATGCACTTTCACGTCAACAAATCAATAACACTACAGATTGTTCAGACCATTCACAACAAAGCTCACCAAATGAAATTATTAAAAAAGTTAAACAGCCACTTAACTCCTTCAAAAATCAAATAATTCTACAACAAGATAAGGAAAACAACCAAGTTCTGTCCCAAACAACATTTTCTGGCCAATCTAGACATACAATATTTTTTAAAGATACACCAGATTTGTTAACTAAACTAAAAATTGTCATTAGACCAAATGTTACTAACGCACTGAAAATAGATGATGAAATATTTTTTCATTTAAAAAATGAAATTATCACCACTTTTCCAGACTGTAAGTTAGTATTAGCTCAAAATCAACTAATTGACGTTACATCTATAAACGAGCAAAAAGAAATAATCACACAAATACATAACCGCGCACATAGAAACTACAAAAATAACGCACAAGAAATATTATTATCTCATTTCTGGCCAAACATTAAAGAGATGTGTAAGAAAGAAGCAGTAGACTGTGAAATTTGTCTACAACACAAGTACGAACGTCAACCAAATAAGCAACCTATAGGAAAAACTCCAATACCAAGCCGAGTAGGAGAATACATACAAATGGACGTATTCCACATTAATAATAAACAGTATCTTAGCTCTATAGATAGATACTCTAAATATTGTTTTTTGCGCAAACTTGACACAAAGATAGACTGTCATGAATATATAGAAGAAGTACTCACACAAGTTTTTCCGAACGCCAAATATCTCATGACCGATAACGAAAGTATATTTAATGGAAGCATTGTCAAATTCATATACAACCGACTGCAGATAATACATTCAGTCACTCCAATACATCATTCAACGTCCAACGCTCAAGTCGAACGATTGCATAGTACGATTATCGAACTTTGCCAAAGTCTAGCTGCTCAAAATAAAACCGCGCCCGGTGAAGAGATATTTAACGCCGTTCGCCAATATAACCGGACTATTCACTCCGCCACAGGATACAAACCTGAAGTAGTATTCTTTAATCGAGAAAACTATCCTGACATCAAAGATACACTCGGACGAAAACAGGGTAAGCTACTTCAATATCACAATAAAAATAGACAAGTTATAGCATATAAACAAGGAGATATTATATACAGCAGAACAGATCGACGTAATAAACTCGCAACAAAATATAACAAACATAAGGTAAAGGAAGATCGCGGGGACACGATTCTTACAGTGAGAGGAAGAATCATACACAAGGACAGTATACGAAAGCAAAGCACACAATGCCAGAAACAGGATTGATAATCTTTTTGATATTTTCACTTGGACTTGCCGACAAAATTACGAATCTAAGCAACAAAAAATATGTACTAACTGAATCAGATAACGTGTATACTTATAACAGTTCAGCTTACCTTTACCACGTAGCAAACCTCTCTGTAATTTTAGCACCTTACGAAAGAATAATGAGAAAACAATATAGTACAATTCAATCCCAAGAAGAAAATATACTCATAAATAGAATAGAAAGACTTAAAACCCAATTGATACCACCTGAACATCGTGCAAAACGCGCCCTTAACTTCTTAGGCTCAGCATTAAAATTTGTAACAGGAACACCAGATCACGACGACCTAATAGAAATAAAGACAGGACTCAACCAACTTATTGAAAACAACAACCAACAACGAAAAATAAATTCAGAATTTGAAAAAATTTTAGGAACATTAGACCTAGAATCTATAACCGAAAGTTTGATCATTAAGGAAGTATATAAAGAACTAGAAGCAATCACAAATACAATTAACTTTGCAAAAATGGGAAACTTCTTCTCTGGAACACTAAATCTTAAAGACATAAACGAAGTAATTCACAATCAGTTATATCATATCCCAATAATAAATATATTAGAATATTCCGATATCCATGTTTGTATCTTTAACAGTGCAATTGTCACAATTTATAAATATCCAATAATAACAAATAAATGTCAAATGTATAATTTAATCCCGCTAGCATTCAAACACGGAAAATATGAACTTAAACGAAAAGTTGCCAAATGTAATAATGAATTTACGAATTTATCAAATTGTAAAAATTATATAGGAACAAATATTTGTAAACAAGAACTAAATGATGAATGTACTATTCCCTTATTATTAAAACAAAAAGCTCATTGTAATATTATTCAAGAAAACAATTTTCCGTTGCAAATACTAGATCATGGTAATATTATAGTAGATAATGAACATACATGGAATGGACAAAAAATAAATGGTCCACATCTAATCCAATACAACTACAGTACAACCATAGATAATAAAACATATATAAACCATGATCAAGAAATAAAAAATGTAATATATGCTCATCAAAGCGAACAAGTGAAAATACTAAACATTTTAACCTCTGAATCTAATTATAAATTTTCTAACATACAAAAGATGTATAAATTTCTAATACCAATCGAGGAACATCCATGGAGATTCACCATATATTTTATTCTAGTAATCATAACCTTAGTTTTAATTATATATTCATGTATAAAAATATATACGTTCCGACAACTACAGGAAAACATCAAACGACGTAGAAATTTCCAACAAGCATATGAAACTGAAATGCGCCGACTTCAAGCATAGACGTTTTGAAATGAGGACATTTCATTTTAACACAGGGGAGAGTTAAGGAACGTATTTCTTTATCTATCTATCTATTGTATTATCAGAACATTGTATTGTACATAACACAATGTATTGTTTAAGAACAAACAACTAATTATTAGCTACCACAACATCATTAACTATCTGTAGGACAAAGATCAAAATTATACTATCTGGCATGCATGCATACAAACATGCAGTGAAAAATGTAATCTTTAGTATAAATAATGCTTAGGGCCAAGAATGAAATGCATTAGAAATATAGAGTGAAAAGTGAAAGAAGTGTTTTTCATTTGAAAATAAGTTATATTGTAAACTAGCGCCAGCTGGATACCATGGTCGGACATCCACCGTTCCTCCCTCCTCATTACCTGCGATCTGATTAATACTTTTTAATTCAATTTTTCAGTATTTTTTTACATTTAGATTTCATAATGCTACTTTTGTTTTTTGAAACACGCTAGCACTTTTACTGAGACTTAGCAACATTCGTGGGTTTAGCAAGAGCTATTTTTTGTAGTACTGTCTTATGGCGTTGAATATATGTACTTGATTGAACCACAAGAACCCTTTACTGTATTTTTTGTTTTTACCTCCTGTTGGATTGATTGTAGTTTAGATATGGTTCCTAGAACTAACATTAGTTAAAATTTGGATCTTTTCCATAAATACACCAATATAAATTGTTTTTAATGTGTACCAATTTTTTCCTAGCTTGTAAAAAAATATTTTAATAAAAAAAACCGATTTTTCCTTTCGAAGCTAGATATATTGAATTTTGTGACAAATATCGATATTTCGAGGGTAATGTGCCCTCTTCTTCAGTGTCTATCGGTCTAATTTTAATCTAACTTAGGTATGTTATTTAAAGAGCTTACTTTTAAAGTATTGACTTATACTAATTACCAACTAATTGTTTATTAATTCCTTTACTTAAATACATTTAACGATCTATATTAATTAAATTTTTTTCCTTACTATCAAATGAATGTTCAAATCAACCTGAACAATGATGATGCACAGTTTCCTTGGTCTGTGTTTAGTCTTCTATTCATTGGGATTTTCCATATGTTCAGGCTTTCGTACGCATCCAGTTTTCGAACCTGCTGTACCTCCTTAATCACCTCCACGTTGTCCATGTTATGTTGTGATCCTCCTCCAAGATGTTCTTCGCTACTGCTGATCGTACTAATGTTGTATTCCTTTTCCTCGCTGAAGCTGCTTCCCGTTTATGTTCCGTTAGTCTAACACCAACTAACCGTTTCGTTTGACCGATGTATACTTTGTTGCATTCTGCGCAGGTAATTTTATAAACTCCACATTTTTTCTTTTTATCCTTTTTGTCTTTCACGTGACATAGTATAGTACCTAATTTTTTAGCTTTACTGGTTGGAGCTGCTTTAACATCAAAGCGTTCAAGAAGTTCCCGAACTTTTTTGAATATTGACGAAAAAATAATTGGAACTCTTGTGGCTGTTTTTTGTTGTTCCTGCGTAAAGAGCGTCGTTAAAAGATCACGCTGTATTCTATACTTTTTCTTTTTGACAAGATTTCCAATTATCCTCTCGTCAAGTCCATTTTTTCTCGCGGTGTCTTTAATATATTTAACTTCTAAGTTAAAACTTTCCTGATCCATGGGTACTGCTAATAGTCGGTGAATCATCGAATTAAAGGACGCAATTTTTTGGGAATGCCAATGATCAGACGTGGATGGTGTTGTCCTCTGGGTGTGTGTGGGCTTCCGGTAGATATTAAACCTAAGAAGACCTTTTTTCCTTATGACCATTAAATCCAAGAAGGGTAGTTTCTCATTCTTTTCTATTTCCATTGAGAATTGAATGTCCTTATGTGCTTGGTTCAACTTCTTCAAAGTTTCTCCCAAAGCATCTTTTTTAAAGATAGCTAGAATGTCGTCTACATATCTCAACCAAACCCGAGGAAGCGAACCTTCTTCATAAAGTTTCTTCTCCAGTCTGTCCATAAATATCTCACTCATAAGTTAGGATAAAGGATTTCCCATTGCAACACCTTTCATCGCTTTAAAGTATTTCCCCTTGAAAGTAAAATAACTTTCATTCATGCAAACCGAAGCGAGTTTCAACAAGTCTTTAGCCCTCCTCCTCCCCTCCGGTGAGCTATTCCTTTCTAATAGCCAGTCCTCAAAGAGCGCGAGTGCTTGTTTTACCGGCACGCTTGGGAACAGAGCCTTCACATCAAATGATACAACTAGCTCATCTTCCCCTGTTGTTGCCACTCTTCCAAGCCGCCCTATTACCTCGTCTCGATTTTTAACTGTTCTATCGCTAATCTTCTCTAAGGCCCTACACTCGTCTACAATCCACTTTGCGATTTTCCTTGTTGGAGCGTTTGTAGCGGTGACAATTTCCCTAAGTTCACTTCCTTCCTTATGTATCTTTGGAAGGCACCTAATTCTTGGCAATTACGTGTTTGAGACCCGCAGCTTGTTCACCTCTCCAATCGTCCCTTTGCACTCTTTCAAGACTCTTTCAGCTCGTTTGATAGGAAATATATCCTGAAACTTTCAACTCAATCGGATGATGCGTTCACGAGAAACGTGATTTAAATATAAAACTGTTATGCTATTTTTGGAAAACCCTATATTTCCTACCTCTCCCAATATGAATAATTAAATTTTAGACTTTGTTCTATTGAACCTTCTTTTCTAGCTGTAGTCTTCACCTTGAGCATATGTGACTCTCGATATCAATGACACTTCACATCTAGTTGAAACCTCGCTCGTCCAATATTCTCCGAAGAAGGATTTCTATCTCCCTCCCTGTTTCAAAATCCTTAAAGCGGACTTTCCAGGTATGGCTTCTGAGATAATTTCCGTCATCTGGTTTTGCATTTTCCAGTGTATGCTGTTAATGCTATCCTTCAATTTTACGAATTCCACTCCAAAGTAATCTCACGGCTTCCTCCTTTTTATCGCCCAGCGCACTTCCATTGAAGTTCAAAGATAAAGGTCGTTGAAGATACAAAGCCTGGATTTTGAAATTAGACTTGATCGAATGCAAAAGATTTTGGTCTGAGGCGTAAAGTGCAGTGAAAATGGCTATGCGTAGTAACTATAATAGCTTCGAGCCGTGCATCCAATCAAATTATTAAAGACCCTTCTATTGATGCACTCATTCTCGCAAAAGCTATCTTAACATTCCTCATAAGCCTTTCTGGTCTACATGAAATCCCTTAAAACTTCCTTTGCCATTTCTTCTGTTATAGTTTTTCATGAAACGTCTGCCTCCTCACCACTTTCGAGCTGAGCTTTTCGCTCAATTCTTCTCTTATTGCACCTCCAGTCACAGCAACTCTTCGCCATCAATAAATATTCTCCCACCAGCTTGCACCCTGTCTTCTTTTTTTACTAATTGTTTGGAAATCGAATCATTAATGAAGTTTCTTGACGCAAGCATTAAGTTCGGTGCTGATGGCATTCCAAATCTTTTCGCTAAATCGCTTTCATCTTCCTTGTTTGTTCTTGTCAATCATTTTTAATCTTAGCATTTCAACCGAAACTTTTCCATCACCTTGGAAATTCGCTATTATGTTTCCCATACATGAAGCTGGTGATATTTCTTGCATCTCTAATCCGATCCTCATCTCATATCCTTTTTGCCTGTTTTAGTAATTTTCTCGAAAGAGTCGTTTAGAATATAGGGCGTACCCTTTCATTCAGTCACTAAACAGCATGGATCTATTAAAAGCACGTCAACGGTAACAAACTTATTGCCGTTAACAAACACGCAAGCAAGTAGATCTCCTATGTACACATTTTCCCAAATCTTTCGATTCTGCGAACCATAATATTCTTCTGTGAAAGCTAGCTGGGTTTTGTGTCTATGGTGTCTTTTTTTCTTGGTTCTCTCCACACGTTTGTGATCGCTCTTGTGTTGTTACCGATTACTCTTATTCTTTCATACCCTTTTTTCTTACCTCAGAAACTCCACGAAGATCTATTCTTGGCTCTTTATTGTTGCTTTTGTTTATTAATGATCTTTCTTCCCTTTTTTATTCACCCTACCTTTTGTACGCTGATGATCTTAAATTATTTAAAGCCATTGAATTCGCGATTGTCTCTTTTATATTGCAGAACAATTTGGATGTTTTAACTTACTAGTGCGCTGCGAATTTTCTTCTTCTGAATGCTACGAAGTGTCATCAAATGTCCGTCAACTATAAAACAACCACTCTGCTCGTGGCTCTCCTCTCAATGATGTCGCTACTTTTAAGGACCTTGCCATGGTCTTTGACTCTAAGTTGAAATTCGACCTGCTTATATTACGCATCACTGCCAATGCCTCTCGTTTATCAAGCTTCATTATCAGATCCTCTAAACCTACTTACTACATTTCCACCTTTTTATATGCTCAAGAGTACTGCTGCCAAATTTATTGTCCTCATTATGGATACTTGATCGATGCGGTTGAATCCGTGCAACGCCGATTCATCCGTTTGTTATTCTATAAGTTCAGTATTCTTTATTGTGATTACAGTATGGTCCTCCCCGTCCTATAAATTTCTTCCTTTGAGTCACGCAGAGTGTTCCTTAAACTTTTTAACGGCTGTATATTAGTTAACCCCAGCATTCACCTTTCTGCTAGAGCATCGGGCCATCATAATAGAACCTTATTAAATCATATACATCTATTTCTTTTCCCCACTTTTAAGTTTGCCTCTATAGCCTTAGCCTTGGACCTCTTCCTCGAACATTATTTGTGTTCAAAAGTGCTTTAAAAAATAACACTCCCTCATGTACTTTCAATATGTTTCTGTTGGTTTTGACAGTACATAAATAAATAATATGCTCCTTGATAAAAATACACCATCTCATGCGCAAGAAGAATTTATGCTTTTCACATACTATGCCTCTTCAATACCTATCTTGTGTAACGTTCCCTTTTCCGTCCCTCGTAAATCATTCCCACATCGCGCCAATCCGTTGAAAATTGAATCCGCAATGCTCCGCCTCGATAATAGTACTGGTTGCAGCTATGCCGATATTCCCAATGTTTTAATGAAATCCCTCTCTTCTTCCTTGTGTTTTCCATTATCCATTGTTTTGAACTATAGCCTTGCCACTGTGGTAATTCCGGCACAAATGAAATTTACAAAAATTTTCCCGATAAGCAAGTCGGATGATCCTGCTTGTATTTCCAATTATCGGTCTACATCCTTTCTTTCATGCTTTAGTAAATTTCTCTAACGTAATTTATATAAAAAGCTGTATTGTCTACATCCAACCGTTCCTAGCTCAAGTGCAGCATGGTTTGGTTAAAGGGAAGTCGACTCTTTCTAATCTTTTGGCATTCACTAATACTGTGACATCTGCTTTGGATCCACAAAAGTAAGTAGATGTTTTGTAAATCGATTTTTTTAAAGCTTTCGATTCTGTTAAACGTGAATTTTGAAGATTTTTTTCTGGTTTTCCTCCTATGCACATGATTATGTCTGTGTATTCACGTTCGACTCCTGAACTCTGAAGCTTTGTAAGGTTGCATTATTTCCCCTCTTCTGTTTCTAATTTTTATCAATTACTTCCCTGCCTTCATTAATTCAACTTTCCTTTTGCTTACTATTGACTTCAGGATGTAGTATTTACCAAAGTATTTACCTGACATAAAAAATAGAACTGTTTTATTATTTAGCAGCCTTGTCGCTGTCGCAGGTACTAAAATTAACGTGTTAAAGAAAAAATGAACTAAGTTATATTAGTTTGAAAATTAAAATGTGGAAATTACAACTTCTTTTTGCAATTTTCGGTTATAAAAAATACTATTTTTTTACGATAAAACTATAATTGTAGTACCAACGATAGCCACTGGTATTTCAAATAATGTATTAAAATTTCAGAGAAATTGGTTGGTTAGTTTTTGCTAAATTAATCCCGCCGATTAGAAAAACATGGTTTTAAGAAAAACGCGTTTAAAGTTTTATGAACAAAATGTCTATATTAAATGCATACTTACGCTTAATCAGCGATACCAGCTGCATACAAGATTCCCTCAGCTTCCTCAAACTCTTCATTTTCAGCTACTCTTTCCATTCTTCGAGTCGTCCTGGCCTCTTTTGTCTCGTGAGAAGCCATGCGTTCGGCATAATTAATTCGCACTGCATCCATTTTGCGCGCTAATTCCTCTCCTTTTGGACCAATGGTGATCCCCACGTCCACCATAATTTTTAGAATAGGCTGAAATCCTTCGTCAAAAGTGCATGCGGCACAATAGGTGCAAATTTCGAGTACCTTTTTTCTACAAAATATATGTTTAGGAGCTAAGTGCCATATACACTTATTGAAGCCTACTATCTTTCAGTTCGCGGACAGAGTTTACACTTTACTCAATTTGAAGTAGATTTACTTCATTTTTTATTTTGGAAATGGTAGCTGCTTCATTACTTCAGTTTCTTCGGATTCTACTCCATTTTCGGTTCGAATCGAATCAGAGAGAATTTTTATATTTCATGTTATTTTTTCCTGCATCGAGCTTTGACAGCAACATTTTTCTAGTCTACTGTTTCAATGCAACGAACAACTTAGTGCAAGTCACAAGCGCTAGACTAAACTAACTCAAAAATAATACTGTAACGCAAAGAAATATTAAAGACTGTAAATATAATTATGTTTTGTATGTACAAATTTATATTATGCCTTAATTTATTTTCTAAAAAACATCTAATTTGAATTTTTAGTAAAAATGATAATGTTGACCTACTTTAAATGAAAAATAATTAATGCATTAAATTAAATGACCCTATTCGGCCATCTACTTCATTTCTTTTAAATCTACTTCTATATCTTTTCAACTCCTACTTCAAATTTGGTAGAAGAGAGTCAAATTTACTTATAGTTTTCCTTCACTAGGCAAATTGCTTCAATTCTCATTGTTGTTTTCATTTCCTTATATATCTCTTTTTTGAGGTGTAACTGGAATACCCTCAAATTTCTCGCTCTAAATATCTCGAAATGTCATCAGATGTATTATACCCATACGAATATCTCTTGCGGTGATCAAAAAATTCAAGATTCTTTTCTTCCTATTCCAGATCATAATTTAATATTTCTCAATATGTATTTGCTTTGTTGAACTTTTGGTTTAAAATTAGTTTAAATTTAATTTATTCAATAATGTCTAATGAGATTCTTTTTTCCTTCCTTTCAGAAATTCGGGAATTGGACCAATTCATTTCGCAACTACCATCATCTGCGCTCTCCTATTCGGCACCATCAATTTTAAAAGGACTGTACAAATCCTGTCGTGATATGGAGACTTTGGATAAAGCACAAGCAGAATTCTTATTGAAAAAGGCTATTAATTCATTAGGTAAGTGTATTTGCTGAAAGTACTGTGCTAAAATTTGGTTTTGTTCTGTGCTGTTCGTACGCGCAAATAAACAAAGTGCTGGTCACTAGATGTCACTGTTTGGCGTCGAAAATTATATGCGAAGAAAATAGTAAAAGTTCAGCCGTTTTGCGTTCTCGCAATGGAAGATATTCATTGAAGAAATTCCGCTTTTGTTTAGTGATAATAATTTGGCTTCCGTTTCCATGTTTATGCCTCCAAATTATGAATATTTCTAAACTTTAAAATCCTACACCGTTTATTTTCTTTTCGAAATTCCGTTTTTTTCGATTTACCGCCAAATTTATTCCGCAAGGTTTATCCAAGTAACTGAATATATTTAAATTCACTTTGTTTAAATCATGCAGCCTAGGAAATAGCAGCATTAGTCTTGGGTGTGTTCAATGTGCATGCTATAGCAGCTATTAGCTGCTAATTTAGCAGCTCTGGCTGTCCAATGTCACGAAATAGCTACTTTCTGATGCTTGCTATTTGACAGTCGGGCTGTCCAAGATTCCGGAATAGCTGCTAAGGTAGCAGCTATTCGCTGCTCGTAGTCTGGAGGATAGCTAAAAAGTAGCTACGGCAAAATGGCAGTGCGTACACAGCTGACATGCAATTTGAACGTAATTTTCAATTGGAAATTGAAATCATTGAAATGAAAAGAAGTTTTTGCGCTTTTGTGACACAGGAGATTATTAATAAATTTGAAAATAGTGGCAGGATAAATTAAATACGGGCTTTTAAACACTTAAACTCAACTCGAGTTTTAAGTTGGCTTGTACACAGCGCAGTTCATCTTGAGTTTTTAGAAGGCGAGCATGAAGCGTAAAAGGCCGGGTGCTCCGATTCCTGTATTATCAAATTTTCAATGATTATTTTTTGCTCTTTTTCTCATATATGGCGTCAAAAGCCGGAAATAAGTGATGCGTTTTAAATATGTTAGGAAAATTTTAATGGATTTTTCAGCTGTATGTTGACAACTCTTAGATTTTATACAGTTTCCAAAATGCAATGGAAGTATTGAACTGATCCACGAAAATGCAAAAATTACAATAAAAAAATTGAAACAAAATTATTTTTGAATTTCTTGCGTAAAGGCTGCCTTCGTAGCAGCTCTTGGCTGTCCAATATCCATAGCTGCTTCACCTAGCTACTGCGAATTTTGACACTTGCTAACGTGATGCTATGCTATGCTTTTGGAGCAGCTATAGCATGCACATTGAACACACCCCTTATAACACCGAAACTGAGTAACTTTTCATTTAGTTCTTACATCCATTAACAATCGATTCAGATGTCAACATTAATGAGTATCACTACCTACCATGTGCGATGATTGGGCGTTAATCCGTGATGAATTCTTTGCGAGCTTTCGCGAAATTCCTATTACTTGTTATGCCTAGTACTATACTCTTCGCGAAACGAATTCAACGGTCAAATCCCATACAAAAGAGCTTTACTGACGAATTGAAAAGCTCTTTTTGTATGGGATTTGACCGTTGAATTCGTTTCGCGAAGAGTATAGTACTAGGCATAAATTGATAATTGTTTGAAAACGACAATTCGATTAAATTAAACATGTAGTACTATAAATATTGCAAATAAATTATTTGCAGCATTAATAGTATTTCACGTTTCGGAATTATGTTCATATATAGTTTTCATTACTTCATTAATGAGTTAGTTTGTTCCATTTGCTGCGTTAAGGTGTCTTGAAAGCGCTCTCTTATTTGAAATCAAGTTTACCTATCCAACTGAATGCATGTTTTCATTATCGGAAAACATATTTGATAATCTCTTGAATAAAATGCCATGCAAAATGGCTTTCCGCGAAAACTGAAATTATATGAAGATTATTAGTATTATGTAAACTTTAAAATCGTTAAATTAATCTTTGTGGCTTTGAGCAATATATCTGATCTTAAAAATGGATTCCTTGTTGGAGTCAAAAGAAATACGGAGCGGAGACTGCGAAATACTAATCAAATAGAAGTCAAAATACAATGAAACTCTTTTATGATAATGCTCAGAGAGTTTTTTTTATAATAAAGCTCATGGATTAACCTTTGATTGTAACGTAACACGAGTAGTTGATAGAAACTCACAGATGTTTTTTGACGCTGTGAATTAATAAAAGCCGTGTTTTCGAATACCAGGTAGAAATATGTCGTTTTACTTAAGTAAAAATATTTCGGATTTGATTTTCATTACGTGGTTTTAGCAAAAAAGCTTGCATTACGCTTATAAAAATGTTGTTTTTAAATAGAACACTTTACAGGCAGAATGCCTGTAAAGCGACACGATGATTCACGCCTTGTCAATTCCAGACAAAGACCGTCCTTCGGAAAAAAACAGTTACTTCAGCTCTCCGGCTACAACCTTCCACCGCAAGAGACAACACGCAAACCAGACAGATAACGTAGATTTATGTTTCTACGGGACACGCCGAACAATTTCAAAATTTTCTGTGAGAAATTTTGACTTAAAGTCAATGTTTTGATTCACCGACACTAATCAAATTGACATTGACATTTCTTTTCGTGTTGCCCGTTGCATTCTTTTACCCCGATCTGATATTCCTCACATTTTTCGTATTGAGAGACAGCATTAGGGCTTTTCGGTTGTGGGTGCGGTAGAATGGGGTGCATTGAGCGAAATTTTTATGAGAGAGCAATGTTTTGCGTGTATTAAAACGGATAGCCATTTCGTATCCATTTTCTTTTATAACTGTAGGCACACAGTATCATTATAGTCGGAGAGAGTTTTTGAATATAAAGATATTGAGAGTCTCATCCAAGTAAGTAGTCTCTCTTTATTTCACCCATCCTATGAAAATTTACGAATGCTCTGACATATTGTTCGGAGCGTAAATGTTCGGTTCGTTTGGGTACAGGGGCTTGGCGCGAAAATTTTAAATAAGAACGGGGGTTTTAAGGGAATAAAACAAGCGTATACATAAACAAAATTTAGTAAAGCATTTTTACTACAAAGATATAAATCTTTAAATAAAACAAATCGAGAGCATAACTAACTCAGATTTTCCCTTTGGTTTCTCCGCTACCTAAGCTCTGGGAGCTTTTGGGAGAACATTTTCCGAATAAGTTATAGAGTCTTTAGCTACGTCTACAATGTGGCTTGACAGTGGATTAAGATTCGTGAATCCGTGTTCTATAACCACGGGATTGATTTGGATAGTCGATCCGATCAGTATATTTTTTTCGGATCGGATTGACTTTGGCATTAAAAAACCCGAATTGAGGGATTAAAAAATTTGAAGCCCACTTAAGTTCTGTTTATGTATTTGAATTTCTAATGCGACATACTTCACCATAAAGTATGAATTGTTCACTAGCTGAATTGACGACAATTTAATTTCAATTTTATAGATGAGATTGCAAATTGGGATTTGGAGTATACCCGATTTGTTGAGTTTGCGCTAAATATGAGTGTGTTTATGTGTACACGATAGTTTTATGTGCGTACAAGGAGGCGTTCAATATGGCGGTTTCTGACGACCGCTGTTCACTTCGTATTTATTTATTTTCACCAAGCAAAGTATACATGTATAGAAGAATAAAAATAGTACATGAATAAAAATAGGAAAAAAAACTAAAAAGAAATCTATAGATGAATATAAAATTGTCTTGTCTAGAATGTATCCCATGATTCATCCTATTCTAGCTCCAGAACAGCCTGGGTTCGTGAGGGGTAAGTCTACTTTGACTAACTTTATCCTCTTCTCAAACACAGTTGCCCTTGCCTTAGATAGTCAAGAACAAATGGACGCAGTGTACACAGACTTTTCTAAAGCCGTTGATACTGTCGACCATAGAATATTACTCAGTAAAGTTTCACAGTTCGGTTGTTTCAGGCCAATCCTTTCTTGGTTTTCGTTCTACCTCAGTAACCGTGAGTGCAAAGCTACTATTAACAACCTCTCCTCTTCTCCCTTTCATCCCTCTTTTCGTGTTCCACAAGGGTCTATCCTTGATCCTTTACTTTTCTTAATTTTTATTAATGACCTTCCTTCCATTTTTGATTCCCCTTGTCTACTGTATGCTGACGATCTGAAATTGTTCCAGTGATGACTGTATTATTCTCCAGAATATATGTGGGCTCTTCTTAATTGATGCAACCGCAATTCCTGGTCCTTAAATGTTAGCAAATGTAAACATATGCCTTTTTCCCTCAAATCATCTCCTATTTCTTTTTCTTATTCAGTTTCCACTATCTGTCGTCCGTTAATCAATTTAGAGACTTGGGTGTGACATTTGCCCCTAAACTAAAATTTAATTTCCATGTTGCTGAAGTCTCTGGATTGGTACTTTGCTCTGCCTCTAAGTTCGTTGAAATACGTACCTGTGTTCGTCTTTTTTTAATGTTAGCTCGTTGTGTCCTCGAATATGCTTGTCAAGTGTGGTCTCCACACTTGACAAGCATATTCGAGGAGACAACGAGGCCATCGAGTGTGAGGCCATCTGATTCTGAGGCCATCGAGTGTGTGCAGCGTAGGTTCACACGCTCTTTATTTTTTAAATATAATATCCTCTACTCCTCAAATGTTTCTCGTTTGTCCTTTTTTGAAATTCCGTCCTTGGAGTCACGCCGGCTGTTGCTTGATGAGTGCTTCCTGTTCAAATCGCAGCGATGTATTATATCTGGCTTCACCGATTCATTCTGACCTCGCAGCTCGTTACGGGGCAACAGGTCTCTGGAAGTCTTCACTATTCCGTTCGCGCGTACAAATGTGTACTTCTCTTCTCGTCAGAATCGCTAGATGTCATAATGAATTGGGGCTTGGAACTCTGCTACTATCGTTCTTTACCTTTAAAAGATATTTAAAATTATTTATTCTAGACCTGCGCGTTGGGTCATTAGATTATTGAATTATATTTTTCTTGTTGTAAACATTAATCTTTATTTGTTTTTTATCCTTTTCTTATTTCTTATTTCGTTTTTTATCCTTTTCTTTCATAATTGGAATTTGTATTCTGTTGTGATGAATATTGAAATAAATAAAACTAATTAATAACGCCTAAATAAATCAGTTACAAATAGATAACAAACAAAGTAGTAAATAAATGAAAAATAACTAAATGAATAACAGTTAAATACCAAATTTACAAAATATTCACAAATTAAATATACAATACATATATATTAATACGGTGGGGGAGGAAGAGACTATGATGAGAGAGCCTTGATAATGCTATTTTTAAAAGTTGCTTTAGATATCGTAGGGGAAAAGCTCTCGCTATTGCTATTGAATAACTTGCAGCACCTATTTATTGGCTCACCTGCTGCATATGTTGTGTTGTGTTGGTATTCAATAAGCAATCGTCGGGATCTAGTGACTCTCAAGGGCTGATTGAGCACAAAATTTTCTTTCAAGTAGACGGCATTAACCACGTCTCTGATGACATCGAAGCTGAAGCAGGCAGATAACATTGATCTTCTCGATGCAAGGGTTAACAAGTTGATACATTTAAGGTGATATTCGTATGCTGGTAGATTAATGAAATCATAAGAGTTGAAAAGATCTCTCAGAGTGAAAAATAAAAACTGCTTCTGAACAGACTCAAATCTTTGGATGTGAATTTCGAAAGCTGGATTCCAGATAGTCCACGCATATTCAAGAAGAGGACGCACGAGTAAAATATGTAAGGATTTAGTGACCCAGAGATTCCTAAACTCTTTGGTTCGTCGCTTAGTGAAACCAAGTTGTTTACTTGCTCGGGAAAGTACTCTATCGTAATGTTGATTGTAGCGGAGCTTTTAATCCAGGATGACACCGAGAACTTATATGTTGTCAACCCTACTGAGTGCCGTGTTGCTGAGGCGAGACGTATATTGAACGCGTGCAATTCAATTTTGCGAGAGAAGCTAATTGCGTGGCTCTTGGCAATGTTAAGAGGGAGCTTGTTCGCGGAGCACCAATGATCTAAAGAGTTCAGTGTAAACTGAAAGAAGGTAGTGTCAGATGGTGACCTGATGGCATGGTAAATTTTGAGGTCGTCCGCGTATTGTAAATGAGGAATGTCAGATAAAATTTCCAGTATGTCAAATAAAAAAATATTAAAAAGAAGAGGACCAAGATGACTTTCTTGAGGTACACCGGATTTCACGTCGACTTTCTTAGAAATAAGACCTTGGAATTTCACGAACTGAAAGTGATCGTGGAGGAATCCACTTTACTAAAATCCTGCAATTTCAAATATAATATCCTTTACTCCTCAAATGTTACCCGTTTGTCCTTCCTTCAAATTCCGTCCTTGGAGTCACGCCGGCTGTTGCTTGACGAGTGCTTTCTATTCAAATCGCAGCGATGTATTATATCTGGAGTGATCAACTCCGTCGAATGCTTTGCTAAAGTCTGTATAGACTGTGTCCATTACCAATATGTGGGCAATGAATGGCCCTTTGACTGCTTTCGCTTTAAAGAACTATGGTGAAGCTGTCAACACTTTTGACATTGTCCTTTTTAGATGGGTGCATGCCATGCTGACGCGAAGGTTGTTCCTGTTCAAAGTTGAAGCCTACTGCCACTTGAGAAAGGGGATGATAAATAGATGTTCACAAGGAGATGTGTTCTGATCGACTGCTTGCTAAACTAACTGCAACAAGAATGAGCTGTGGCCACACTAACTGCCAGTAAGGATCTGAATGTAGTATGTAGAAATCAATAAAGCGGATTGACATTATTGACAACTGGTGTTCGATGCACGTTTTAAGAGTGAACCCTGGTAAATGAAACTTTTTGCGAGAAAGGTTGCGTCCAGTAATGAAGGGTACAACTCTAGAACTTTCAGGTGGAGTTAAACATCTCTGAGTAATCTTGGACAAATAACTTTTCTGAAGAACTATATGAAATTTAAGCTGCCTTCAGCTATTAATACTTTCGGTTAGTTCAAAAGAGCCTGAAGCCGCTCATGGGTATGTGGATCTATGAAACAACCACATAAGTATCCGTGGCGTCGTTGACTATTGTGAAGCTTTTTTATGCTCGCAAGAAGCTAGCCACATCAGAAAGGACTGTGTGCCTAAGTATCTGTGATGTCATGAGTACTACTCCTGGAGTGGCCCTCTATACGCTTCTTAATCTGTCTCCAATTGACCTTCAAATTCAGAGCTTGGCGATAAGCTCAGCCTATAGACTAACTCAACTTGGTCCATGGGTAGACAACGGTCATGTGTGACACTACTTTATTAGGGGTTCGCTGCGAAAGATCTCTTCAGTTCTCGTGATGCCTGTGGACGCTTGAGTGTTCCCACTCGATTTCAGGAAAATATATGAAGTAATATGTTTAATCAGAAGTCTGCATGAAGAAATACTCCCAGATCTTCTTGACAGATGGTTCAAAACAGCTATTGACAGGTTCCCGAAATCTCCTGTGTACCTATCGGTAGTGGGTAGTCAACACTCATGAAAATATAGGACCAATGCATTAGAAATGTTTAGTTCTTTCAGAACCTAACCATGGGAAAAAAGTAGGAACAAAACAAAAGTAGGAACCACCAGCTACATAATCAACTGGGAGGACATACTTATTGCATTGGTGTGGTAAAGGATGATCTTTGCCCGTCCTGCTTAGAAGATGCAGCTTCTGTGGAGCATCTCCCTCGCAAAACTCAACGTATGCGGTTATTAGTTACCAATGCCTCCACCTCTTATCCCCTATCACTGATCCTGAACACAACTAATAGATCCGAGAAAAACTAAGCGCCGGGTGCCTCTTTCGCAACACGCTCTCACTCACTCTCTCGCACCTACTCCGAACTAGGATATGGACTCGAACTGGCACCCTCACTAGGTTACCCGAACATAGGGTTATACTTGAGGTTATTTGCCTGTTTTGTGCAACAAACTAGGCATTGTACTCTTAACTGGCTTCACTGAATAGTTGGTTCAACACTAGAAACATAACTTGATGATTTGAAGCCGTCCCTTATTTCTAACGCTGACGTCGTACATCTAAAGTTTTATTCAGACTTTCACCTAGACATTTAAGCAGCAAAGTTTCCTGCCTTGCTGCCCCTTTTTAACTAACGATAATTCAATAAATATGCACACATGTACGTATAAAAAATATTTCATTTATTAACACAAAACGTTGCTTTCCACAAAACACTGTACAACATTAACTACTGAATTAAAACAATTTGAACTATTCTCATGTTGATTTAGGCTTTCTTTTTTCGCTGTAAGAATGATTTTCTACCGCCGATCAAACTGCCATGTTTATAAGATCCGCGAAGAAATTTCGGAGCTACTGTAGAAAATGAAGCACTCGAACCAGTCTTTTTGAACCCTGACGCGAAGCTAGATCCTGGCCTAAAGGCTGAAAAGCTTGACGGAAAGGGGCGTTGAGAGTGAGCTATTTCCGATAATGCTGGGGCAAAGGTAGAGGTTGATTGGCCAGGTGCTGATATAGAAATGGTAGGTGCTGCCGAAGAGAAGTCCGCACCTAGTGATGCGGCCGTTGACGAGGGCTCATAGTCTGGGGTAGAGGCAGCAATTGCTGGGGCTTCGCTGGCCGATGATAGCTCAGATAATGGTCCAATCGAGTCGATGGGTGATAGTGCAGGAGCGGAGCTTGATGTACTAAAAACAGCTGATGGTTCTGCCGAAGAGGAAATCGGTAGCTCAGACTCAATAGGTGGAAGCGCCGAAGGGAAACTCGAAGCTGTTGGTTCAATCGAAGGCAGTGCTGATACTAGATTTGTTGACGCGAACTGTGAAAACTCGGTCGGTAGAGCTGGTGAAGAATGTTCGAAGGATGATAGGGTGGTGGAAATACTGGGTGCAATTGAAGTGATAGTTGGCAATGTGGGTGCAATGCTTGGCTCAGGATGGTCGTATGCTGACAAAGTTGGAGCGATGGTTGATGAAGCGAGTCCAATGTTTGGTGCTAAAGTAGTGTGGGCGAATGCTGATGACGGAAGAGGAGCAATGGTAGTTGCGCTATGATGGAAGGAAGTTAGAGGAGGTGCAAACGTTGTTGGTGCATATCCAAATGAAGCAGCACTAGACAAATGTTGATGTCCTAAAATTTGTATATTTTGTGCATGTCCTAATGGAATGTCTGCCAAAGTTGGGGCGATGCTAGGTGCAGGCACAGCAATTGCAGGTCCATGTCCTAGGGAACCAATGACAGAGGTAATTGGTGCAATTCCTTCGTCTGATGCTTGACTTGTTCCTCCCAAAGCATCGTATTGAGCTGCAATACAAGACAAAACATCAAAGTTCCTTACCTAATTTTTGTAATGCAACAAATTATTGAAAATATTTACTAAATCATAGAATTTTCATATTGTGTATTAGATTGAATCGACATTTGAATATCTGATCAATGAAAAAAAAAAATTACGAGCCTTAGGCATACATACCTCGAATTTGTTGTTGGGCGTGCAATGCCTCTTCTGGAGTTTTGTATTTGATAAAGTAAACTTCAGGTTTGTTGTGAATAGCTGGCGCCTCATGAGCGATACCTTCAACATTGACATGATGGCTATTTTGGGATAGAACATAAACGACGGTTTTTTCTTCCTGTGGAGCCACGTCGACTGATATCTTGGCATTAGTTTCACTAGTTTGTGGATTATTGATGAAAATCACTTTGTAGTTTTTCTGAGGCCGACCAATATTGATGTGCTTAGCTTTGGTGATTACACTGTGATCTGCAGGGGCTGTGTGGTGATAAAAGTGTTTATGAACAATTGGTGGCTCCGCGTATATTCCAGCTTCGAATGGAGCATAAGCTGGTGCGAGATCACCAGCAGAATATAGGCCCGCGCCTGTCGGCAATGGCTCGAAAAGATCTGGAGAGTAGGCTCCTAAGCTACCGCCAACTGGAAGAGGTGCTGCTGCGGCAAACCCATAATTTTCATGACCCAAACTGATCGGTGCTGCGGATGGAAATGGTGCTAAAGTTGACTGAAGGATACCTGCGTAGCCTGCAGAGTAACCTCCTCCGATTAAATGTGGGGCAAAGGTGGTAGAAGCATAAGGTAGAGCTGAAGTTGGTGCAGCGTATCCATGCTCGAGTGCTGAGCCTGCTAGAGATCGTTTTGGATGCGCATTTTCTGACTTTTCACCATTCACAGTACAAAACGCTGCCAACAGAAACCAAACCTAATGAAAAGAAAATGAGCTCAAATCCTAAAATAAATGCGCAGTATGCATTAACTTACCAATCCTCCGTGCATCACTGTTCACTTATTCGCTCACTGATATTTTAAAACTAAATATAAAGATGTCTTTCTTCAATCTTTTATATAAACTAACTTGTTCCCAACAAGGCATAAGAGCTTCCCACATATTGACCGGTTGCAACAAAATTTGTAGGGTCGATAGGGTTTGCCTTGACACCTAACGAGAAAATGATCGAAATAGGCAAGCAATAAAAAGACGTGTGATGCGCACATTTAGCAACTCACATCGCAAACAAATCTGGTTATCAATAATATGCATAAGCTTTCATTAAGCGTCAAGCTATTGCTACAGTTCGCATGAAATTGAAGACGTTGGTCTGTCTCATAGGGCGCCATCAAAAGCGAGATGTCCAGTCCAGTGATCTACCAGAGACTGTTTGCATAAAAAAAGATGATAGTTATGCGACATTAAAATACAATTCAATCTATCATCTTACCGAAAATGCGTTCGATCTTGCGCCACAGAATAAATTTGATTTGATTAAGTATAGTCGATTGATCAAGATTGGTCTGGAAAGGGTTGTTATTTATGAACTGCTCTTGTTGATTTGTTTATGTTTTGTTGCATCAAAAATTGATTGCTTGAAGACCGGATAAATTTATGCTCGCGTGTAACCATACCTAATCGTATTTCGAATGCTGTCAGGTAACAAATAGAATCATAGTCATGCATGTTACTTGTCTCTGATTTCTAAGCTTTTGCTGTTGTAGATGCGTGAAGTTCATAAAAAGTATTTTTTAAATAAGTAAGTGTTGCTAAGTGCTCAACTTTGTGTTAATAATGGCTTCTAGTGTTTTTATGCACAGCAAATATTGTTTGGTAAAAAAAATAAGGTTAGTAAACATTGAAATCACTCTGACAAAATATATTATCATGCACCAAAAATTCTTCAAATTCACACATGGTTCCATATATTCAAACTGTACAATACACCCCTTTTCCAATTGTATTGGCACTTCAATTCCTAAATTTGTTTAGTTCGAGTTACTTTAAATCCTCAGATAATACAGAAGTGTCCATATAAAATCAGCCTACCTAAAGAAAACAAACGTTATATATTCTGCTTGAAAATCTATCCATATATGATTGCCTAAATTTATTCCTGGTTAACATGGATCCGCTACAGCCATGCCCTTGGAACATTTTTCAACCTTTTTTAAACTAGAATAAATTTGAAGTCTTTATGTTGAGCCGTAAGGCTACTTTTTGTAACAAGTGAAATTCCCGTCCGGATTGCTGATATTGCTCAAAAAATGAATAATCACGGGTCAAAAATATCATTCATATATTGCTGTGTGCTTCTCTGCTCTGGTTTGTCGTCATACTGCAAACCGTTTTTTGAATTGTAAGGTCCTGGATCACTTTATTGTGCTCGTATCTTTCCGAAGCTCAATAATTTTACGTCAGCATTATTATTCATGATTATTGGGTCCCGCTTTGACTTTTCGTGTCCAGTAAGAGCTGCCAGGATGCTACCCACTTATACTTCGCAGCAGTGGCGGCTCGTGAGAACCAATATGAGTGGGGCTAGCTTTCAAGGACAAGAACCTACTTATACTGAGAATTCTGAACGGTTTTTTAGTCCACCCATGAAGAACTGCAATTAGAGTGCTTGGCGATTTTCACGACAAAAAGTGTACTTGCCCCGACTCGGAAAAGTCGTTACACATATACTTCGAGAAAATACTAATATTCGCTTCTACTTTTTGCTTAGGTAGATTTTCCATGCACTTATTTGATATGCTCGGTTGTTCTACTCGATTGTTTGTTTCGATTGTTGTCCTCGATTGTGGTGTCTGATTGCTGTACTCGATTGTTGAAGACCGGTTTATAGCAGAAAGAAAAGGTGTAGCTCTGTGGTAGCTAAAACTAAAGACAGGTGTGATAGCCGAATACTGTAGCTAAGATCAACACAATGCAGCAGCTCGCAGCCAAAGGCGAACGTATTTTATGACTGATTCGATTGCCGTCAACCGATTGTCGATGACTTGTCCCACCGAATGGTCGATTGCGAGATGGCGAGATGTTTTTTTCGATTCTCTGGATTGCACAATTACCATCGAGTTAACAATCGAGTTCAACTCAAAACTATCGAGATATTTCGAGATGTTTCAACAATCGAAACAATCGAGTTAAACATCTCGCAATCGCGCATCACTAATTTAGAGTAGAATATTCGTATGCTCACTGGCATCTTCTCGAGGCTAGTCCTCAAATTATGAATGTCTTTTCACGAGATGTCGAGACTCCCGATGTTTCATCTGTTTTGGGGGCCAGGACATAGGGACATTACGGCAAACTATGAAATGGAAGAACATGCAAAAGCTGGAATACTCTTGAGCGGGAGCTCTGCAGTTTCCCGTTTGACACTTAAATGGTTTCAGCTAAACTGATCACTAGGATTAAAAGAAGCTATGAAGTTCTGAGTGGAAAAAACATCCTGTGCGAACGCAAGACATTTGTGGATTTTTCCTTCAAGTAGCAGCAGCTGTTTCAACCGGACTTTGTCTGTTTGGCAGACATATGACATGGTTGGGTGCCCCTCACATTGCCTTCTGTCAAAGCTGTAGATGCGAGGAAGAAGTAGAAATATTTTTTCATCCAAATATATTTTTTATCAACTCATCAAGAAAAATCTGCATCATTCTAATTTGTTAGATTGTAAAACACAATTGTAAATGCAGTGCATTAAGTCAATTGAGAGAAATGCATAAAAAACTGACCAACTTACGAGGATTGATCAATAAATAATGATAATGAGTATAAACCAAGGTGATTAAACTCAAAAGATATATTTATTTTCCAACATAGTCTCCTAACAAGTTAATGCATTTAGTCCATCTTTTTTCCAAACCCAAGATACCCTTAGAAAAAAATTCCAAAATGCCTCAACAGCGGCCATCGCTTTGCTTTAATCTTCAAATTTCTTACCCCAAAAGTATTCGTTGAGCCGAGAAAAGATGTAAAAGTCACTGAATGATGCACAAATAAGTTTTCCGAGGAAAGATGTAAAAGTTCGAATCCTGTTTTTTAAATTGCAGCCTTGGGAGCCGATGCGTTGTCCTGATGAAACAACACTCCAGCTCGTAGTTTGCCGCATCTTTTTTCTTCAATAGCCTCCCGCAATCTTCTTATTTGGTCTGCGAAGAAAGAGCCTAATATAGTGGCTCCCTTTTCCAAATATTCCACTACCATAATTCGTTCAGCCTACCAAAAAATCATGCACAACCTTTCCCGCCGAGCTCGACACTTTGAATTCCTTCGGCGCTGGTGAAGAGGGTTGCTTCCACGTCATCGATTGCTGTTGGGTCTCTGGATCAAAATGGTAGATTCAAATCTCATCAATGATTACGAAACGTGACAAAAAATTCTCCTCATCTGCCTGGAACTTTTCGAGATTCACCCTCGAAATGTCGACTCGTTTCTTTTTTTGCTAGTCGGTTAACATTCTCGGCCCCCAACGCGCGTAGACCTTCTTCATAAGTAATTCGTGGGCAACGATTCTTTGAACACTGGCATTCGAGATCCTGTGACCTCAGCTACTTGCATGATAGTCACTCTTCCGTCTACCAACATGACATCTTTGATTTTTTTCACATTGTCTTCAGCGAGGGACGTAGTTGGACGTACTTCGAATGTGGATTAGCAAAGTCCCCTAATGTTTCCATCATGTTGCCGTGTATGTCTCTGGTAGACAATTTTTTCAAACAGAGGTACTTAATGACAGCTCTAACTTCGTTTTTCTCCATTTGGATGTTCTCTCTTCGACTGTTCGTATTCAAATGAATGTACCTCCCTGGAATCATGGCTTATTTATATAATTTTTTATGCTGACTTAGTTAGTATATGTGGTAGTAAAAAAATGTTGGTTTTTTTTGGAATTTTATCCGAACTGGAAATAACCGATTATCATTACTTATTGATCAACCCTCGTATTTATACAGCAAATGTCTCTCACATTCATTTCAATAGGTGCGAATCAAACACATCAGGATACTTATCGATAAATCAAATGAAATGTGCTTTGCCTAATGCCGAATTTACATTCCCCGCAAATTTTGGCGAGCCGAGAGTGTAAATGGTCACCTCGTCTATTCTCGCCGGTTTTTCACATGCCAAAACATGGCAAGCACAAGAGTGTGAATGGCTTCTTCGTCGGCTCTCGCCTGTTTTATGACACCGGGCCTCGATTAGCAATTTATAGGTTAATCACAATACAGGCAAAGTGCTGTCAAAAAAATAGAATGCACTGTTTTGAATAATAATGCGCACAATGGCTGCGGCCGAATTTGCGGCAGCGGCAGAATTCTCCAAATTTCTAAGTTTGCCGCCCCGCTAGCGGTGATACCTACCATAGGCTGGCATCACCACTAGGTTGAATTAACTCTGCTTGAATTAGGTTGAATGGTCTGGTGGAATAGACAAGCGATGGCTGATGTGTATTGTGAAAAGCCAACCTAATCCTCGTACAACAGGATTTAGCAATACAAAAGAAAAATAAATGAATTCGGTTGGTGCCTTGGTTGCATTGACATCGACATTGTCGCTGCATTGTGATTCACCAAATTCAACTGCGGAATTCACGCCTCCCCCTGTGGAGCACTGCGTTTGCTGCAATGGAAAACGCTGTATTGTGATTAACCTATTACTCTGCCATTTCCGATGGCAACGACTGTCAAATTCATGGTATGCCATCTGTGCGTGGGCAATTTCATGGCGTGCAATTTCATTTCGAAAATGCCTCTGAGCGGGAAGGACGTGCGCTGTGTCTGAGTGTCAAATGCTCTTAAGGAGTTATTTGAAGTGCAGAGCGAAAATTCTGCTACTTATGAAAACTTCACGTGTAGGATAAATTACTTTTTGGATAAGCGGGTGAAATTTCAGGTGAAAATGTAACTATTATATGATTTGCTGGGGTACAAAGGGGAATGCGATAAAAGTCATTTGAAAAATTCGCCAATCATCAACAGGGAGTCTCATATATTTACTCATCGTTCAAAATTGAAATTATTTCTTTTTTAAATAAAGTAAATATGTATAATTTCACTATTGTGCATCAAAATTCGATTTCTTCGCAATTTCCCACCATTTCATATTCTGTAGACTATTTTCATTGCTCACCGAGATCTGAAAATCCCTTTGAATTCAGAATCCCCAGCCCCTGGACACGGACGGTATAACTTTCCACCATTAGCCCCTTCAATCCTCTCGCGCACAAAGCAAGTTAAAGCTGCCTTTACGCCATTTCGCTCTCATTGTCAAATTGGAGGGGAACTACTTGGATTTGACCCGATTTGACAATGAGCAGACAAAAAATTACTACCATCCCCTTCAATGTAAATCTTATGGGCATGTCCACTCCATTTCTACTACCTCACTGAGAATCCCTACATTTTCTTATATGAAATAAAGCATTCCCACGGTTCAGCGCCATTTTGAAATCAAGAACTGTCAAAATATTGACAGGCAGATGGCCAAGCAAATGGCATACCATATTGCATACCATGTATTGCAGACCATAAAATATGGCATACCATACGCAGCCTCCACTAGCAATTTAAAATGTTATGCCATGGGAAATTGCTAGTGGAGGCGGCCTGTGATGGTTACTGGGAGGCTATAAGGGTCTCGCCCTAGTTCGAGGACGCTCGAAATTTCGTCGTTTTTACGTATCGAGTCAAAGCGTTTTAAAAAAAGGTATGGTGCTGGCTCCGTTGATATTTACCAATCGATTTAGTTTGCCTACGAAGAAGATGCATCATACCATACCGGACTAGATGCATCATACCGGACAAGATACGTGAGTACGAATAGGTACGAGGTATACTGTTCGAATATTTGTAAACAAATTTCTAAACACATTTCTAAATACCTACACCACATGCATATCTGTGCACTTGAACTTCTCCCGCTTCAATTCTTTTCAATGCGGACAGGACGAGTTTTATTGCATACTGAGATAAAAAAGGGTCTGTCGCTTAAATAAACAGTTCTGAGTGCAGACTTTTCTGGGAAGTAATTTCCCAAGTTTTTCGGCGAAACAATCGGGGAGAATGTAAATCCGACATAAGGTGACAAATAAACACAACGAACATGTATATTTATTGATAATGACGTAAATAAGAAGGTTATAGTGAAGAAAAAAACGAAAGCTTATCGTAGTTTTACATAATTTTGATGATCCGCATTTCACATCAGATCACCAGCTAATAAAGTGTTTGATTTTATTTTTATAGGATATTATCAAATACTTCCTCAGTGAAAAAAAACTATTTCGGAGACAAGTACATATATAGCATTAGGAAGCATTATTTTCGAACATTCAACGAAAGCATTTTCGAAATGTTAATATATAGCTTTTGTGGTCACATCGTCAATAAAACAATCGAATCTGAAAGAGTCCAAAGTTCCCAGACGGGTCAACAGTTACCGGTAACAATGTAAAACAAATAAAGCTTAGCAGAGACGTGAATAGCTATTTAACTGCTTTGCCACTTTTATTTTCTCAAATATTTCTTCGATCTCGTGTGTTTGACCTGGATTCTGCTTATCGCAACGTAACCCGGTGCTGATCAGATTGCGCAACATTGAAGACGCGATAGAGACGACGGTCAAAGAAACTGGTAGACTAACTTCATAGAACAACGACCTTTGTTAATTTAGGGGCACCTTTTTTATAATTTTCAATGGTTAAAATATGTATTATGTATTATAATATTTTGTGAATTTGGCTCATTTTGCTATCATATGTGATGCAAATTATATGCATGCTGTGTTTGGGAATGGCAAGGTGGGCTCGACGATTCGCATTTTGAGTAGTGAAGGTGAAGCGTTTACGACCTTGCATAGCGCGATTTTATTGATCGATTTATAGTGTTGGTGGTATTATTGCATCAGAAACAAGTGGAGCCTTTTGCGCAGTGCAGATGTTCTTGCGTTAAACTTCTAGTTAATGCTAGCCAGCGAGACGTACTATGTAACTAGCTCAATGTGAAATTCATGACGCAGTCGTTCTTTTCGAATTTAAGTTTCCATATGGCTAGATAAGGCATTTAATAGGTCTGTTTCCGTACTTGAATCTATTGTAATATATTAAAATAGATTCGCAGCAAGTCGTTTCCGTACTTTTGCTGCAAGCCAAATGCAAGCCAAATTTTGCAGCAAAAAGAAGCCAGCTGCCAAATTCTGTTACTGCTGCATTTTGCTGAAAGTACGGAAACAGACCTAATACTATAAACACTGGTTTTTGATTATTTGAGTATGTTGAAAATTATTTTATTATGATTACAAGAAATTGTAGTTTTAGTTTTAGGTTTAGCTGCAGTGATAACGTTCCTTATGAGTTTAAAACTACAAATCTCATTTATTCGACACTCAAATATTATTAATGTAGCTCGGTATGCCCGGTTCGAATCCAGTCTCGGACGAGAGACTGCGCATCGAGCTTTGAGCTAACCGAGCTCTGAATCGGTATCTGATTTCAATCAGGGGTAAAGTAAGTCGTGGAACTAATAACTCCACACTGGTATTCACGTTAATTGCAAATTTATGAATGGAATTCTGCCAGCCTTAAACCCTAGACCCAATAAGAGCTGCTATGGGATTACTTTTAAATATTTAGCTTCTCTGATTATAACAAAAGACGACGATATCACATTACTATTTATTGAAGAAATGAATCTGCCAAGACTTCAAAAAGTAGAAATATCAAATATCAATCAAAAACAAAATATGAAAAATTAATTTGCTTTCATAAAATATTTTCAAATGAATAAATCATTTGCTCTAGAGTTAAATATTAATTTAATGAAAACGAGACACATAGTTTATGCTGTTGAAAAAGGTGTCAAGTGCAATTCAAATACACATTTTTTTAAAAACTACAATTGTAATTTCAATATTGCAAATGTAATTTCAGGACTTTTAGCGCCATGCTCAAAAAGATATTGTTTGCTGGAAATAAGACTATCTTTGCATAGATTTTTATGTCTTTGATTTCCTTGTAAGATTGAAAAGATTTAAGGCAATTAATAATTATTTAATAAATAATTTACATTGTCTGGTTTTATGTATCAGGTATTGAGTGCAAATTATGAAAACGTTTCCGTTCATTATCATGAGAAGAAAAAAAAAACACATTTTGTAGGTTAGTGTCAGTAAGTCCAATTTAAGAACTTTGCACTTTTTTTTTAAATAGTACAAGCTCAGTTTTACTGAGGTTAGTATTCAAGCCGCATTCCCGGCTGCAATATGAACGTACACCAAGACAGTGACATAGCGTAAGTACTATAGTTAGCGCGAAAAGAACGTGATTTGCGATACAATTTGCGATATTTCCCCACTGATTGCGAGAAATAGATACCAATGTCCAAGTCCAAGTTGAAAAAAGACAGAAAGTACCGCGCCAAGATAAGACACACCCCCTGCTACGATAAGATTCGTTTCTCATTCCCACTAGACAATATACATACATGTGCTTTGCCAAAGAGACTCTTTTAACGAATGGCGATTTATGCAATATTGATTTCCTTAAAACCTATTTTGAATACTAAAATGGTACGCAATAAAGTAGTTAACGTGGAATACTACTTTCGATACTATTTGGCGAGTAAAAAAAGAATATCTCCGACACTTTTATGCAATCAACTACAGAGAATTTCGTTTGTTGCCAGCGAATTTTCGCTGCGCTTACTGTTTCTTCATGGGATTATACGCACGCCAACACACTCTCACCTATCAGCTACATGGATGTATACATTCTCACCTGCCATTTGAGATATGCTTCTCTCACTTTCGCATATGATAAAGTTAACTTATTTCGTTTCGGCTCTTTTTAGGTGCCAGCTAATGGTAAATCCTTCACTCCCTACCCTTCTCTTCCATCAGGCAAATATCGTACAATGCCGTTCTTTCCGTGCTATTTATAGTACTTATGCTATGACAGTGATTTTTGCTCTCCGAAACTCTAGACAAATTCTTTCCTAACACTGCTATGCTATGTACATGTCGTCCGCATAAGCAACAACTTTGTCTTTTCAACTCAGGAGAGTATTTACCACAATAGGTGCGTTTTTTTGCTCCGATGCAGTGCAGAGTACAACTATGCCGCAACAAACAACGATCTAGTATAAAACAGCAGTGCTTTCGCTAAGACTGACATAGGTTGCGGTATTCGCTGTGGTAGCAGAAAACAGCTGAAAAAAAGGGAGAAAATAACGAGTATACACTACCACAATCGATAGAAAATAGAAAAAAAACTAACAGAAAATTCATTCTTTTAACTTTCTACACATTATGAGGGCTTTTTCTAATTTCCTAACTACCAAAACATTCAACATAACCCTGAAAACCCGAAAGCCACCTCACAGAAAAAAATACAACTTCTCATGAGCTTTTCTTTTTTCTGTCAGCACATTCTACACTTCAACACGTGAACTACAAATGAGGCATAGAATTTCTGTACTAGTGAATTCACTGGTGTAGGAGTGTTGTTGTTTTCAATGCGTCTACTCTACTCTCCGCTGGATAGAGGAGCAAAAAAACGCGCCTAATGTTTTACAACAGGGGAAAAGAACTTCACCTTCAGATGTGCCCATTTTGGCCCCTCGTAGCAAGTTTAATGTTGTCGTTGTGATCGTCCTTAAACAGGATTCAGTATATAAAAAAAAGCACGTTCCTAATGGTCGAGGACAAGAGACACTTCTGAAGCTTACAGCAGTAATAACACCTGTCTTATTTTCAACCAGTTTTCTGCCGATGTTATTGAATTTCTTTTACTGATATCGATTACAGCACATATTAGGCACTTTTCAGTCATTTCCTTGAAACGCCTAGATAGCCCCGGACTGGTCGCCATTAAGGACTGTCCCAGTAAAATTTGACCCTTTTACTGACGCACATGAAACGAAACCTTTTGAGTTAAGGAAAATGGGGCTATTTTTTATTAACTGTTTATAATAATTTAATTAATTGTATTATTACAGAAACTACATTTATAAACGTTAGCGTCGCTTAGAGTGAAAGTTTTGACTTTTTTCGATTGAGGCCCGACATTAAGGCACTCCTCACACGAGTCGTTGAGCTATCGTCGTTGATACGATATTTCTACGTTTGGTCGTCGCAACCTAGGTACATCAATGGGGGACCGCTAACGGAGAGTCAGCCAATCGTATAGAGTGAAAAGCGTAGTCGTTTCGTTTGGTTTTTCAAATTTGAGAGAATGCTGACTGTTTCTTGACAGTAGCCTGACGACCCGTGTGTGGTCGTAAAACATAATCTCTCACGCATCGCATGGGCAACGACCTGTGAGCGAATTATCTAAGTTTTTCACAGAGGCTTCGTTAAGGATTTCGTATGCTTTTTCCATATTTTTTTTAAGTCTGATACATTCTTAGCTTTTGCATTACTTTCCTTCAATACTCGTTTCATTTGAGCTTTGTATCGTTCTATTGGTCTAAGTTCTGGACAATTTGGTGAGTTGGCCTCCTTGGGGACAAAAATGACGTGGTTGTTTCATACCACTCCAGCGTTTTCTTAGCAAAATGACGTTATGCTATGTCCAACCGAAGCAACATGAACCCTTAATGCCTGCTAATGAACGGCAGTAAATACTTCTAAAGACATTCCTCGATGTAAACCTCGCCGTTCATTGTGCTTTCCGCTATAAAAATATCGCTTTTTAGATCACATTGACAAATTGTCTGCCACACCATATACTGTTTAGAAAGTTTACTGGTTTTCTTCGACTTATATACTTTTTTCACTGCGCCATTCGCTTTAGAAGTGTAAAATTCATGGCCGATAATCTGTTTAAAGTCGACTTTGACATAAGTCCCGTCATTTAAAATGGAACCATCGAATATCATCACATATTGATCGTATAATTTTCGAGCCATCGTTTCGCTCCTTTTTCTTTTTCCTCGGATCGATCTGAAACTTTCTGATATATTTGCCCATTGTAACGTTTCTTTATTCGATCGTCCGGTGAGCTCGTTGTACCAGCAACTACTGCCATATGTCGAACGGAAACGTTGGGTTCGGCCTTGAACTTCCTGACAATTTTCTCCTTCCTTGTCTACTCTTCCAGATTTTCTACCGGATTCTCTTTACTTTTTAACAGCTTGTCCGTTCTTATAATTTGCTATTACTCGTTTGACCGTTAAAAGTGCACTTAGCACTGTTTGAAAAATTGATTTCAGGATTTCCCATGCATTTGTAAATAATTTTCTGTCGTACTTTTTCTTGTTTCAACTCCATGTTGCCAGTTAAATAGTCCCTGGGTGAATGAATACTAGTATATTTTTCTGTCCTTTATATAGACGGTTGCCATATGGATTAAAGATCTAGAGCAGTTTTACACTCAGAAATATTCACCAAGGTAAAAGGGCTAAATTTTGCTGGGACAACCCTTAGCTAAGGCTTCTTGAGCATTTGTTTGCACTGATTCTTTTGCTGAGCCAACTTTTGTCGTTTTTAAACAGAATACAGAGGGTGTCGACGAAGCGGATTCTCTTCAATAAAACGAGTTACCAATTGGAGAGACTTTTTATCCTTATCAGACATCGCCTCGGTAGGGATATTATAATTTTGACAGAACTCGTAATGAAAATAAGTGGCAAGTGTTTTACTTTCCTAAATTTGAAACTCTTGCTAGTGGTAACCCTGGATATCTTTCTTTCCTACGGTTTCTGATGCAGTCATCCGATTAATTTGGTACATGGCCTCCGATAAAAATTGGTTGTAATTAGGAATATTTTTTCAGTGGGTTTAGTTTAGTTTAGTTGGGTTTTTGCAATTGCGTAATCCGATCGGCCTGAAATTTTCACGTGATTTTAGTGTGAATGAGCTGAAATCCTTAAGCGATAGCAACTGTTTTAGTGATTTCATGTGTAGCCTTAAATTTCTGTAGAAACTAATATTTGAAAAAAAACAAGCATATGAAATGATAAATCTTTAGGTTTTTTATTTGCCTATGACAGTTTTTTTTTTTTTTAGAAATTATCAATCCTTTCCGGGCGCTAAGTGCCTTAAAGAAAGCAGAGAAAATTTGTTTGGATTTGAATCACGATAATTTCACACATACTAATCCGATGTTTACGAAATTTATTGAAATTGAGAGGATCTAATAATCTTAAGTAAGTAAGAGTGAAATGTGGGCGGCCCGTGGTGCCATTTTGAAAAATTTTAAGAAAAATAACTGGTTTTCTCCAGATTTTAATGAATTTCATACAGTAGGTGAACTTTAGTGTATAAATAGAGCTTAATTTATTCCATATTTTTTGCTAAGAGATGCTCCCATTTAGTTTGCAACGGATAATGATCTTCTAGCGTAACTCAATATCAAACGTTTCAGTTGCGAAAATTTTGAAATTTTCGCAGGCGGTAGCACTAACAATTTTTCTCCATCTATATCTAACGCAGCTATCGTATCAAATCAAAATTTACGGAGCATGTTGATCTTGACTTGGAGCAGTTGTAATAGAATTTTGATTGATTTGAAAATTTGCAAAATTTTTAGTAGTGTTATCTTTTGACAGGGATATTAAATCATTATGAAACTTACAGGACCTATTGACGTTGCTAAGTTGTAGACCTACTTTTTTTAAAGCATGCTGTCAACCCTGTAGCTACGGCAAACACTAAAAGTGAAAATCATCGACTCTATTGAAAAACTTTCGCTTTTTGGAAACAAATAGCAACTCATATATAAATCTTATGCTTAATATACACAGTCAAAGAAAAACTTTTGAAATTCCATATCCGACAAGAACGGTAGTCCTTCTCCAATTCACCTATATTTGTAGCATCAGAAACTTGTGTTCACGGAAACTCACAACTCGATAGTCAGATTTAATTGAGATTCACAGAATGTATTGGTTTGAAGTAGGACCAGGTATGATAGAAGCTATTTTGAAATATGACCAACCCTGTGGCAGTATAGCCATCTTGAAAAATCACTAAAAACAACTGCTTTTTGCCCTTACACAGTAGCTGACCCTTACTATAAAACGTTTAAAATAAGGTTAGGTTAGGTAGAAAAATTAGGTTGGATATGCCAGCTATGATAATTTTGGTGTCTTGAATTTTGAAAAATTGCTCAAAAATATAAAACTTTTCGTCCTATAGCTTCCATTGCAGTCATGAAATCAAAATGAAATTCATATAGTAATTGGACCTTATTATAAGCAATATTCAGTAGGTATCTGGCTAAAAAGCCGTAGTAGGGGTGCCAACTATGGTTATTTATATATTTTTGGCATATTTTTAGTAAGCGATTTTATTATAAAATTTTCAAATGGTACTAATCTTGTCACAACAACAAATATTAAAATTTCGAAAATTTGAAAACTTTTGCGACTGGTTACCCTAAATTTTTTTATAGCCTTATAACTTCCAATGCAGTCAGCAGATCGAAACGAAATTCGAAGGATAGGCTGACTTCAACGTGAGGCAGATGTGATACATGGTTGGTGATGGTTGTAGTCCTAGGTTTCAGTGCTAGCACGAGGCGAATGCTTGCATTAAGTATTCAAATCTCGAACATTCACAATGAAAATAAGTAACCAATGTTTAAATCTTCTCAGCTCAGGAAATTTGTTTGATAGCAAGACCTTTCTATCCCTGTAACTTTCGATTAAGTCATCGGATGCAAGCAAGATTCATAGAGTAGGTTGATTTTGTTGTAGATTTTTTTGTTCTTGTAGTAGATTTTTTGTTGCAGTGCTGGTAAAGTGTTGCAAGAAATGATCTTTTTCTTAATTTATGTTACCGGAGATATTGTTTTTCACCCTATGACTTTAAACGCATGGTTGGATCAAAGCGGTACATGGCCCTCGGCTGTAATAAGAATGACGTGTCGTATAATATGCACTCAAAACCTGCACTATTCTTTTACTGTTCATCGAGCATTAGTGTTTTTAGCGTTTCTGATGTGCTAAAATTTTTTTTATTATTACCATAAATGTTATTATATTTTAATATTCATCATGATTAGTTTCAAAATAAGTATATATTATGTAGTTCTTCATTTAACCATCTGTTTACTTTATTCAGCTTTAGCTAAGCTAAAGTTTAACAACTTCTGACGTAAGTATTTTTACACAATGGTTTTTTCATCGGTGAATAAATAAAATAAAATTAAACAATCCCAGGACAACCCTCGTACGGGTCTAGGGGTTGAAGCTGATAGAGAGCTTCATTACAATTTTTTTAGTTCCACGACTCACTTTACCCCTGATTTAAATCAGGTACCTAATCAGAGCTAGGTGAACTCAAATCTAGGTGAACTCGGACCCTCGTCCGAACCTGGATTCGAACCAGGGACCCCACACGCAAGAACCCAGTGCTCTATCCACTAGGCCACTCAAGCACCAATAATATGAATAAATATGTATAAATATGTAAATAAATAATAAAAATAAGTTACGAGTTTTCTACTTTCCTAAATTTTGAAACGTTTGCGAATGGTAACCCTGGAAATATTCCTTTGCCCATAATTTCCGATGCAGTAATCACATCAAAGTGGTACGTGATCTACGCTACTCGTTAGTTATAACAAAAAGCCCGTTTGGAAGAACATACAAAATGAACACGGTTCCGAAATCTGTCCTAAGCGGTTCTATGCGCTTGAGTTTTTTCTTATTATTGTTTGAAAATCGTCATAAAAAGATTAATGCCCCACCTATGTTTATAATTTTTTGAATCTCCTACTAAATTCGAAGCTCTTTTCCAAGGACATAAAATACTGCAGCCAGCACGACTGCCGCACTAAGGAGGTGGAGCAGGATGGGTGCAGTTTTAAATTAAGATTTTGATCAAAGAACTTATCAAAATCGAAATAGCAGCAAAATATGCTGGAAGGCTTGGATGTCAACGACCCCAAAAAGTCCAACAATTATTTTGAATTGTGAATTCATGGAAACGATTCATAAATTAATGTTGCTATATGCCTGAAATGGCGGTGGAGTTTGAGCGTCCATCAAGTTTGTTATGAATTGAATTCAATGAAAAGGTTGATTTTAAAAATAAACTATAGCACACTTAAAAAACTCAGTGCATTCTATAAAAAATTAAGAAAGTAACCTGAAATTTAGACTATTCCTTGTAATGTTAAAGCAGACGCGTTTTTTTTGGAAGGGCAATAAACTTTTAATCTTCAGGCCAGCTGGGATCTTTTTTTGAATTATTTAATGCTTTCGTGTTATTGAAAGAGCTTGAAGGCTGCATACTGACAATCCAAAAATTAAATCGTTTATGATGTTTATCTTGTTTTGAATTAGGTGAGATTTTTAAACCTTCACATAGTTATATGCATAACAATTTCCCCCCTCAATCTGATTTATCCTTAACATGTTACGCGATGTAATGTTTAGGCAAAATATTGGTACAATTTCTTCGCGGAAATTAATTATAAATTTTGCATAAGTCATTGACGGCCTAGTAACAAATTTCAAGCTCATTAAATCCGTTTCTGTCCATATTATCTGAGACGATGTTTCAACAAATAATTAAATACCTGTCCATAAACCAGTATGATCGTCTTCGAAACTGGTCTGTATTATCACTGATAGCGAGCTTTTCCAGTCACTTGGAAGCAGTTGATCTAATCAGCATTCAGCAATTTTAGTTCACACAACACTTGAAAATGTTTTTGATGTTCAAAATAGATAGTCAAGGCTAACGTATCTAAAGCGGTTTTTGATTTTTAGAAAGGCGATTGTGATAGCTGTTATAAATATCACGAGCGAGCTACTGTCTAGATTTTTTTTAAGGCGTTGAAAAACAAAAGCATCGACTTGGGGATATAGCAAACTTATAAAGTTTATTATCATTCAAATTTAAATTTAACAATACCTTTTTGTGATGCATTAGTGCAAAAATGCAATGGTTGTACATTTCGTGGTAGACTTTTCTGGTACAAATAAATGCATTCCGAAATCATTATGTAACATGACATAATATGCTTTAAAAATAATTGAGCTAGCCCGATAAACCGCGTTCGGATCCGAGGCCCGGTCGCTAATCTTTCACCTGTCTTCTCGTTCGTTATTCTCGCTTGCACACGAATCTACCCTATATGTGAACGTACGTTTGATATATGATTTGAAACAATTTATTGATGCCTAGATAAAAGAGTTTAATGACGATGCCGGAGGTTGTTGCCGAGCGGAATGCTTCTTGTGATGTTGTGTGCTCCGTTCAAAACCTCTTGGGCCGTTGTGACGGGTGATAGACCTTCATTCGAGATTTCGCTGTTGCCACCAAGCGCGTCGTATTGAGCTAAAATGGATAAATAGGTTGTCAAGTATTTTGCTAATGCAAAACTATTTCGGAAAACTGTAGGTGTTCAACGATAGGAGCGCCAAAACTAACGATTATATTCGACAAATTCAAATTAGCATCAACAATTATATTGTAGCTCTATTCTTCTGGCATTTCACTTTGAAAACGCCCCAAATGGACGTTATTCCGCTTTTAGCAATAAACCAGTTGATAAAACAATAGGTAAATAAATGCAATATTTAGCAAGAGTTGATTTACCTTGAATATGCTTTTGCGCCAGTTCAGCTTCCTCGGGGGTGTTATATTTGACAAAGTAGACTTCTGGTTTGCTTGGCTTGGTGGGCGTTGGCACTTGTGGCACTTCGATCTCCTCTGGAGGCTCTCTGGGGTTTTGACTGAGAACGTAGATGACCGTTTTTTCTTCCGGGACATACTGCGTGCAAAGATCCTGCAGTGTGCGCTTTTTCATGAACATCGGTTTCGGCGGCTCTCCGAATGTAGTGGCCAAGTTCGGGTCAACGTAGACAGGGTATTTGAAAAATCCTTGATCAATCAAGTTACCATATTGCTGGGCGGGAACATTGTAGAGCGGCGTGGAGTATAGAGCCGGTGCTGGAGTGCTGTAGATATTTTGGAAGGGTATCGGAGTTGGTTGATTGTAGTAGATATGTTGAATTGGCTGCTGAAGGGCCTGCAACTGCTGGGCTTGTTGGGCGGCTTGCTGTAGCTGCCGTTGGTATTGTGCTTGTTGATATTGTAATTGTTGTTGTTGTTGTTGCTGTAAGCTCTGTTGTGATTGAGGTTGCGTGCGCAAGCGGGTTTGAGGCCTTGCCCGTAAGTTAGCTTCCGCATTATAGTGTGCTTGTTGAGCTTGGTATTGATTTAAGTTCGGTTCGGAGTTGGGAATCACTGTAATGCTTTCCTGCGGCGTGTATCGAAAAGTGTGCGGCCTATCAAAGTGCGTTGTGTATGGAGACAATTGACTTCCATATCCCAAACCACTGTTAAAAAGGGATTTGTTGAAAGCCTGGGAATAATATGGATTCAGAGGACTTAGTTCGAACGCCGACTGACGGGTGTTTCTGGTATCATCTTTTTTCACTGATTCACGTGCCCAAGACGAATTTAGCCCGATAATCACGGTCACAGCAACCGCTATCTGAATACAAACACAACAAAATAAATCACTTTAGTATGATTAATTGATCAACACACTTTGCAATGACCTTACCACTAGAGCACGCATATTAACTAAACTGTGTTAATTAGCCTTAACGCAACACGGAAACTATGGCAGCACCTCGATTACACTTATTGGTCCGACGATAAAATTCACCAAACTAAACATAAAAACCAGAAATCTTAGCTTTTTATATCGAGCGTGTAAAATAAAGGATGGCAGCAGCAAAATGACCACTGGCAGAGCGAAGACCCGATCTGCAAGTGGAAGTGATGGTACTCGGACCAAAGATAAAACCGGAATAAAGCGACTCAATCGATTGCAATCTGTAAAATAAGTATGTTACAAATTCCATGTTACATGTGGATTTTCCGAGTGATGCTAAAGCTTTGGTTTGTTATTTTCTTTCGGCGTTTGATGCTCATTCATAGCCACTGCCAAAAATATTCATATCAAATTCGGACAGTTTCCCCTCCGAAAATTTCCATGTCGATGATCGGAACAGACAAACTTTTGTTTTCAACATATCGATCTTCATGAAAGTCACGTAATAATTGAGTTTGTGTTGAAACTGCATTTGCATATTATTCGTCAACGAGATGTTGGCTGGAGCCAGTATTTTGTGTCTTGTGATGTAATATTTACATAAAACTTTTAATGTCCATTCAGTGGAAACGGGAAGGAAATGTAGATTTGTTACATTTGCTACCATGACGCGCTCATTTCGATTTAATAATTTCCTGTCTTCTTCTTACTTGGCTGCAGCATTTGGCTTATAGGGAAATTATAGCCTTCTATTTCGAACGAACTCGATTCTGAAAGGATGTTTTAATCGATTCGTAAATCATTCTTAATACACACATGGCGATTGTTTGTTCCTGGGCTAGCTGGTACGAACTCCGTAAAGATCGAAAGAGAATCTGTTGAGTATGGTCGATTCGCAGGTGAAACGAGTCAGATTGGGGAAGACGATAAATACTTCGAAACGTACGACAATACACGTTTTGAAAGCCTATACAAGATGATAAAAATAAGCCAGTAGAAGCTGAAGCAGCTTTGAATATTTGTGATGATATCAAAGAAAAATATTTTTATTGACAGATGGAGAAATAAACGAATAAAACTGGATTAGATTTACTGCTTTGTTTTTATGAATTTACATTTCAAATAATTCAAACTGCTAGAGCATTTTCATATTTAAATTTGGAGTTCAATCAGTAGCGACCTATTCAATTCACCTAATTCTAACTTTCAACTTAAAAACTTATTGATTGCTTATAGAGGCTTAACAATGCGCACTTAGTCTCATAATTAAGTTCAATTTATCGGAAATTGAGCGGCTATATAAATTAATTATACATACATATACCTGTATGTAGCAGGCTACGAAGCAGGTTCATTGTAGAAACTGTAAAAACTAAGTACAATGCAATCAAGAATGTGGGTTGAAAAGTGTTAGGGCGTCTTCGGTATCATTTTATGTGTCTATTATGAGCGGTTTTCACTTTAAAATTCTTACCTGAGTTCTGGAAGTTAGGTGATAAATTGACTGACAAGCTTGTATGTTAGTGCTTTGCAGGATAAGTTTAGTTTTCCATTTTTTTTTTGTTTTATTTTGGGGACTAAATGGATGAGTGAGAGCATAAGCGATTTCATTTCCTGAGTAGAGAATACAGTTTTCGTTTTTTGCTGAGCATAAGAATTTTGATTTTCCACCGAAGGTAGTATTGGTAGACCTGCTCAAGCTTGTTATGAAAAATTGTATCCTTTTTTTTGAGGTCTACGTTATCAACGTCCATTATCAACGGAGCTAAAATTGGTAGTTTGGTCTAGCCCTACTAGAAAGAATAATTCCAGATGCCCTGATTTTGCATTTTTGTCGTCTAGCTCGCTATCATCTGCATTTTTTTGTCACTCTGACCTACGCCATCACTCCACTGAAGATAAGGTCCCCATAGACTTCCCGTGTCGGATTGTTCTCGCTTATGAACTGAGTGCGAGTGCACCGCAGCCTATTGAATGTGATTTTATAAGTATCCTCACGGTCGCGATATTGTTTATATGTATATTTCGTTATTGCATAGGCGGCAGAATCGTCTATCCTCAAGATAATAGTTCGAATTGTTTCTTATGCCTAGTACTATTCTCTTCGCGAAACGAATTGAAAAGCTCTTTTTGTATGGGATTCTACCGTTGAATTCGTTTCGCGAAGAGTATAGTACTAGGCATTACTAAGAACTCGAATTTCCAACGAATGCATGAAAAGTAGTACAAAAAAAGCTTGGACTTTTGGAATAGAGACTTGACTGAAAAAGCTTTAATTAACTGAAAAAAGAGTTTTTTGCTACCAACAGCCGGGCGCAGTTTCATTGTAATCGTTGTTGGGTCACTGAAAGAAAAAGTCGTGGTTGATTTAACTATTATTGATAGTAATGAAGCAATTCATTCAAAATTGTCCAATGAACTACGGAAAATGGTTCTTTCTACTATGCTAAAATAGTTGATTTGACCATACAAAAGTAGTTGACTTTGCTGATACAAAAAATATCGAAACCTTCGAGGATTCAACTGTGTTAGTTGGCTCATAAGTACGATAAATAATTGATCTATAGAATAATAAGCATCGATTCATTTAACACTACAAAATATTGAATTATTAACAATTTTAAGAGTAAGCGAACCACTCGACAATTTTTAAATTCAACAAACATACTAAGGCACTCTGGGCGACAAAACAAATGCTTGGACGCAATTAAAAACTATCTTCAAGGCAGACCTTATGGGCATACAAGTAAATGGTGAGAACTATCTTCCTATATGGAGCTGCAGTGTGGTGGAAGAAAACCATACAAAAAACTGCTATTAATAGGCTCAACAAGCTTCAAAGGATGCCCTGCCTGCGGATTACAGCAGGAATGGAGGCTCTTCTAAACCTTGATCCGCTACACCTCAAAATTTAGGAGCAAGCAGCGAAACAAGCCGTTAGCCTACAACAGGCCTACAGGTATAAATCAGGGGACCTTAAAGGCCACCTAAAAATCCTGGAGGACGTCAGGCCCATAATAGAAATGTTAAACCTCAGCGACCAAATAAAAACTGAGGCAGCATTTGGGAAGAGGTTCAAGGTCACAATTCCATCAAGGGACAAATGGAAGGATGAACCACCTCCTTCGTACAAAGGAGCGCAAATGTGGTATAAGGAACACTAAAAGGGTCAGAATTAAGATCCTATCGGATAGTCAAGCAGCTCTCATGGCTATAAATCGCAATCAAATAAATTCGGCTATTCTCCTAGAGGTGAGAGAGAGGCTCTAAATGAAATAGGGACACAGAACAGCCTCGAGTTGATATGGATCCCCAGCCATGAGGGGCACCGAGAAAACGAGGAAGCTGATACCAGAGCCAAAAAAGGAGCAAAAATGCCCTTCATAGCTCCTTCTTCGTACTGGGGTTTTACAAAGGCAGATACGGAAAAGAAAATTAAAACATGGAGCAAGAAACAGATCGAAGACTACTGACTTAATATTGAGGGTCTAAACACTCAAAAAAATACCTTGGCTTCGATAATAAGAGAGCAAAAGAGGCAGTGGCTCTTTGCAAAAGTGGCATAAGAGCCCTATGCGGAGCATTGACAGCACACCTTCTATGCAAAAAGTACCTCCACAGGATAGGTGAGGAGAAGAACGACCGCTGCAGATACTGTGGGAAAACGACAGAGTGTGTAGAACATCTGCTCACAGTCTGTCCAGCACTAGCGAGCAGAAGATTCGAGCTCCTTATCTCTGCCTCATCAGGAACATCACAAATGTCCCGTCAAGGAACATATCCAGGATCATTAGAAACCTGGACATCCTATAGGACATAACGCAAAGGAGGCACCATAGACCCAGGAGGTTGCAGTGCTATGGTCCCTCTGGACCCACTCCAGGCCATCATCAGCATCATCAACAAACATAATTCAGCAATCACTTATTATTGTTGGGGCACCACAGACTATAGTCATTTACTATTTCGTACCATGTACATTGTTGGAATACCATAGTTGGTGGTTGCTTACACTGAGAAAAATTTTCTTGGTTGATATTCCTATAGTTTTATAACACTGAGTTATTACGTTAGAACAAGTTCGCATATTTATGTTCAACCGCACTATACTTAAATGTATTTTGCATAGCAACATAGTAAAAGCAACATTCAGAATATCTTATAATGTGTAATGGCTTCCGCCTACTTATTAAAAGGTTCAGTTTACAGAAAAGTAAATGGTCGCTTCCCTCATAAATGACAATGAACTTTACTTTTCTTTATAAGCATTGTTCATATTATTAAAGTAATTTCAACCATACAATATGGTACCCATTGCAAAAAGTATGGTAACGTTTCTGATCTAATGTTGTATCCACGTTCTAAATGTTGTCTCCTATTCTATCATAGAAGCTTCATATACTACATAGTAAAATTTTACTTACTTACTTACATCGTATATTGTAGTGTAGTGACCAACATAAGTTGGTGTTTTCGGTGTTCAGTTCGCTGTTCGATATAATTCATATTCATGTTATGCTGTGAAGTCTTTATATTACGTTGCAAGTTGTATGTAAATAATTGAAATTTGAGACTAGAATCGCACTGCGATGTGCGCATTGAAAAGCACATTGAAAGGAGTCATGTATTTTTTTTCTCTTTTGTCATGTAAAAATGATATTTCTCGCACTTGCTCAAGAATTTCTCGTCCATTTTCACTTTGATAATACGAACCAAATTATCGCCCAAATTCAAACTGCTATTTCCCGGTAAGCCACTGCTAAACAAATGCCATCTGATGCACTGTGCAGTATTTTTAGAAATTAGTGGAATGCCTCGTTTACACATATGGCGAACGTTTCGTCGACGAACTTGTGAAATTACTTCCCTCCATGTCTTCGCATGTAAAAAAACAGGCGAGAATAGACAAGGTGACCATTTACACACTCAGCTCGCCAGCATTTGCCATGACATAAACGATGCAGTGCAGTGGCTACGCTAATTGGCAATTGAGGCTATGCTTACTGGCAATTTTTTCAAGGAAACATGGGAAAGTTTAACATGTTTTAGTTATTGTATGTTTTCAAATAATTGTAAGAAATACTATCGTGTATCTCTACGTTCGACAAGATTCTCAGACGAAAGTCCTATAGCTTATGGAAACTTATGTCATAAAACTATATTAAAATATCTCATAGCGTTCTACTATGCAACTATGTCTAAATATACTATAAATGGTCACTGTCCATATATACCCTATACACTATAGCAGAAGAGATACATAAAATTGGGTAAAATATCCTAAAATTTTTTTCCGTGTACTTTTTTGAACCGGACGTTTTTTTATCAACCACACGTCATGGCACATAAAAGTAATCAATAACTTTCTTATGGTTGTTTTAACTATAGTCCGTAGTTGACGCAAAAACAACTAAGGACAATTGTTGATTTTACCAAGATTTTTCTCTCAGTGGTGTGGTTTTATTCCCTTCATAAACTAATATCTTAACTTCTTTGAGGCTGCATTCACCTATCATTTTCAAACATGTACTTTTTGGTGTATTGTCTTTTGCTGCCTACTTTGACACCGTATATTTTGTTTCCCCATCATTTACCTGTAGCCCTATGTTGGTTGTTACCTTTTCGACGCCATGAACAATTCTTCAACACATCGTTCGTTCCGGCAAATCATGCCCACCTCGTCAGTCATCCCCGTTAAGACCCCACTGAATGTTCTTAATGGGGATGTAACTTCTCATTCTTATCGTAGTATTCTGCATCATTTTTAAGATATTCCGGATCATTTTTTTTTCGAGTGGTAGATTGAAGAAAACGCACGAGAGGATGTCTCCTTGCCATAGACTGCTGATGGTAAATGAACTTGATGATGGTCCAGCTACTTCTAGTCTGGCTTCACATATTCGTAATGGCCAAGCTTGTCTGTATCATTTTGAATAAGATATCGAACGTTCCATGTAAAATTTTATCCCGGCTTTAAGCCGATGAAAAGATGCAATAACTGCAGATCGTATTCTATAAGCAGGGAGAAAAGCCGATCTGTTACAGATTTGCCTAAAATGATTTGTCACTGGTATCGGGCGATTACTGTTTGAGTGAATAAGCGAACCCAGCCATATATATACATATATATACATATATATATATATATATATATATATATATATATATATATATATATATATATATATATATATATATGTATATATATATATATATATATATATATATATATATATATATATATATATATATATATATATATATATATATATATATATATATATATATATATATTGGGTGTGCAACTTAATAACCGGAATCTGACGCTAGATGTCCGTACTAACAAATATCGTGAAAGCTCGAACTTTATATATATGTCATTTTGAAGGTACATTTGACAGCTATCAAAATCAGTCAACAAAACAATTTTATCTTGTGTGCATCATTATTATTTTTCACGATGAATAACTTCGAAAATTGGAGAAAAAGACAGCATTTGCGGGAGGTTCTGTTGGGTCATTTTTTTTGCAAAGAAAACTGCTGCGGAAAGTCATCGTTTGCTTGTAGAAGTTTATGACGACGATGCTTTAGCGAAAACACAGTGTTTTGAATGGTTTCAATGCTTCAAAAGTGCCGATTTTGACATCAAAGACAAAGAACGCCCAGGGCAGCCAAAAAAGTTTGAAGACGAAGAATTGGAGACGCTACTCGATGAGGATTCGTGTCAAACGCAAGACGAACTTGCCAAATCGTTGGGAGTGACTCAGCAAGCCATTTCAAAACGTTTGAAAGCCGCCGGATACATTCAGAAGCAAGGTAACTGGGTTCCCTATGAGTTGAAGCCGAGAGACGTTGAACGGTGCTTCTGTATGTCTGAAATGCTGCTTGCGCACGATAAAAACAAATCATTTTTGCATCGGATCGTGACTGGGGATAAAAAATGGATCCATTATGACAATCCCAAGCGCAAAAAGTCATACGTGAAGCCCGGCCAACCAGCCAAATCAACGGCGAAGCCAAATATCCATGGCGCCAAGGTTATGCTGTGTATTTGGTGGGATCAGAAGGGGCCGTTATATTATGAGTTGTTGAAATTGGGCCAGACAATCACAGGTGACCTGTACCGAACACAATGAATACGTTTGAAGCGTGCCATCATCGAAAAACGCCCGGAATATGCGACCAGACACGAGGCTATAATTTTTCATCATAACAACGCTCGGCCGCATGTTGCAAGACTCGTGAAAAACTATTTGGAAAATAGTGCATGGGAAGTTTTGGCCCACCCGCCTTATAGCCCGGACCTTGCTCCGTCTGACTTTCATTTATATCACTCGATGCAAAACGCCCTCACCGGAATACGCTTCACTCCAGAGCAAGGCATCCGAAATTGGATATATTCGTTTTTGGCCGCCAAGCCGGCGCAATTTTTTTGGGATGGAATTCATAAACTGCCTGAAAGATGGGGAAATGTTGTAACTTCGGATGGACAATACTTTAATACTTTGAATGAAATATTTTGTAAGAATTTTCCACAATAAAGCATCAAATTTCGATAAAAAATTCCGGTTATTAAGTTGTACACCAATATATATATATATATATATATATATATATATATATATATATATATATATATATATATATATATATATATATATATATATATTTATTTATATAAATAAAATACAACCGACATCGTTCAATTTTTATTTTTTCCCCAATATGTAAGTATGACAGATAATTCGCCACACAATATGTTGCAAATAGAAAAAAAACATTAAAAAATAAAAAAATATTGTTTTAAGAGTAAAATTAGTGTAAGCATATAAGAATAAAATACAAATAAGTTAAAATTAAGAATCAATTTAACTTAATGTTTTAAAAAAGTAAAAATTGCAACATTCACTGGAGCAAAAAAAAAGATTAGCACTGTTAATGTTTATTAATATTTATTTTTGCCCAGACTCAGAAATCTGCTGGCTAAACGCCCTGTCACGCCTAGCCTGGTATGCAAGCCAGATGGGGAGTGGACAAGCAACAGCTCGAAAACGCTGAAGATCCTCGTAGATACTCACTTTCAGGGCCGTTTGGATGACTCCACCCTTTTCACTGGTAAGCAGGGGTCTGATCTGCATGACATCGAAGGCATTGACTTGTCTGCGCAATCGATACCTTCAAGCCCTTCAAGGCTCCAGGTCCGGATGGAATTCTGCCGGTCATGCTTCAAAAGACAGGTATGCTTGCCGTTTCCTGCCTAACACAAATATACAAAAGCTGCCCAGCGTCCTTTCGACTTTCACTCCAACGTAGTTGCCAAAATTGGAGAGTTCGCGTACGCGCGCGTGTCAAAACCTCAGTAATGTCGAGCGCTGAGCGCAAAAGGTACCCTTTCTTGCGTTCTCATGCTAGTAGATCAATCAGATTTACTCGCGATACCACCATCACAGCCTCTTCTGAGACCGTACGGCAGCTACAGGACACTCGCAGAACATGCGCTACCGAAACTTCTTAGTTTGAAGTGCATCTCCACAAATTCCGGCTCCATATAGCAATATGGAATTGATCGTTACTATCAGCAGCCTCCGTTTTGTCTCACTGGGTCCACTGCCGTTGGCCATTACCCTACTCAGCGAACTGACAATTGTTGGAGCCCTATCACATGCCCTGCGGATATGATTTCAATACGTCAGCTTAGTGTCCAGGGTCACTCCCAGTTACCTGACCGACTTGCAGGTCTAGATTTCGACGGATCGCACTGTCATGAGTATGACAATAGTTATTCTCCGCTTCGTCAGCAAGGCAATATATGTCTTTGAGACTGCCTGTTGGGGGTCGTGCTCGGTCATCCACCGATCCACCCTCCTGTTGACTTGGCTAATTCTAAGTTGAGCGTAATCGGCAGATCTAGAAGTAGTTTCCGCTGGAACGTAATCAGCGTCACCTACCAGGAACACATTTCTAGACGCACCAGATCGCCGTACATGACATTCCTGAGGTCAGTTCTTAAGATCGACCTCTGTGCCTCAACTGAGGTGACCGGCCATGTTCTAACTCTATCATCGGTGTCGTAAAACAACAATTGATTGAAAAGCAAGTAGCAAGTAGTCAGGGATACAAAACCTCTGCTCAAGGACTCCACCTTGCCGAGTTGAAGACGTTTTGCCCGTCCAGTGTTACCAGCAAGATGATCGGTTTGACTTGATGCCATGCCTCCTTCGCTCTTGCTACAGCTCCAACAACCTCTGAGATGGCATCGATTGTTCAGTGCCCTATCCAGAAGTCGTCAGAAAGAAAAAGACCGCCTGTCAGAAAGAGCGCCAGCCGATCTCACTGCTGACTATTAAGTTTTCATATGATGAACATCCGATACTGAAAATATGTAACAAGTGTATGCTTTTCTGAATTTCGAAATTATTATAAGCTGTAGCCCTAGAAATCATTTTACACTATGGCTTCGGATGCAGTCATTGTATTAAAGTGGTATATAGCCTATTGGGGTGATCATAATAAAGAACACGTTTGGTAGGACATGGGTTCTACTTATAGACATTTCCTTTGAAAGAATGAAAATCAGTCTTTCTAGCTGTTCCTATGCGTTAGAGCTTTTTTTTAGTTATTGAGATGAATTTCCGTTTCAACGCTATTAAAGTAGCCAAATTTGGGAAACCTTATAGCTGAAGCGTAAGCAGTGCTTAAGGAAACGGATGAAGAAAGAATTAATTTATTTATACCATTTCTCCGAATTGTCTTAGAAGTAAAAGTGAAATGTCGAGATAATTTAATATATTTGGATGCTTGTTGCCCGAGCATATTAAGTGATGGAGTGTTTGAAAGAAAAATGGTGCCTTCATCTTATTTTGATAGTATTGCCGAAAAGCTGGAATTCCACTGCACATTAGCCATATTGAAAGACTTCAAAAAGCACAAAAAAGATACACAAAACAAACGATAAGTGAAAACACTTTATGTGTGGTACACGGAAAAAATTTTAGTATGTTTTACCTAATTTTATGTATCACTTATCCTATAGTGTATAAGGTATATATGGACAGTGACCATATATAGTATTTTTAGACATAGTTGCTATGAGATATTTTAATATAGTTTTGTGGCAAAAGCTTCCATAAGCTATAGGACTTTTGTCTGAGAATCTTGGAGAACGTAGAAATACTCGATAGTATTTCTTAGAATAACTTATTTGATAATATACAAAATTATTAAGATTCCAATAACTAGAACATGTTAAACTTTCCCATGTTTCCTTGAACAAATTGTCTGTAAGCATAGCCTCAATTGCCAGTAATCATAGCCAGTGCACTGCATCCTTTAGGCTAATTTCTAAAAACATTGCACACTGCATCAGTTGGCATTAGTTTGACCGTAACTTACCGGGTAAAAGCAATTTAAATTTTGGTCATAATTTGTTTGGAAGCATTGAAGTGAAAATGGACTAGAAATTAATTGAGCAAGTTCGAGAAAAACCATTTTTATATGATAAGAGGGAAAGAAAAGAGAATGCGCTCACTGGTTCGGCACTGCACTGCATCGCAATGCGTTTCATTTACATACATACATTTATTTACATACAACGTACATAACAACATAATATAAGAGCTTCACACCATAACATGAATATGAATTATATCGAACAGCAAACCGAACAGAATTTTGCTATGTGGCATATGAAACTTCTATGATAGAATAGGAGACAACACTTAAAACGTAGATACAACATTGGATCAGAAGCGTTACGATACTTTTTGCAATGGATACCTTAGTGTATGATTAAAATTATTTTCATAATATGAACAATGCATGTAAAGAAAAGTAAAGTTTATTGTTATTTATGAGGCAAGTGACCACACACTTTTTTGTAAACAGAACCTTTGAATATGTAGTTGGAAGCCATTGCACATAGTAAGATATTCTTAATGTTGATTAAAATATGTTGCTATGAAAAATACATTTAAGTATAGTGCGGTTGAAATAATGCATTTTTTCCCCAAACTCAGTATTATAAAATTATAGGAATATTAGCCAAAAAAAATGTTCTCAGTGTACTTAGCAACATAATACTATTCAACAAAATAAGATTCGCATCGAGAGGGGCGTGTGAGGAGCCAAACATCCGAATTGGGCGCACACTTCCGTTGATTTTTATTGAAGCACTGTAAAGTAGTGAAGTACTGTAATTTTTTTTCAAAGGCAGTCACGAAATTAAGGGGGCTATTACCACAATTGCATTACAGAGCCCTTATTAGAATAAAAAAAATATTATTTGTACTGATATAAACTGTATATATATTGTTTATTATACTGTATATATATATTGAACGCTTCGAAGAAATAACTATTATCACAGATTTGCTACTCTGCTAAGAAAATAGCAAATTTTATTCAAATGAAAGCAAACACTTCTAATTTTCAACATTAACCTTGAATAAAAAGTCACAATCTAACATTTCTACGTTTCATATTCGATTGACCAGTCTGATATCTTGGAAACTTCGGAGCTCAAAAATATACTACTATCAAACAAATAAAACTTTAGATCCGCAATTTTACAGTTATCTAAGGTTCTTTCGTACAGAGCTCAAAATATATCAAATTTTCTTCTAAAATATTGTTTTTCAAAGAGTAATAATGTTACTTCCATCACATGAATAATTAATTCGCAAAAAGTTGTCCATCGAAAAAAAACGTATCTAAACGCACTGCTAATCCAAACTTTTAAATGTCGACAGCCAAACTAAATACTAAAGGCACTTTATTAGTATTTTAACTATCTCCTATCGAAATATGCAAAAAGCTTTAAAAGGTTAGTAATCTTTCCAGAACTGAGGCCATATATAATATATCTTATAGTTCGATTGCTTCTTAAACAAGTAAATAGTCTACATTTGCTGAAAATTTTAAGCGCGAAATGGGTTGCGTTAACCTGTATCTCAGCTGAAACTATGAGAAATCAATGAAAACTAGTTAATGTTGAACCCGATCTAGTTTTGTAACATGAAGTATAACATAGATTGACTTGTGTGTTCAAAGAGGAAGCTGGTTTAAAAAATCTTTAAAATTATGTGAAATTTATGCATTTTGTCGAAAAGCACAATTTCCATTTTAATATGAAAATTTTTTGAAATATCTTCTTTTTCCGCGGCAGAAATTATCGATCATGTTCATCTATTTTCATCTACAACAAATGGATGTACATATATAAAAACACGGATAATAAAACATGTAAAATAGTAAAAATAAAACTATTATTAAAATATAGTTTTCCATAAAATATTGTTCCATTCCATTAGACTCCCACATGAACACCTGCCCATTATTATCGACGTATTTTCTGAGGCTAGTATGAGGCTTTCGACCCTTCTATGATGATTTTGTAAAATTCATTCATTTTAGATTACTTGAATTTAAAATGATAAATATCTTGAGTTCACTGAAATTGTCAGCGGTTGCCTCAAAGCTGCATCATAATAATAACTTTACGACGGTTTTTACGAATCTTCAAAATTATGCAAGCTGCGCTACTCGCCGAAGTAGATCATTGGGAAATACACATACTACAAGCTAATTTAATACTGTGTATCACAAACTACCGGTTTCGGAAAAATTTTCACTTTGTCGAGATGTTACATATTTTGAAAACGAATCACGTAGAGAGGTATTGTTCCTCATTTCATTCATCAATAGACCGGTGGCCCACATGTCTACCCGCCGATTTAAATAATGTATTTTATTGATGATTCAAGCTTAGGATGATAGTTTCCTATTATTTTGGAAACACATAAGAGCCAATGCATTTTCTTGATTCACCTGTATTATGGTAGCAGAAATACGTAGATGAGCTTGATGTTACTTTCCATACCCAATTTTACATAATTTTACATATTGAATAAAAAAATTTGAATAAAAACTAAAAATAAACAGAAATATTAGACACTATAGTAGAACGGTTTTGCTAAACAAATGAATCAATATTTCGAGTTTCATCATGCAAATAAAAGTATACTTCTAACGAATGGAGGTACTTTTCAGTTAAATGCTTATACTCCGCTGGGGTAATAATATACCTTAGTTTGGCCTCGTCATTGAACTAGCTTGTGAATTATTTTGAATACGAAATTATCTGAAATTGTTTAAGTTCATAAAAGCTTGAAATGTACCTGCCTATCATGTGCAATACTTTAATAAAATCTTATTTCGTCCAAAACTGACAATTAACATGGTTCTATGTGTACAGTTAGAGGAAAAGATGCATTTGTGTAGTTTTCAGTTCTACATTGACAATGTATAGTCAAACTGGTAGTCAAACTGAAAAATTATGAACGCTGTTTTCGACTCGGACCCATGTATCCAAGTTTTACCGGAGTCAACAGCTATTTTAGTCTAGTTTTAACTATAAGGTGGATGAAGATAGAGTTATAGACACTGTTGGTGCATACGTACACAGAGCACGCTAAGAAGGGCCCAAATTGTCAATCAGGTAATGTAACGGATGTACAACTGGCCTTAAAGGTGTACGTACAGTAACTGTACTTAGTCAAAGAACATCTTCTCTATTAATGCTATATGAAAAATTTCGGGGAAAAAGTTACAGGCACGTTCAAAAGTCATTTTAGGCGCCAAATGTCATCAATTTTATTCCAATAGAACGTATTTATTAAAAATTCTCACTAAAAAACTCAAAATATATCAAAAGTCGACACCACAAAAATGTGCATACACCTAAAAAATAAATAAATCATATATCACTTTTGGGAGCACCGAACTGGAGGACGCGGTCACTGAACCAAGACGAATGGAGGCGAAGAATTAAGGAGACTAAGGCTCGATTCGGGCTGTAGTGCCCCGATGCTGATGATGATAAATTATAAATTCAATTTTTCTGTTATTATTTTCACGTATTTCAAAGCGTGTTCATTTGCAACAATTACTGCCTTTAAACGGTGTTGCGTAGAATTTACGAATTTTTCAGTGTTAGTTTATTAAAAAAAAAAAATATTAAAATCATCCTCATAAATTCTGGCATAAAGTCATTTTTTCAGGTGAATTTAAATACAATATTTTTGGATCCGATGGGCGATTGCGTGTATGGCGACAAGAAGAAGTACTCGACCCTAAAGGCCACCACCATGCTTTATCACCAAATGTTAAAAGTAAACCACCATGCTTTATCGTCTTAATTGTACTTTAGGGTCGAGTACTTCTTCTTGTCGCCATACACGCAATCGCCCATCGGATCCAAAAATATTGTATTTAAATTCACCTGAAAAAATGACTTTATGCCAGAATTTATGAGGATGATTTTAATATTTTTTTTGTAAGCTCCATGTATTTTTACAATTAGCTTTACTTACTTATGGTTTTTCTGCGTAGAATTCGTGACTTATACCCATTATCAGTAATAGCTCCTCGCACAAATTGTGGATGAACTGCAATATTTCTATAGCTGGCAAGCATTGGAAATATTTTTGGAGTGCTTGTGAAAAGGTGTTGCTTCGACTGACTATGCCGCTTACAATAATTATTATATATAAAATATTATAATAATGTTATATTTTATATACTATAAAATAATACTATTTCGTTTTTTTTCACATTTTACCGATTCATCTTCTCGATTAAGTTGGTAAATCAATAAGTTCGAAACTATTAATTTCTTCGTGAACGAATTTCGAAATCGATCATCATCCATTGCTCTTCATTGTCAAATTATGTTTTTATTAATGTTCAAAGAAGAACATTAATATTAAAATCACCTTGGCCAAAAACTCTAATTTCTATATATATGTATATAAACCGATATATGTATACTTATATATATATATATATATATATATATATATATATATATATATATATATATATATATATAAATTTCAGTGAAAAAATCTCATGAACCATCGACTGAACTGATATTTTCAGGATACATTGGTGTATATGCAGTATAGAGCCAGGTCTCACCAAATGTTAAAAGTCTTTAACACTTTGGCGTCGGCGGCCATTTTAGTGATATTTTAAATATAACTATTATTCTGTCAACAAATCTGTAACTTTTGCAAAAATAAAGTTTATGAGATAAATTTAGAACGTGTTTTAAATGTAAATATGATAATATTTTTGAAATTTTTAATCCTATGTGTGCGCTAGGCTCTTAAAATGAGACTGGGAATATTTGAAAATTTTTGAAATGCGACAACTTTTGACTAGATTACCAAATCATTACGAAATTTAGAGAACATATGGATGCTACCAAGTTGTAAACTTGTGTAGTTTTTTGCGAACGTGCTGCTAATCCTGGTATTGAAAGTGAAAACCTTCAAATCACCCAAACTCCTGAAAAATATTTGTCTGTTGAAATTATGTCGCTCGTCGGAAACTAAATCAAGCCAAAAATTCCGTTTCTTTGGCTTTAAATTGGCTTGCATCTCATGAGACGTTGTTGTTCTTTTTAATATTACTTCTTGGAGTGGCAAAGCCATGCTATTTTTTCCGCAATTTTCTGCTGACAATGCGATCACGGTCCTTGGCGATGTAGCCACCTAACGGTGTGCTATTTTCAAAAATCGAATTTAATGGATAACTAGCATTGTATATAGTTATTGTTGTATTATTGTTCCTCGGGAGCACCACAAGGCAGCCACCTGGAACCGCTTCTCTTCGATTCGCTCATTTCAGATCTATCAGAGGTGTTATCTAACATGCTGTACCTCTTTTATGCGGATGATCTTAAGATGAATCATATGAATCAATCGGAATCTGACTCGGTGTTTTTTTCAATGATGTTCTTCTGATATCCCCTGAGAAATGTTGTGAGGAAAACAACCTATCTACATATTAACGTCGAAACTAACTAAATATCTATTAATGACATGCTTTGGTTTTTCGCGTAAAACCACTACTTGGAAATTAAACTACCAACTCAATAATAAGGTACTAAACAATGTTGATAGTGTAGATAAAAAAACTGCATTTCCATGCCAGTATGATCAAGTTTTAATTTAATTTATTTAATTTATTTACCAAACAAGGCAACATACATTAACAATTCAATATAACAACATAACAATTACATACAAATTTTCCAACACAGTAGAAAACAAAATACAACACAACTTTTATTTTAGTTACTTTACTTTACTTTAATATATTTTATTTTGATTTTAGCTAAATTGATGGGCAAATTAAGTGGGATTAGGATGTTGATAGGGTCTTTAATAAGTTTGTTCTAAAAGTGTGTTTAGAGATCCCCGAAGCGTAGTTGCTGCTTATAGAGTTGAAAATTCTACAGCACCTATTTATGGGCTCGTTATATGCATAGTTAGTGTGGTGATTGAACTCCTTGAGCAGAGTTGCATGCCTAGTGCGTCTTGGTTGGTCGTTGAAAATAATTTTGTTGGAGAGAGCTTCAACATTGACTGCACCACTTATAATATCAAAGGTTAGGCATGCACTTAACAGTGTTCTTCTAGAAGAGAGAGGCATTAAATTAAGTAGGCTCAGTCTGGTTTTGTAAGAAGGAAGATGTTGGAAGTCTTTTGGATCATAAAGGTCCCTCAAAGCGAAAAGTAAAAACTGTTTCTGAACAGATTCTACTCTCTCACTATGTAGCTCAAAAACTGGGTTCCATATTATGCAGGCATACTCCAATAAAGGACGCACCAGAGTGATATATAATGACTTGGTAACCCATATATTCTTGAACTCTTTAGCACGTCTCTTAATGAATCCGAGCTGTTTATTAGCCCTGGCAAGGATTTTGTCATAGTGGAGATTGAACCGCATCTTGTTGTCCAATACTACCCCGAGATCTAGAATATGATCAACCCTATTCAATATGGTGTTGTTAAGGCAGTAAGAATACTTTTTGATCGTATTCTTACGGGAAAAGCTTATTACATGACACTTGTTAATGTTAAGATTCAAATGATTCTCATTGCACCACTGTTCGAGAGATTGAAGCTTTGATTGTAGGAGAATTGCGTCAGATTGCGTGTTTACGCTGTGGTAAATTTTTAAATCGTCTGCATAAAAGAGATGGGGTATACCAAGCAATGTCTCAGAAAGATCAGAAATGAAGATGTTAAAAAGCAGGGTACCTAGATGACTGCCTTGCGGTACTCCAGAAGATGCGAAAACTCTTTTAGATAAGTGGCCCTGGAATTTAACAAGCTGAGTTCGATCGCGAAGATAAGACTGGAGCCAATCAAGAAGAGATCCTGATATACCGAAGTTGCGAAGCTTGTATATTAGAGTTTGATGGTCAACCCGGTCGAAAGCCTTACTAAAGTCCGTATAGACTGCGTCAATTTGACTTTTAGTAGGGCTCGTAATTGGGGATTCATAAAGAGGCGTACGAAGGAGTTAAAAAACATATATGTGTTGAGATTTCTGTACATTACTATAGATCGCTCGTTAATTGGGTGTGCCTGCATTGTCTGAGATCCTATTTTTGATGTTTATAGCAATAGATTCGAATATCTCCAACAGTAATTTAGGCTTTTTGCGTTGAGATATGTATGTAATCCTCATGATGTCAAAAGTCTATCATCATACGCAAACAGACTTAGTCTTGTGAATTTTCCCACATTGTCTTCATTGAGGACGGTATTTTGTTCTTGTTTCGTTTTTGATGTTGTTAGGAGTTGAAGCTTTGTCCAATAAGATCACTCTCAACAATGCAAAAAAAAATAGACTAAATAAACACTTTTGCTGAATAAGTATCAACATCATACTCTTTATGGAGACATAGAGCCAATTAACAGATGCTGAAAGATATTTAATACTTTTGGTAAACATTGTCCCCCGCCTATTTCCAAGTCTAAATTTAAGACATACCTTTCCAAAAACCTAAAATTGTAAACTTTCGCCTACTAAATCATATCCCAAAAAACTAGAAATCTTCTTCTCCAATTTGACAAACAAAGAAGAGCCTTGTGACAATTTAAGGTGCAAGGTAATATAATATAAGGTAATTTGTGATTAGTTTAATTTAGCTTGTTGTTAATACACCTAAACAAATAAATAAATTGAATTATTTAAAAACCATGCTCAGTTAATGTACTCTTCTTTGAATATGTTAGCTAATGCATTAGCATAAACGAATAAATCAGCATAAAGTTTCTTAGTAAAATTACTTCAATATTGAGAGTAGCTTATTTATTGATAGCACTAGAAAATTTATTATAGAGAGATGAAAAAATTAAATGAAAATTATTGTTAATTCGTAAATTGGTTCAAAAGATATTCTTTGATAAATGTGCCATCTAATTTAATGAACATTTGCATATATTCTCACCCCTTCGTTGATAGCCAACGCCGAATCCAGCACGTTTGAAAAATGTCAACCACATCGTTATCATATATTAATAAAAATTCGATGCTACAAGAATTATAGATAAAATATTCCTTTAGAAAGAATACATTTCCTGTATGATAATGAACTAAGAAAAGCCATATTAATTCATACAAGTATCGAGTTTGAATCTTAAATATCAACTACATGATTTCATTACTGTAAATTTTGCACCAAACCGGCGTAACATAGACCCTCACTGACGAATATGATCTCTAAGGTATTCGTTAAAAAATGTTATCAAAATTTATCGTGTTTCCGACAAATGATTTTTCCCCTCCCTAAAGTCGAATACGTAATTCAGAGTCATCAACTAGTTCTTTTTCAACCGATCCGCTACAAAAATATGCAGCTTTGCTTGAAAATTGATCTGAAATATTAAGTTATATATTCTACTCTTAATTATTGAAAAAAGTATTAATTAATTAGAAATTAAAAAGGCTATTCAGTATTTACAAATTATTCGCTTTAAATTGAAAAAAAATTAAATTAATAAAGCTTTATATGTATGCATAAATAATTTATTCAACTTTAATCAATTAAATGATTAAATGTCTCTAGATACTATCAACTCGGTCACGTATAGGAAACAAGTTTCGGTAATGCGTATGAGGCGACACAAGAAACGCTTTTGATATTTAGGAGTAACTAACTTAGTCTTTTGTCGTTATTGTCGCAGTGTATTTTATTGGTGATTATTGTTTGAAGGAATTATTGCTGCAGATTCGATTGTTCCATTATATCGATCTTTGAATCTCTAACTCTCCAAACACTAAGAATATTGAAAATGATTTCCTGAAGCGTAAATCTTTTTTATCGGTTTCAATTTGCTAAATACCCGTTTTTCAATTCAAGTATGCCCACACTTAATCAAATTTAGGTTTCAGCTAAATCTTAAGAAAATAATGCTAATGAACAAAACGCTATGTAGCAAATATACATACCTAAAGTTCAAATTCTAGTTTTGTTGTTTCAAGCAATATCAATTTATGTGCATAATATGCTTCTTTTCATACGACAATGCGGTTCTTTGAAAAACTTTAAGCTTATTATTGATTTCGGTTTCACGTGAAATTTGTTTCGGCGAAAATTTAGCTTGAAATTTAGCAAAAGTGGTACTCAATTCTTTGCGTGAAAAGTTGCTTTCGGTGTGCAAATGCAGATGACATTGACACATGTCTCCACTCATTGCACTTCAACTTAGTATGTGCAGTTTATTCTTCCGAGCGAAAAAGTGACATTTGATGACAGTAAGTATTTAAATTTGAAAAATGAATTATGCCGATGTCTTGTTAAAAGCTAATATGCAGCTGTGACGGAATTTTGTCACACAATTTTGCTATTTATTTCTACACAAAAATATTTTTGTGTAAAGAGGCTTAGGCTGATTTGAATGTGATTGAATTTCAAGTATTTTGTTTGTTTCTCTCGTTTTGAATTCAAAAAACGACTGTCATTCATTTATTATGTCACTAGGCACGAAAAAAAATTCTTCACTTGTCGTAAAGAGCCATATGTATATGTATAAGACTGTAGCTAATACATACAAAATTCCGACATCGTTCCAACACGAGCTGCGTATTTCTTTCTTCAAGAGACCGGAAAAAATTTACCGTGCCGGAATTTGGTCACTCTTTTCCCTTACATTTTATATAGGTGACGGAATCCCATCACAGCAGCGTACTTGCCTTAATAAAAAAAACCGATAGAAAATTGAAATGGTTCACATTTCATCTATCACTAATTTATCTCTATTGTCAACATTTTCACTCCAAAGAATGATCAAATAATGCAGACTTGTCAAAATTTATCTTCACGATTAAGTCAATACTATCCTTTACGCGTGAAATAGAATTTGAAGCCGGGGTGAAATCGTATTGGAAGTGTAGTGTTAATTGATTTGATTAAATTTGTTGAGAACATTGTATAGTCTAGAATAATAGAGTTTGAAATAATAATGAATCATTAACTTGCAATTTTTCAGCCTAATTATTGGACGCTGCACCACAAACAAAATATTTTCCTTTTCAGTTTTTGCATGGCCTGGAGCACCTGTTCCTTTAGGGAGGGACTTTCAGCTACTTATGAATCGAAATCATAGGTTGGCGTCTGGCATCAATAATATCTGGAGCCCAAGATATTCTGACTCTGCGGAGTGTCCACCTGTCAATTGGAGTCAGTTTTCCTATGTGTTCATTTTTCAGCTCCCTTCCTAACTATCGCGACGGCTGAGTGTGCTTGAGCCAGCTCTTGTCTGAGAGCCCGACAGTTCTTCTAACCTTTCTTTTATGTTCGGGTTTTATTATGGCTACTGAGTGGTTGTCAAGACGCATAGATAAAACTTGGAGTCCCTTTTTTTTTCTTGAAATAAATCCACTTCATTGATTTAATGAGCCCAATCCAGCCTCGCAGAGATAATAAAGCGACACACTAACATACGTCGGCGTGTGGCTACTGCGGATGTTAGAGCGAAAGTTAGAGTGAAGGGCCTTCACGGTTATTTCTTGGATACTCTACGCAAGGAGCAATTAATCTTTCTTTATCTCGTGCCATCACATCTGGTCGAATCTCTTCCTCAACTTTGGTTCAGTTGAGATAGTATGTCATGTTTTTCCTTTAAATCACTACAAAAGTTTACTTAGAGCCTATTTCCACGTAATGTTGACGCCACAATGACGACTGAAATATTTCGTTTGGCTGTAGACTAAATAAAGTCTGTTGCTGAAACTAAAAGATGTGAGTTACTCTAAATCAGGGGTCTCCAAACTTTTTTTTGGAAGAGCCAAATTAGTGGCTCCGAATTCTTTCAAGGAGCCACTTCCGTTTGTTGAAAAAAAATCACATTTTTTATAGGGTTTCTTCTTTATTTTGTTTTATTTAATGTTTTAATGAGATGGTTGACATTCTTTGGATTTAACCATTTTTGACAAATCTGGTTCTGTCTTGCACAATTCACAACGAATTCCTGATTCCAAGCTCTTCTGAGATATCATAGTACGATATTTTGACTTACGGCGTACAAGACTTGAAAATATACATTCACATGCATATGTAGAACTAGACATGCATTCATATTTTGGCACAATATCATTCAAAACTAAAAATGAATTTTCTGAAATTAACCGTTTCCACATTTCAATTTACGTTAAATTTTTCAAATGACTTTCTTGTGCAATTAATCCAATTTCAAATTCAAGGGGTGACTTTTTAAATACGAAATTTCCGATAATTCTGTAACTTTTGCTGAATCGAAATCGAATGGACTTTTGAGAAATTTGAATGCAAGTTCATGGTTTTTGAAATCAGAAAAACGCGTTTCAAATTCATCAATCAAAATATCAAGATATTTAACGAACCGAATTTTATCGTTGTTTTTATCTTCGATAAAGCAAATATCAAAATGTTCATTCAAAATAGGAAAAAATAGGAAATTAAAATATAATAAGTAAACAACGAAAAAAATAATAGCATTAATTTCTTCGGTTATTTATGTGTGTGTATGAAGCATGAATATTTTCGATACTGTTAAACTTCAATTCTTAATTCAATCAACGATTTCAAGTTGAACTTTTTCGCATTTATCTATTCATATTACATTTTCTGAAGTTGTTAAAGTCGAAAAAAATCAACGGTGAATCGTTCGAAGAGCCACTCGGAGTCGTTCAGAGAGTCACATGTGGCTGTGAAACACGTTGCGTTCAAAAATGAAGTATAATATGTATAGAAGTACATTTAACCCATAAATCTTCAGTTTTCTTTTAAATATGTCTACACTACAAACTTTCTTGACAAATCGTGGCAAGATATGAAAAAGTTTAACACCAGCATGTGTATTATGCCCTGGCCTAACTGTGGTAATTTGCTCTAACTGTTTCATACAGTTTGGTAGCAACCAGGGCCATCTTTAGGCATGGGCAGACTAGCCAGGTGCCCAGGGCCCCGCGATTCACGGGGACCCTTATTTCGAGGTCATCAACCGATAGATATATTTATTTTGTGAAAATTAAACAATAATTACATGACTATACTTAATAATTATCTATCTGCTTTTATAGTAGTCTCATGAACCAGGGGCCTAACACTGGCAACTCTATTTGCTTACTAGTAGCTTTTAAGCTAAACAAATCAATCTGTGTACCCCTTCAATTAATGAGGAGGAAATTTTAATTTCTGCTGCTCCTATTCAAAAAACACGGTCAAGACGGCATTTCTCAGGGAACTTCACAATCTACTTGTTCTTCGTTAAGTCCTACCACTTCAAAAATAGAGATTGAATCATATTGTACAGAAGGTGACCATCCCTACGCAAAAAATGCAATAATTTCATCAACCACTGTTTTAATGGAGCAACAGCAGTCACCCGACCCAGAAAATATTTCACATGACTTTGCCAATTATTCAAACTTAGATTTTTGGGAAATAAGCCGCGAAATTTGGATTTGTAAAGGGCCCACATATTTTCAAAATAAAGATTGTCACTTTTCCGAAGCGTCCAAAACCTACAAAGACAAAAACGATAGCAGATCAGTAATACGTTTTTCAATAAAGCATTATGTAATGGTAAATTAAAGAACAATGAAAGTAAATTGGAATTGTTTTTGCGGGATGATTAAAATTGAACAACTTTTTATTAACATTAAAAATTTTAATCTACATTGAAAATTCTATTTTGACAAAGTGGTTTCGAAAGTATGCACTGTTTCTCATCAGACACCAGCACACAGTGCATACTTGACTGGCGTGACCACTTGCAGGTGGAAATCATTACATTTTTTATTTATGCTAGTTGTGGCAAATTTTAACATCTCCGACTTATATCCATCAGGATCAATCGAAACCGAATTCGTAAATTGTCTCTACAACAAAGAGATGTACCTACGCGGTAGTTTGATCGGAAAATTAATAAATGAAATACTCGGAACGGATTATCGGTTGTAATATTAAACAAAAATAATTTTGCTGGTCATGTGTATAATAATGTTAAAGCTGTGAGCAGGCTTGGTACAAATAGTCCTTTTACTTTTCAAGTTTGATTCCGGTGATTTGAAGAATTGCTGAGTAGTCAATATAAATATTCAGTGATATTGCTGACAGTTAGGAGAAATTGAGAAACAATGAAGATTCTAATAAACATTGTGTGTCATTTAGGATGTGAAGAAGAAGAATTACATAGTCATAATGAAAATGTGTATTCTTACAATAGGGGTAAATCACCTAAAGACAATAAATCTTTTGACAGTAAATAACCGATAATTGCCAGCTCACTTGGACCAAACAAATGTTTTTTCCGGAACATCAAATTATGTTCAAAATGATCTCATTAGTTTCAAAACGATCTCATTGTAATGAAATTAAGAAAAGCAAATTCATAGCAATAATATTAGATAAAGCAACCGATATATCATATCGATCACAACTTTCAACAACCTTCGGTTACATTACTTCTTTCGGGACAGTTAAAGATACTTTCATAAATCTCACTGATGTTTCTGATAACCAAAATGCGTCCCGTTCATTTAACTTTGTTTTGCATGTTGTCCGAAAATTCAAAGCCTTGAGGAGCGTTTGTAATATCTGCCAAAACAACTGGATTGCAAACATGTATAAAAGAAATGTATAAAAACGCAATATATATTCATTTCTTTGCACATTGACTAAATTTGATTTTATCTAAATCGTGCAATATTATACGCGAATGCAGAATTTTCCAAATCTATTACTAGTTTTTCAACAACGACAATAAGTTTATTTGCTTTGTATTTATGCATCAAAAAATGCTTCCAAAACTAGCTCCGAAACGTTGGACTTTTAATGGTTGGTTATTTTTAACAATTTTTCTGTAATAAAGAGCAATTAAAATAACTCGTGGAATATATAACTGAAAATGATAGTGCTAATTGAGGCGGAGAGATCGTTAATGGTGAGAGTAGGCTTTTTATTTTACTTAAAGATTCTTAGTTTATTTTTCTGTTGAATGTTTAATGTAAAAAAAACATACTAATCGATATATTTCAGTCCTAACAATGTAATATACTGTATCATATTCACAAAATGGCAAAATTTGAAGATCAAATACAATCTTCAAGAAATAGTTTCACGGGAATTGGAAACGATTTATGGTTGATTTGTAAAACACCACAACGTCGTTAAACAGCAAGGTGCATAATTGAAAACAATGAGAATTTTGTACCATTCTTTACAAGTGCTTATGTCGAAATAATTGGTTGCATAATCGTTAAAATAAAGTCAAGGTTTTCATCCTTAAAAAGTTTCAGATTTTTAAATCTTTTCAATTCTTCGAAGTTTGGCCAATTTCAAAAAGATTATATTTCTAGTTCTAGGAATGTTATTATTTTACTGATAAATATTGATATGGTTTCTCATTGTGTGAAGGACTGTGAACTTTTATTTTCATAAGAATACAAAATGTCTACTCTCACGTCCCCGTTAGTTATTGTGCTGCTTTGTTATTGTGGTGCTTTTATACAGGCGTTCTATTACACGTAACGAATTTGCGGAAAGCGTAATCAACCATGAACATCAACCAATTGCTTTCCTTCGGTAAATTGTCACGCCACGCCACTGATACAGTGTTACGTCTATTCCGGGCTCAGGTTTGATGAGCTTTTTTATCTGACGTCTTCAATTACCACTAGGCTATAGCTTGAATTTCTAAAAGTATCGAATTGATCCCAAAACGTAGGCTTTCATAATTAAAATGTTTAAACTTCCAGTTAAACATTTTTTTTGTTTATTTGTTCTTTTTTTATAATTGCTTATTAACAAGCAGCTAATGCTTGTAAAAAGACATTTTGACACACTATTTCTATATAATTTTCCCTTTCAACCGTGAAGGCTATGTGGTCATTTCGATGTATGCAAAAATTTTCTAATATTCCAAATTTCGTTTGAAATCGAAGAGCAGTTATTAAATGTAACCAGTTGAAACGGACTTCAGTATAGAGTTTTGATTTATTTTAGGTAAACCTATCTTAACTATGTGTAAATTGAAAGTCAGGAAATACTTGAACTGTTCTCGGGAACTGCTCAACTACCTGAGGTGTGAATCTGTGGCAAGCACTCTGTTACTGTAATAAATTTGAGCCTGTTACAATGTAACATCATTTTATTGGTGACCATTGACCTTCTACATCGTTTAAAAGATTCGACAAGTTTAATATAAATTGGGTTCATTTTTGTCAGTGAAGCTCGATTTTGTCGAATTATCTAAAGTTATTGTCTTATTTGAATCTAAAGTTATTGTCTTATTTGGTCTTTCGACGAGGCTAAAACGTAATACATGCTAATTAAATAATTTCTTCAAAATTATGTTAAACCCATCTGAAGTACGAATATAATCATTTTCAATTTGAAATTAACGAGATTGAAATATGATGGACATGGTAATATCAAGCTTTATTACACTGATACTGTTTACAAAAGGTCACTCAAATTGAGGATGCCAACTGTAAGATTTGTACCTAATATGGCTTTGCATGGAAAGTACAATTCATACTTCGAATAATCGATGGGCAAAAAACAACATCAAAATTTAAAGCCAATCTGATTAAAATATAATGAAAGCATGTAATACACCCAAAATCGACGAACAGCTCAAGTGCATCTACATAATAGTATTAGATTTCAAAAATTTGTACAAATACGCCAATTAGTCTCGACTCGAATTTGAAGGCTGTGGTTGAAAGCTATGAGGTACAATGCTTATGATTTTGAAATTTATCTGTTTTTCTATCAGCATGTCTATAATGAAGATATGTAGACTACGGATGTCATGTGTCTTTTGTAGCATCTATGGATATAATGTAGTTTAGAAATAGCTGATGATTTAAATATAAAGATATTAAAAAATTCATTTGGCCCTCTATTCGTCAAAGACAGAGATAGGTAAATTTTATATCCAACAATGTTGTATCTGCAACAATTAAGAGATTTTATATGTTTTTTGTTAGATGAATTTGAAAAGTATAATTCAAGAGCTTTTCCAGTGAATTGTATCTAATCGTTTGAGCTTTTTGAAGTCACAAATGAATGTCCTTGGTTTTTTGGATGGAATGAGAGATGGCATATATTGTATCTATTTAATTGGTTTAATGTGCGTTACAATGCCAATGACATAGAGATTTATGTGTGCATAGTGAAAATAATGTTTCGAATGTGGTTTTTCAATAAAATCTTGTTTTGTGCCAATTATTTCTTATCAAAATATTCATCTGCTATATCACTTGCAGCATGTAAGTAGTAAAGAAAAATTTGCATAAATTTTTGCGAAATTAAGAGAAAACGTCACATAATGATCTTAAAAATTCTTGTTCAGTCGGAAAAATTTGTCTCTGTCATAATGAAATCATGGTGCATATCGTTCTGATTCCTCAAGATGGAAACCATTTGACATTACATTGATTATTCACATTTATTATGCTTCGTCTGAAATTCCGCACCCATCATCCGTGAATATTGTCTACGACCATAAAATACGAAACTGTGAGAAGCATGCGTCTTCAAATTAACGGCTTGGCAACATGTTAGTCGAGCGCTCGTTCCGCCAACCTCTGTCAGTTGAAAAGATTTTTCAAAATAATTGACTGAAGATCGGACTGGTTTATCAAGAATATCTATGTTATGACCATTTCTAGCGGCTGAGATCGAAAGTGAACGCTTTAGATGGATTGTACTGGTTTTCAGCGACCCATTCGATATTACATAACAGGCTCTTTGTTAGTATTTTGACTTTTAGGAAAATATGACGTGTTCGATTAAATATATCTGATTTAAAAAAAAATGGTTTCTATACACTAATAAATAATGCTTAATGAGGTATTTGTTCAAATTGATACCTTTACATTTAAAAAAATTTTAATTGCTTTTTTTTATTCTATTTCATTGAATTTATTTAATAAATGATGCACGCCGAATAATAAAAGCTTTTTTTTCTTTTTAGGTAAGTTCAACGTACTGAGAAATAAGGGTGGGTCAGGTAAATTATCGTAGAGAATCACTTTCAAGATCAATTATAAAATACAATGATATAAAATTCATCAGTTATTATTAAATGGCTTTCTATTTTTGATAGAAGTCCCGAAATTTTTATTTTTTCAAATGCTAGCTTAGGTAAAAACAAACATAACAATACAATGCCTGCTTGTGGACTTGACCTCTTACTCTGAGGTCTGGTCTAGCATTGTCGCACTGTATATTATAACAGTTTTCGTGGTGCTTGCAATCCAAGGCGTATGCTCGTTTCTAAATAAATACAATGTTGTCTAGTATCAAACTAATTTCTTCCTTCCACCGCAAATTGTTAAATATTCCCAACTATTCGTCAAAAAGAAATTTTAATAAAATTCCAGACTTTGTTTCTGTTAAAATATTGTAATATTTTACAGATAGCAATGAAATTATTAATTTATTTCCTGGTACATCCGTGACCACATCATGATTTTTAGTCATAAGTGGGTTGTTCAAGTGGCTTTCAAACGGAGAATTCCAATCAAAAGACACACGATAGAGGCCCATTGTGATATCACAGATATCACTCTTTCTGATTCGTTGTAATCAGGAATCCACCTGGTTACCTTTGATAAACTACACTATCGTCTTTGAGTTGGCCAACGATAGGTCAGTCAAAGTTCGGCAGAGCTAGACACTTGAATATAAGATGGAGGACAGATTTCTTTTTGCTCTCTGAGCCACAGCTCCAACAGAAATCGTTGAACTCATCATCTAGCAGCTGTGCATTGTTCTATAAGGCAGTGAACCGTGAGAATGCCCACAACAGAATTCAAAGCACAGCTGCCTGGTGCGACGCGCATTCATAGAGACCCCGAAATCTCTTGTCATCACACAGGACGATTCTTCAGCCAGAGGCTTCTTAGCTTTCTCAAAGTAATTTTACCTAGTGGCTAGTTGGTTAATGACATCGGTATGCTTATGAAGAACAGGTACGGGGCCATCGGTAGTAGGGTAGCAGTGCTTCCCTTGCTAAACCACTTGGTAAAAACAAAAAAATTATTAAATATTCAGTATGTAACAATCAAAAGATTTACAATCAATGTTTAACAATCAAAATAATAAAATTTATTTTCCTACAAAATACAAAACTCCATTGCTACTATGGATCAAATGGTTCTATTTTATAACAGTCCAACTACAGAGCTTCCAAGGTGAATTTACAGCGACGCAACGAAAACTCAAACGTTTTACTACAAACTACAGGCACTGAATACCATTCAATTCAAAACATACAGTTCATTGAGATATACTACACAGAACACTGAAGTGATCTTGCTTAGACGCTTGCCAGATCCACTTAGACGCTTTGCCTAAATGGTGCCCACAAAAATGTTGCAATCAATGTACTCACGTAGCATCGCGGACGCTGCTCAGATCACAGCATCTTGGTGGATAGAGAAATACAAAAAAAAACCCTTGCCCCAACCACCCGCAAATCTTTGTTAATGAATGAACTTAATACGCTGAAAAGCTAGCAGCGTCTCTGTTATGTTGCTGTTTCCCCTCATGATTTCTCTGTAGACTATATTCTGGTCCTCTTCTTACGAGCCGTTCCCCTTACGAAATGACGCATTTTCTGCTTTGTTCACATGTATACATGTACGGTGCAAGCTATTGTGATGTTCATGTGGAGAATAGAATAGTAGGAGTTACATTTTTTTATGTGCATTTTTCCCCAGACCGGTTTTTGTGTCTGCTTTGGGTTTGCTTTCCCAAAAGACGTAGTTTTTCGGTTCTGGTGCTTTGGGTGAAACGACCACTTGATTAATTTGGACGCCTCTGTTGATGCTGGAAAGTCATCCGCGTTTCTGTTATGTTTCTGTTTTTCGTCACGACCTACGTTACAAAATTTGTAGATTATCTTCTGCTCCTCTTCTTACGAGTTGTTCCCCTTCTGATTTGAAGCTTTTTATGCTTTATTCGCATAGTGTATGTACGGTGCAAGTTATTGTGATGTTAATATGGTGAATATGTAGAAGTTAAATTGTTTCGTGTGCAATTTTCCCCAGATTGGTTTTTTATATCTGCTTTGGGTTTACTTTCGCAAAATGAGTTTCTCGGTTCATGTGTTTCGGGTGATATGACCACTTAAATGCTTTTGCCTATGTTATTTTTATGTTGAATTTCTGAAGTGCTTTCTTTAGCATTTATAGTTAACATTAGGTTCGTTTTTTTATGTCTTCTTCGCAAAAAAACGCACCTGTTATAATTCTTTTGACTTGAATTTTTTATATGGCCAGTATTAATACGATCGGTTAAAGATAGATAAAAGGATAGTTTTTAAAGTAAATTGTAGCATAAAATTAGTTGAAGTGAGAGCGTATTGAATAGATTCTGTTTCGAAAAGTTGATATTTACCCGTTGAATATGGTTTTAAAGTGGAAAACCCAAATTGCTGTGATTGGGCCATAGAGGATTTACTCCGGCAATCTTTTTCATCTAGATCGATTGAGCGGAAAAACGATCTTATTGATTCTTGGCAACCAAGACCACTAATTTCGTTCAGTGAACTGTTCGCAATAGGTAGCTATATTAGGCAATTTTGGCTTTAGTTTCGGCCGTGGCTTTAGTTTCGGCCGAAACCGAAACCGAAACTCACGTGGTCAAGTATAAAATTCCTTAAAACTTAAAATACTGAAATTTGGTGCATTTTACTCATTATTCTGCATTAATTAGGACATGAAATGGAAACACAGTATATTTATTTTGTTGTAATCATTTATTTATTATAATATAAAAAAATATTAATAATATTTTTATTATTTTTTCAAATTAAGTTCTCATAGCAAAATGTTTATCAGTTATCAATAATCAAATCACTAATTGTTACTGTTTCATTACATACTAAGTATTGGTATTTTGAAATCTTATTAATTAATACTTTGGTTTGTATTTCTACTTAGAAGAATCATCAATCTCTTTTAGGTACCTCTTATATAAAAATAATAATTACTAAATAATATTACTATTAGACTCTTAGTTCCAGTCTCAACAAAGATAATCAAATCACACATTTAGAATTAACAAAGATACCTAGATCACAATTAGTAGGACAGTCATACTTACATTTTGAATTAAGTAACGCACTACTAAACTACAGTAAACATTTAAGTTGAAAACAGTTATAAAATCAAAAAAAAAAAAACTTCTAAATATCTTATATTTAGGGTTACTTTTTTGGTTTTTCGTATTATTAATATTCATAATTAAAAAGTCTTATATTGTACGCCAAGAAAAGCAGTTTGTCTACGTTTTCGCCACGTAAATTATTGCGACGATCCGAGTATATTTGGCCAGCAGCACTGAACAGTTGCTCACTCGGGACACTGGTAGGTGGAGCTGAAAGGTATTTTAAAACTGCACTTCTTAATATAGGATATGGACTGCTGTTCCAATAACTGTATATGTCAGCATTGCGTTTTAATAATGGCTCCGACAGGTAAGACTGAATCTTTTCTTTCAAAAAGTGTTTTATGTCTTCAGATTCTGTGGTCTCTGTTTGACTAGACGTTATATCGTGCACATCCCAAAGACTCTCTTTTTCTTGCTGTATGTGGTGAGCTTGCGAGACACATGTAGTGGAAGCCGAAGAAACATTGGCGTTATCAGTGCTGCGGGATGATTGTATGCTGACTTCAGACTCAGTCAAGAAAGATATTAGCTCTGTAACAGCAATGTCCACTTCATTGGAATTAAGGTATTTAGACTTGAACCTTGGGTCCAATATTGTAGCTACCATCAACGAAGGGAGTTTTTTCAATGACGAAAATCTTATGTTCATGGACTCGTATAGTGAATTTTTCATGTTGATCATCATATCGTTGTCTCTTTCACAGCGAACTTGCAATTTCCGGTTTAATAACGATATCAAAGGTATGACAATCGAAATGCATGCATTATCAAATGATAACTCAAGAGTGGCTTCATAAAAAAATCTCAACACGGATGTGAGGTTCTTTACAATGACCCATTCATTAGATTGAAGAGAATCAACCTTACCATGTTCAACACAGTATAAGTTAACTGCATTTTTTTGTTCCAAAAGCCTTTGCAGCATCAAATACGTGCTGTTCCATCTCACATCAATGTCTTGCACCAAGGCATGTTCTGGCAATCCGCATTGTTTTTGACATTCCGTCAATTTCCTGGTTGCTGGCTCACTGTGATGGAAATGGCCGACGATTTTTCTACATTTCTGTAAGAGGTCTTTTATTTCGTCTTGTGAAAATAGCGCTTGTTTTATGACAAGCTGAAGCGTATGTGCGACACATCCTATAGATTCATATTGATCACGCATTGCGCGAATCATGTTAGCGGCATTGTCACGTAGGACTAGAAAAATCTTGCCTTGTAAACCCCATTCGTTTACCATATCTGTAAATTTTTGTTCGATATATTGACTGGTATGGTTTTGTTCTAGCACACATGCACCTAAAATCACTGTGAGACGTTTATCATTTATGATGAAATGAGCTGTGAAACTGAGAAGTGAACATGTTTTACATGCGTTGGTCCAAATGTCGGTAGTAGCACTCGCCCACTTACTCTGTGCCAATAAATCCTGTACTTTTAATCTAATTCTTTCATATGTTTTGGGCATAAGTGACGTTCTAAAATATTTTTCAGATTTCAACCGATATTTGCGAACTCCTTGAGAATCAGATAAATTAAGTCGGCGGAATGCTTCACCTTCCACCAAAGTATAAGGCAGCATGTCCACGATTATGAGATCCATTATAGTTTTGTCAATCCTTTTTGTAATTTCATGATCATCAGGCCACAGTACAACTTTAGGCTTAGAGGTCAAACTTGGAATGGTTGTCTGAACAAGAGTCGACTGATCTGAGCTCGATTGTTGCAATGATATGCTTAAGTCTGTTCGCTTCAATTTTGCTTCACTTTTGAAATCGTTTAATTTTGATAAACGTTTTAGTACTTGCCTGTATTCCTTGTCATGAAATTTTGATAAATGCAGCTTCAGTCCGTGTAATGTTTGTTTTTTTGGTTCGTGGCTTCCTAACGAATAGGACTTGCTACATATCTTGCAAACAGCTTTTGATGTATCACTGATACTTTTGTCGAAGTACTGCCAAATCGGATTTTTTTCTCTTTGCGACATCAGCCAATCAAAAAAAAAACGAGAAAAATATTGAACTGGAGCTGAGATATGATTTCCATTGCTCGTTGGAAGAACTTTCTGCCCTTTGCGGAAAATTTGGCAAGGAGAGGTTTTTTTGGCTTCCTTAGAACTTTGGATGAATTTTAAGTGCCTGAAGGTAGTGCGACACTAGTAATAGCATTAGTTGATAGTCAGGCCGCCTCTTTTTCGTCACTCAGGCCATGAACGAGCTTCTGAGCTTTTCCCGAAGTAGGCTTCGGAACCAATCCAAATAAAATAACTCAAAATAATGATAACTGGATGCTCGGCGAGTGTTTTGGATGTTGGCTTATTTACCATCTTGCACCGCCTATCTGTTTCCAAAAGTTAAATCAACTTAGTGATCCCACAGTTGTTTTTGCCAGCATGGAGGCCATAAGATGACTGACACAGGCCCTTATGGAGACATGTACTCAAAAAGAGATCGGTGATAAACAGGAGTCCGCTTCAACTGAGCGTTATTATGAACCCCTCCAGGGTTTTAACTAGTGCTGGGCGTTTCTGTTGTTTTCAAAAAACGAAAACGAACTGTTTTTTTTTTCAAAAACAACTGTTTTTTAAAACTGTTTGAAAAAAACAGTTTGAAATAACGAAAAGAAACAAATTTTATGCTGTACGACAATTAGAGTTAGTTATAACTAGGTATAACCAGGTATAACTAGGTAACTAGGTACTAGGTATAACTAAGTATAACTAACACATACTATGTATAACTAGTACGAGTACGAAAAAATACCTGTTCAAAATACCTGTTTGAAGTATGTACATATATACCTACAATGCATACGATTTGCAGTAATGTAATGAAACGGACTAATATGCAATGTTCCACTCTCCAGACACAACGTTCCCAAGCTAGAATGGTGATGGTGCAAGACTACCTTCAAAAAATACCGAGTCATTAGTCTGTGCAGCTTGTCCGAAACTTTCCAATGGTCGGTCATTTATTTGGCAAGTCTTTCTCCAATCTAGGGGCCATCTAAAGGAAAACGATCAAATTCAATCAGTTTAATTTGTTTTTCATTTTATTATATGCAAAAAACGCCTCCAGTACTCGTTCAAATGACAAAAGTAAAAAAATTACTAAGATAGGACCAACTAATCCTGTTGTCATCTATATAACTTTTCATCGAGCGATCTCTGATACCTAACTTTTCCTGGCTAATCTAAAACAGTCGAATTTCTACTTCGCCTCACTGAAGCATGAAGTTTTATCAACCTCTTCCGTAAGACTGGGTATAAGTCTAGGGGCACCTTACCTCCCGTGGTCTCGTAAATTTTACAACCCCGGTAGGTATGGAGACACCCTCGTGGTTACCTGCAGTCACGAGGAGGGCCTCAACACACCCGGAGACGCCAACTGATGAGCCAAAAAGGAACTCAACCTTTTCCTCCTTGGCACTTTTAGTGCCACTTTTAGTTTTTCATTTTGCCGTATCTTCGAAACTAGACCGCTTTTTCCCAGACTTGTATGGAAATTTCGCCCGAAACAACTCAGAAAGGTCCCCAAATTCATGCTAAATCAAAAAAAAAAAAGTTTTGTAAAAAATTGACTTTTTGCCCAATTTCCCCTATCAAAATTTTTTGCCCTTAAAATATCACTAATATACTCTCCGACCACTTCTAATCATCGAAATCGCCGTGAAGGCAGTTTTTGCCAAACTATGGCCAAAAAATTCCTTGCTCCCCTACAAAACCGAAATTTCTATATCACAGCAATAGGTCTTGGCTCGTTATGTCCCAAATCACTCTAACCCAAAATTGGCCGATTTTGTCCGATTTCAGCTCCTTTTGCCCTAAAAACTTTTCGAATATTTGAATAAAATACTTGCAAGTACGAAAATACTCGCAAGTACGAAAATACTCGCAAGTACAAAAATACCGTTTTCCTCAGCTAAACAGATTTCCACTGCCAAACAGTTCGTTTTAACAAACGAAAAACGGTTCGTTTAAAAAAAAACGAAAAACGATGAAAAACGATTCGTTAAAAAAAAACGATTCGTTTAAAAAAAAACGATTCGTTTGAGAAAAACGAAAAACGATTCGTTTTATAAAAATGATTCGTTTTAGAAAAACGATTAGTTTTAGAAAAACTATTCGTTGTAGAAAAACGGTTTATTTTAGAAATGCTGTTCGTTTTAGAAAAACTGTTTGTCGCTATTTGGAAAAACTGTTCGGTGGTTTTTTGCAGCCAAAAGTTTTTTTCATACTGTTTGGCGTTTTTGAGCCCATCACTAGTTTTAACCGGTCACGAAAAGATTTCAGTCTGTCGCTACCGAAAACCAAGAAAACAAAAATAAAAAATCGTCCAAAAATGCGAGACACCAAACTTGATTCCTTATATTGGTTTCTCTTGCGCCAAATGAGAATTGGTCTAATAGTGGTCGATTTACTGATTTTTGAGCAAAATAATGGTCGTCTCTTCTCCTTGACAAGTTCAGAGCCCTCCATAGATTTGAGAGCTGCCTAAAAAGGTCAGTTAGTTAGTATATGAAAGAACTCTTTGAAATATGCCTGGATATTTCTTTAAATATGTTTTTCTTTCGTTTGAAAGCCGTTTTCGATAACTTTATTCTTTTATTTTTTGCTGAGTAGTATCCGATAATGTGCCTTCAATTCTTTTTCATCTAACAGACTTTTCAGTATTGCACATTAGCATTATTAGTACATTATTCTCGAATGAATCATCTATAAATTGAAAATTTCGGAGTACATAAATCCAAACAGCTTGTATTTTTACTAGATACTGATATTTTTCCAAGCTGGTCAACACTTCATTGATTCGGTAAGAGAATAGATCAAAAGCGAATAGATGTAAGATCCGTTGTCCCGACAATAATCTGGACTAAAAATGCACAAATATTTATATTTCGCTACGATTTTATGAATAAGGAGATAATCACTTTCTAGACAAACTTGTTTTAGTTTAAAACTAAAAACGTAATATCTTATTAGAATCCAGTTTTTCGCACAGAATTTATTTTTGTCGGGCGAAATGTAAAAGTTCAATTCCTTTAGTTAACAATAGAATTGAAAACACGAAAAACTGGCAACGATCAATGATTCCTTATACGTTTTCATAAAAGTGGCAGATGTTTCAAGGTTATTTCATTAAGAATGTACACATGCTTATCTCTATTCGACCATTTTCATAAACAAAACTTTTGTTTCAGGTATTGCAAGTGCATCGCAAACAGATGAGTAAACAAGAGCACTTGTTGAAACAAGTTTACTTGGCCGTTAATGAATGCTTTGAATGTAGCAAATCTAATAGATTCACTGTAATTTTTAATCCTCGAGCTTAAAAACATGAGTTATCGGTAATGCATCAAAGAATTCTTGAGCTACATATACTAGATTTACGTGCTGATAAATACACACCCACATTGGGCGCTTTTAATTCATTTCACGTATACCTCAGATCTACTGATTTTCATCTCTAGCATTCCATTTACAAGGCACTACTAATGAGTGTCTCTCATTCAAGGTTTCTTAGTGGATTCAGCGAAGAGCAAATCATATGCTCGTCGAATGAGATAATTTAAATGTAGGTACCTCTTTTCTATCACCAATCTAGACTTTTCATTGATTTCAACGTATTTTTAGAATATGACGAATTTCCCGTGGAAAATGGTCTACGTTTGTAAAATGATGCTATGAAATCAATTCAGCCTTTGAATTTGTCATCATATAAAACCAGTTGTCATCATATAAAACCGCTCCAAAATAGTATTTACGTCAGTTCACATTTCGTGGTCTTCGCAAGGCCATAAAAATGTATCATATCAACAACGTTGACATTTTATGACAAATACATTTATTCGTCTTTTGTAAAAAACAAGAAATTCGTAAATAAATAGTAAATCTTAATGATAGTAAGTGAAGCGCACATTCGTTTTGTTGATCACGAATGCACATGCATGTGCTTTTATTTGTCTTGGGTAATGTCGATGTTTTTTTTTAGTCTTTCCTTGCGCAATTTCAATGTCTTCTTTGAAACAGATTAGCTCTTTGCAATATCTTAGGGCTTCGTGTTGATAGGGCATGAAACTGACTTTCGGTAGTGGGATGAATGTCAATCGGAAGACCAGTTTGACCAAGGGATCCAACGACTGAAGTCAAAGGTGCAACACCTCCTTCCGTTATATGTGTTGATCCACCAAGTACATCGTATTGGGCTACGAAAGAAGAAGAAGAATTGTTTTTAAATGTTCAGAACTTTTGAATGATTTAAATAATTTTCTACATATTTTGAAAAATTTCATGAAAATATGTACGACTGTAAGGAATGACTACAGCAACATAAAATAGTCAAAAATTCTTCAGCATAATTTTTTCGCTAATTAGTTTGCTTAAATTAATTTGAAAATAAATGTTAAACGCGTCAGCAAATTATGCAAAAAGTCGTTTCATCAATTCAAAAGACGTATCATTTGAGCTAAACGACATACATGATTGATAAATTTTATGGGAAAAAATCCAAGAGAAAAAAGACCGATTCATTGTTTTTTCTATGAGGGCCTTGAAACACAAAACCATTAAAACCAATCAAGATCCCGTTTCAGGTAAGACTAAGCTAGTTGATGGCCTTCAAACTTAATTTGCTACAGCATGATAATGAAGCTCGTGAAACATCTAGAAAATGTCGGCATCATATGTGAATGATGGCACATCATGTTTTTCATTTTCACAAATTGCCACTTGAAAAACTAAAGCAAACATAAATCATAAAGCGGACTATCTCGCTTTTCCGATATCATCTTACATTTTACATAAAATTTGCTGCATCACATCTCAGTTCATAAATTACGAAAAAAATTAATTAATCTTAATGTTCAAATTACCTTGGATAGTTTGCTGAGCATGAATAGCCTCCTCCGGGGTCTTGTACTTAACGAAAATAACCTCAGGTTTGCTTGGTTCGGTCGGTGGTGGCTGTTCGATTTCGTTGATAAGTTCAGTTTCGGCCTTCTTAGATAGAACGTAAATAACGGTCTTTTCCTCTTTAGGAGCGAAAGAGGCAGAAATCCTAGTAACTGCGGGTTGAGCTGGAGCCTTGATGAAGACTACGCGGTATGTTTTTTGCGGTTGTCCGATCGCTAAATGTCTGACTCGCACCTCTGGAGGCTCTTCAGGAGCGGAATGGTATGAAATGTATTTGTTGATAATCGGTGGTGGGAAGGCGGCTTCCGGAGCAGCATAGCCTCCAGCGAAACCAAAATCTCCACCAAAGTATGGACTGGCCGTGCTTAATAATCCATGATCTCCTAGAGGATATATTTCCGGACCTGGTGCCGCGTAAATTGGTGCGAAAGAAGAGGAATATCCATGCGCGGCGCCAAGACCATAGTGTGCTCCACCGAACGCCGGGTAGGCAAGAAGCACTACCAAACAGAGCGATCCCTGCAATAACGAGCAAACAAAAAATGTAGTTCACAGCTCCGATTTGATTTCACTTTTGAATCAATGACCAAAATTAATGCACTTACCAAAAATGCTCGCATATTTCACTTACACTCTTCTAAACACAATGAAAAATTTGTAAACAAACGTTATCAACGAACTCGATGACAGTCACCGTTCAACTAGTTCTTCCGAATTTTCAAAAATGTCTTTTATATAATATGCAAATCAGATCGTCGAGCTATGAGTTGAAATGAAAATCAGCATTAGCTTACGCGAATTCATCATCAATACGGAATGGCGTGAGTGAGTTTAGGTGTGATTGTAGGCCAGTCGAAATGTCTCCGGTTCAAACAATAGCCGGCTCAACGAAAACGTCGATTTTTGCGATAGCAGCGGTCCATCACCTTCCGAAAAGTTAAATTTTACGCTAGTTATGGTTTGTTTGGATAAGCTCATATTTTTATATTTCTCGCAAAGATTGTTTTTGAATTTAAATCACTAGAAAATCTTTAATTTGCCATCGAAAATCTTAAGCACATATTTTAAATAATTTGTAAGCATTGTAAGCATTGCCTTGCTTAGTAAAAAAATTTAGCACACAAAAATTTAGTGTCATATAAAATAAATTTCAATTGAAAATGTGAGTACAAGGAGTTCCAATGATTGTGAAGAAATCACTTCGTGAAAATGACAAAGCGTAAATTGATAAGTATGAACTAAATTAATTTTTGAAGAAAAAAGGCCTACCTAGGCGTCTTTTTCCAGTAATTCTGCCCCATAGACTCTACAAGCATGGTCTTTTTGGCTAATGCAACTTGATGGTGCCTGTGTTATATAAGTGGCCTCAAGGTCACGACACCGCTCGAAAACTTCTTTGCTGTATTGGCGCATCATCAATCTTCCTGCGGAAGCCAAATATGCATCGGAGAATTCTCCCCTCGACAGATAAGAGCTGAAATTCCTTTGCTAAGAACCCATATTATCAACGAATACATGAAGACTGGCAAGACCATGGACTTTCACTAGAGAAGCTTAGCTTTTTGAGGAAGCTTGAGTGAAATAGCTTTTGTGCACTGAAGAATGCTTTATTTATTTATTGATCATATTCAACAAAAATTTAATTACTGAATTTAGAAGGAAAAATAATAAGAAAAAAAATCAAGATGAAACATAATTCTTTAGAAAAATTTTGAAAGCGTGTAATGCTGGCGATGGAGGACCAAACTGTAGCTCATTGCGCTGTCTCCGTGAAAGCAACAGCGGAGAATAAAAAAATGATGTCATAGCGCGCAAATAGCACACTAAACACAAAAAAGGAACGCGTGCCATGCATGGCTACACGAACGGAAACGTGGCTACTAAGGTCAGATCCAAATTCAATCCAAAAAAAGTCTCCGTGACTCGAGAGAAAGAAGATGTAGGAGCAAAATAACAGTTAGGGAGCTGAGATTTAAAGAATAAAGTACGAGTAAAGCTGCATTGAACAGACTCCAAAGCATTATTTGAATAGACGTAATGAGGACACCAAACCTGACAGCAATATTCAAGGACACTATGCACAAAGCAACGAAAGAGGTGTGCACAGGTGCAAATATTAACGAAGACTTTAGAGAGAGGATCTAATTATGAAGCTTGATTAAGTTTATTTAAGCTAAGGTTCAAATATTATACCAAGTTCTTTAAAACTATCAAGAACAATAAGAGGAGAGCCAGAAACAGAATAGAAGTAAAAGTAAAAGACATTTTGTGACATTTCGCGGTGTTCAAGGTGAGAGCAGGGGTAGCGCGCCAAGTATGCAAGCTATTAAGATCGTTTTGTAAAAGCGTACTTATGACTCGGTCATAAGAAACATCTTGAAATCGTCAGCATATAAAAAAAGAAGATCGGATTAAAAGAAAGATATCGTTCGTTTGTGAACAACAGGGAGAGAAGAGGACCAAGGTAAGACCTTTACAGAACACGTATTGCAGAAAAAAAAGGGAATTGAAGAGCAGGAATTAACTTACAATACAGGTACGACGAAGATGTAAGAAGTAAATTAACCAGCTAAGCCATCTTTTGAAGAAGGAGATTGGTTGACAGAGTCAAAGGCTTTTGAGAAGTCAGTATATAGTACGTCGTTCGTAGCAGATGCGACCATATGTGTAAAGGAAAGAAGGCTGGTTACAGTGGATTAACCTTTAGTTTGGCTGGACTAGAGTAGATTGGATAAAAGGATAGACTCTCTTGTAGACAACTTTCTCAAGGAAAGATCCTTGACTAAGCGAGAGATTAAACAAGGAAGAAGGGAAATGGGACTGTAGTTTGAGAAGCATAAACGATATTGGGAAGATGTTGGCAATTTTCGAGAACGAAGGGAAACAGCCAGAGGATTGAGTTATGTTGAGAAGATGAAAAGAATGTCGAGAAGATGGAAAGAGGGACGCACAAAAATGATGATGAAAGAGATTTAGCTAGGATATTTGGAATACCCTCGGAACAAATACCAGTATTGACATCGATATCGTACATCAGAAGTTCAATTTCTAAAGGGTTTGTTCGAAACAAACGCAGTTCAGGAAAAGATGTGGAGAGAAGATTTTGGGAAAGAGTATTGCTTTGAGGTTAGCTGCTTAAAACCGTGCGCAAATACTTCCATCGTAGTTGTTATCGGCTGTAATTTTGAAACCTAGAAAGGAAAATGTTTAAATTTTAAAGCTTCATTCACCTATCTTTTTTCGGACGTGTGCTTTTTTGTGTCTTTATGTTGATTGCATTTGCTTAATTTACGTGCAGGCTTATGTTTTTAACCGCCCCCTGGATTTCCTTGGGGCAAATCAGTCTAAAGTTCCAATCGTGAGGTATATTCATACTGTATCATAGCTAGTTGATGAGCCACATTAGGCAATTTTGCGAGTTTTTTTGTTATTTTTAAGCCGTTGGATCGTACAGTCTCTTTGATGGTTGGTGGTATTAGCTCAAGCCTGTCGTCAGCTAACGGGACCTCTAGCTGATCACCTTCATCCTTGTTTAGCAGATCACAAAAGAACTGAACCCAATCGCTCCAGTGTTTCCGACTGGTCACAAATCAGATTTCTTTCTTTATAGTTGCAAGCTGAGTAGCAAGCTGTCTACTGATAAAACTTCTGCGCCTGATGCGGCTGGTAGAATTCCCGCGCCTGATGCGGTTTCGCCCTGTATTGGTGAACTCTTCCGGCTTTACGCTCAGCAGCTAGCTTGCAGTCACCGTCAAATCAGTCATTGTGACCGTTTTTATGACTAGAGCCTTATGCTGCCCTCACATTATGGACCATCATCTGCCATACAATGCTTGCAATGATGGCGACCATCACACAAGTATGACTCTACACAATGGGCCATTAGAAAAGCCGCTCTGAAAACCATCCAAGACCATCGCCATTTCCATGCTTTGCCACTATAAGCCATCGCCCGACTACACACTGGGCTACATAATGGCTCACACACCTGTGCCACATGATGGCTCACAAAGTGGAGCCAGCATAAAACATTTACGGCCGCCCCAATGAAAGCGTTTTTTAGGTGCTGCTAGACGACATTTACATGGACTTCAACTCCATGGTTACTCCAATTATCAGTGATTGCGGTGTCCATGGCTGACTGGTAGTTATTTTGAGTGTCAGCACCTGTCAGAGCCTTTGTCTTGGAAATTACAGCTGCTTGGGTATCTTCCAACTAAAGCTACTTTCCGCAAGATTTCGAGAGAGTTAAATGCAACTTTCTCATTAGATAGCAAGCAACGCTTATAAACGTATCTCTATTACTGACAAATCTACGCATTGTTCACTTTCAGAATCCATCGAAAGAGATAACAAACCAAACAACAACAAAAAACCAAAATAAAAAAAAAACACGCTAACCCAAAAGTGTTGGGCCTAAAATACCTTTATAAAAGCTGATTGCTCCGTGATATTCGAGCAAACTCACATGAAAAAACTACAAAAGCTCCACCGTATTTCCAGTTACCCGCTTCAATAGCTACTTGACGTAGGATTTAGAATGCTGATATTATGGGCAGTATCTTGACCAAAACTTCCACCTGTCTGGAAAACGTGGCAATCGTTATTGCCACAATTCAAAACAGTCCCAACACATTTTAAAGCATGTACGTCAATTTAATTTCACCACCCTTTGGGTCTGTTGCTTTTGAGAAGGTTCTTCTTAAGAGAAAGCTCATATAGCCTCAAGAGCAGAGCATCGGCTCTTAGTATGTGGGATCAATTATCCAATTCCAGGTACGGACAGGACATCGTGCACTGAACTTTGCGATAACCTTGCTCTAAACAGGCACCTAAGCAATTAAGCTAGGAGCGAAATGAGGAACGAAGCTAATCATTTCACACCTATAAACACTTCGATTATCAAAATACACATCCAATCATTAAGCTTTGCTTTTGCTTCTGTAGAGACGGATGTCGATCCTGAAAATTATTAAGCTAATACCGACCAACCAATATGGTTTTTACTGACACCATGTTACTTCCGAATTGGTTTTTGGACCGTTTCGCTAATTGAAATATTGTTTGAAAATTAAAAATAATGTTCGACTTTTCCTTCGATGTTCCTAATATTTTTGATACAGAGTTTCAGTAATGATCAATGCACAAGATAAAAAAAAAGTTTTTGACACTATCCTATCTTCCTGGCGGCATTCAAACCACTTCTAAAACGCAATTTTCGGCATGAATTTTAGCTCCTTCAGCGGCTCTGTCCTTATTTTTTCAATGTTGGCAAAACGGAAATAGGAAGAAGTCACAGTGGGCCATGTCCGATATAATACGGAGGTTGAGGTACCATAATTGAAGCTTGAGTAGGCTAGTGAGTAGCAGGGCCATCTTTGCGCATGGGCACACTGGGCAAGTGCCCAGGGCCCCGCGATCTATGGGGCCCCTTCTTTCCAGATCATCAGCCGATAAATATATCTATTTTCTGAAAATTAAACTATAATAACCTGACTATACTTAATAATTATCTATCTGCGTTTAGAGTAATCTCACGAACCAGGGGTCTCTATCTGTGCTAGTAGCCCAACGGGAATCGCGGTAATGTATTCTGGGGGAATGTATGAGTCAAACAATGCTGGTAATGCAAATGTAATGTGCTAGAAAGCTATTTTCCAGCAATTATACGATATACTCGTATACATGACTTGGAGCATGGGAATGCTGCAAGGGAGAAAGCTCATATGCTATAAGTCCATGACTGGCCAATGAACATCACTCGCAGAAATAAGGAGAAAAGAACTTGCGAGCATACATCAGCTATGGGTCTATATAAAGCGGAAAGATGAAAATTTCGGAGCATTTCAAATCATCACCGGTAAGTAAAATGTATGAAAAACAAGAGTATTAATTCCCCCTAGTAGCAAAGAGCGTGCGCTATTGGAATTTCCAGTGAGCGTCACAATCACTCAGCCACACATGCAGAGATACGATCGGCCGCCGGCCAAAGCTTTAATTCGTATTCACCGTAGATGACGGAAATGCGAGAATACGATGTCGTACTTTCCAAAAAGCTCTTATACATAAAGCTATAAAGCTAAAAGAATAAATTTTCCATTGCATAAATCTTCCCAGCCTAGGACATGCAATGTTAAAAAGAAAACAACATGCAATGGTCCGTTAATGCTTCCACGTATTACGCGAAATGGTTACCGAATATATCCGTAAGCATTATTTTTCCCGTTGGGAGGTGACCTCTCTAAATTATTTGTGAATGAATAAATCAGTGTTGGTCAAGCCTATACTCGCAGGTAAATGAGCTTTTAAGCTTTAATATATGTATATGACCACACTTGTAACGATCATCTTATTAATCTTATGTGTTAATTATTGTAAAAACAGCTTTAACGCAAATTTTGAGTTGTGTGAGGTTGTGCATCACTGGAATAATCTGAAGAGGGCTTAACAAACTGCGGGAACTCAGAGAATTTCACAATCTACTTGTTCTTCGCTAAGTCCTATTAATTAGGAAAAAGAGATTGAACCATGTTGTACAGAAGGCGTCCGTGCCTACGGAAAAATGCAATAACTTCAACCAATAACTGTTTTAATTGAGCAACAGCAGTCATGCAATCCAGAAAATCTTTCACAAGACCCTGCCGATTATTTGAACGCAAATTTTACCGAAAAAATCCGCTAAATTTGGATTCGTCATCATCATCGTGGCACAACAGCCCGACGTCGGGCCTTGGCCGCCTGGATCGTATTCCTCCAATTGTCTCGGTCACGTGACCGCGTCCTCCAGTCTTGGAGCCCCAATAATTGCTCGGCGTCCGCACACACTGAGCTCTCCCAACGAGCTCTTGGTCTTCCTCTTGGCCTCGCTCCGTCAACTCGTCTTGCGTTCATGACATGTTTTGGCATGCGATCGTCATTCATGCGTTGCACGTGCCCAGCCCACTGTAAACGTTGTAATTTGACGATCTTGGAGACTTCCAGCTCATCATAAAGTTCGTACAACTCATTGTTGTACCGGATGCGCCATCCATCTCGGTCGCGAACAGCCCCGAAAATCCGCCATAGAACTTTCCGTTCGAAGGTGTCGATCCTATTTTCGGAGGCTTGGGTCAAGGTCCATGTTTCGCAACCATAGCACAGCACAGGTCGTATGATAGTTTTGTAAACGCGGAGCTTAGTTTTTCTGTGCACATATTTCGATTTCATAATGGGGAGGACCGAGAAGAATGTCTTATTTGCTAGTTGTATCCGTCGCTTGATTTCGTCAGTTTCGTTGGCGTCACTCGATAGATTGCTACCCAGGTAAACGAAGTTGTCCACGAATTTGGATTCGTAAAAGGTCCAAATTTCGCGGATTTTGAAACTAAAGATTGTGACTTTTTCGAAGCGTCCAGAGCCTACAAAGACATAAAAGATGACAAATCAGTAATTAAGTATTTCAATAAAGCACTATTTAATTGTTAATTAAAGAGCAATGAAAGTGTTGAAAGAAAATGGTTGCTGTATTCGCCTTCACAAAAATTTGTATTTTTGCTTTTTTGCTGTTTATTTAACCCTTCTGATGTAAATCTATGCTCTCCAGGTGGAAGTAATGATTGGAAAAATCACATAATTTTATACCATGAAAATAGCCCTGCACATAGGCAATCTATGATGACTTATCTGGGACGAAGTAAAGCAGTAGATAAAGTAAATACATACTTGCTATGTCAATATAAAAATGAAGTGGATACTGGAAAAAAGTGCTAAAACGGGTTGTCGCAAATGTAAAACTTTTGGCATTGAGAGGGCTTCCTTTTCAAGGTGATAATGAAATCCTTGGATTTCCCAACAATGGAAATTATTTAGGATGTGTGGTGTTATTAAGTGAATTTGATGAATTTCTAGCAGACTACCTAAAAAAAATTTGGGAATCCTGGAAAGGGACACATTTTTTCTTTATCAGCGAATGATTGTGATGGGTTTATTGGCGTAATGGGAAAACAGGTCATAAATTACATATGAATTTAAATTTGTTAAATATTTTTTGATTCGCGTTGACAGCAAGCCCGATCTATCTCATACTGACTAATTAACTTTTATAATTTGATATCTAAAAGACCGTGTTCCAATTGAAAGGTTTTTGGAACTCATACCTATCAAAGAGCATAAATCAGAATATTTAGTGGAAAGCATCTTGAAATTTTTCGAGAGTCATGATATACAAATCAAGGATTGCAGTGGGTAAAGCTACGACAATTTTTCAAATAAGTCAGGAAAATGTGCTGGTCTGCAAGCAAAAATTAAGGAGATATTTGAATTTGCTACCTTTGTACCATGTGCATCTATCGCAGAGGATTAAGAGCAGTGACAAGAAACTAGGCACAAGGCTCTTAGTTTATCTACTAAATATGTAAACCTGGAATTTATTAAGGAATTGAGACAAAATTGCAAAGAATTTACTGAAATTTATCATAATGATGTTAGCGAGAAAGAGTTAGATATGGAATGTCTGCATAGACAGAATACTTGAAAAGTCTCCAGACTAGTGAAAATTCAGAATCTTATAGCATTTCAGGAATATATCATCTTTTGAAAGAAGACAAAATTGAAGACTTGTTTCCAAACGTAAGAATTGCATTGATACTCTTACCTAGAAGCGAGCTTTTGCTCGCGCAGCAAAAGAGATGGCGTGTATCCAAGCTTAGCAACTACGTACTTTTTGATTGTTTCGGCCGAAGTACGATACGCCAACCTAGAAACGAAACTTTAATTGGAAGAGTTACAATCAGTGATGCCAATTTAGCTATTTTGTAGCAGATTTAGCTACAAAAAGAACCTGTTTAGCTACACAATTTTTCATTTAGCTATTGGCTACAAATTTAGCTACTAATTTATATATTATAAATAATCTAAATTTTTGCTTTAATTGCATTAATTTTCACTAGTTTATTGATATTTAAAACACTCAGTGCTTGAAAACAATCTCCTCAAATTCTAAGGTAAACGGTAATGTTTTAGGTAGATACAATAGCAGTTGCTTTCGATTTCCTCGATAAGCCTCTGGCTGTTCAAAATATCGCAAAATATTCACACGAGGGAAATTTTTCTCCCGATGAGTTGACATAGTGTAAAGTAAGTTTATCTCTGTAAAGGCGGCAAGTTTTCAGAAACTTCAACATACATACATATATATCCTTCAAAGTCAACTCATTGAAATATAGGCGGTTCACTGCCAAAATGTTGCTAAAGTCTAATGCAATAAATGGTGCAATGATGTGAATTTACGATATCACTTTCTATTATCGTTCTTATACGTTCTTCAATAGAGCGATCAGTATCAAGGATCATTAGCCAATGGTTAGAGCTAAAAATCCACTTCAGTATAGTCCAAACATCAGAAGAATGTTATTTGTCTAAAATGATTTATAGGGAGTATAACAATGATATAAACCTTTTATGTCTCTTATTTCTTCAACCCATTTTAAAAGATGCTTCAGTAATGAACAAAAAATTTGAAAGCAATTCTGTTCAGCCGACTAAGCTCCTTAACGATTTTTGTTTATTTATTGAAGGTTTGGCTAAAAAAATTGTGTATCCAGATTGTACAATTAACGTTTTGTCAGAAAATGTGGAATTAAATGACTACGTCCACAATAATGCCTATTTAGGATATAACTTTGAGCAAAAAATAGTTGGACTTCGAAGTAATAATACAATTTCAAGGTCAGATGAAGAAAATATAAGGCAGACTTGTATAGCATTTATAAAAAACTTAATAGAAGAGCTGCAATATTGATTACCTGATAATCTTAAAATTTTGCGAAATATTTTCCAATTTTCTGTGGAAAATATAAATTTAGTCGATGATGAAGACTTTATAGAAAATTATAAAGTTATTTGCGGCTGATAAAACATCTATTCAGAATATACTGGTACAGAAAAAACCATTATCAATCGTTAACTGGAGAGAAAAAGCTGATAGCAGAAAATTTTGGCTGGAGGTGTATAATTATAAATAAAGACGCAGTAAATATCAACCCGTTTAACGATCTCTGTGCGATTGCCTGTAGGTTACTAGTTCTTCCTTGGTCCAATGCAGAAGTTGAACGTATTTTTAGTCAACTTTCGATTGTGAAAACCAAACATAGAAATAAACTCAACTTAAAAACTTTGGATATAAATATGGGTTGAAACGGAAAAAAAATATGGGTTGAAACGGTCGCAAAAATGTTGTAAAGATTTTGAGTTCCCTCAGGAAGTATTGGCGAAAATCGGCACTTTAGACGCATATGTAGAGAACGAAAATGAGTTTATAAATTTTGATATATTACCCCAGCTTGAAGAAGATTTTTTTGACATAAATATAATTTAAAAATGGTTTTGTGAAATATTTAAATTGCAAGCATGAGTTACGGTTAACAACAAATGAATGAGCTTAGTATTAGTCATAGTTCATAGCATTAAATTAATTAACTGCTCATTATCCGATGCACATTTAATATTTTTCTACATGAACTATAAAGATTAGCTTAATAAAACTGTTTTCCAGAACCTTTGGTTCTTTTATTGTTGAATTTAGCTACACTTTTTAGCTACAAAGTGAATATTTTAGCTATTTTTAGCTATTTTTTCCCTCAAATCTAGCTACAACGGCTGGAAAAAAGTTGGCAACACTGGTTACAATCTCCATTTCTGGAAGCGTAAGCAAAGCAGCAGCAGAAGCGGAAACGTGGTGATTCGTTGAGATGCTATCCTGCAGTGAAGAGGGTGCAGTTTGCACAGTCTGGGTAGCAGATAAAGATGAAATTGAAATGCCTTGTGTCGTGTCAAAAAATACTTCTAGCTCGCTTACCCACTGGAGCAGGCCATCAATATATTTAAATTAATAGGTTTGTCAATGAATGGTTGTTGATTATTCATTGCCTTCAAGACAACACATTTTTAATTGTGGGTATGATGCCAGTTTACTTAATTTCACAATCCTAGTTTTTATTTGGAATAACGGTATTTTGACGTATGGTGTTTTCCAGCTTCAAAGTATTTGGAATAACGGTATTTTGACGTATGGTGTTTTCCAGCTTCAATTTTCTTCAAATACCGAGACGTTGGCATTGGTTGAGATCTCTACTTCACTAATACATCCTTGTTAACAAGGCATCATCTATGGTTTGCAATGTGGGTATCGTAACATTGGACGCATTTTGAGTTGATAGTCTTCCATTCGTACCAGTGGTATTTGCGGTGGTTCAGGGTACATTGCGATCAAATGGATTTCCACAAATAAAGCCCCACAAGGGAATTTGTTTCATAATAAACATTAAATTTGATAATGTAAAGCGCTACTTCTTCCTTGGTCATTCAAAGTGAAATGAATACATAATATTGTAACTATTACAAAGGCTATAAAATAAATAACAAAAATTGTGGTAAATTATCTGCCAGTTGGAAAAAAACTAATGTCGCCAAAAAATACAGTCCCTTCTAACGATTTATATAATCGAAAGTTTTGTGCAAATAACAATTTTGGAACCACTGCAAAGAAAGACTTATATTTTCAGCTTGTGTTTGTAAAAACTTACTAAACGAGCATGTTGAAAACAGCTTTACATGTCACACTTCTACAACGCACACATATTCAGGTCGATTCGAAGTGATATGTTTTTAGTTTTTGGTGTGTAGCCTTGCCACAAAACTATTGTTTTGTCTACAACATCTTAACAGGTACATTTATGAAGACGTTTACAGTTGTATGAAATGAACCAGTACTGGACATAAACTACGATACAAACTTTCAATTTTTTTTCTAAGACGATGACAAATTTTCATTTTATAATGAGCCGGGAGGTGACCCTTCCTAGCGTGGCTAGACAGATTAGATGTATGCACAGTTTTTGAACTCAGTTTTTTTGCCGGCTAGCTGCATTAGTAAAAGTGAGTCATTTTTTTCTAGCTGAATGTAGATCAATTGAGTCAAATGAGATGTTAATTAATCTTGTGACGGTGACCTTGGTTTGTTATACTGTTTCATTTTGGGCTGCATTTTGAACATTAACTCGGCAACTTTAATCATCAGAGTTCAACTAGCTTTCGGTTCAATGGTCAATCGATCGATCGTTTTGCAGAATAGATGTGGCGTTGTCCATCAAATGCCACCGTTAAATCATGTCAATTTTCAACAATTGGCTCCAACTGTTGTGGTTAACAAGAAAAATCCTTTACAATCAATAGTTACTAATAGTTAATAGTAACAATGTTTGCGAAAATGCATTTTATTATAGTATTAGATAAATTGAAAACATGACATACATGCTTGACATCAAAACTTAACGTATTGTAATTAGTTTTGATAAATGCATCTTGTGGTGACTGTATGCGTGTTTGTTATGCGAAAAACATTTTGCAACACTTCATGTTTCATCAAACTTTTAGTTTGATTGGAATGCGTAAAATTAATATATTCATTCAGTAGACAAAAACAAATTATCAAATATCAATAATATGCAATGATCACCATGGGCTTTATTTCGATGTGACTGATTTTCATAATGATGTGTTACAATTTATTGAAAATATAAACAAACATAGAATTCGTGTAGTGGCTTTTTCATGGAAATTAATCTTTGTTAGCTAATATTAGGAAATTGGACTGAAAGGTTCAGATATTTAGCGATTATGCTAATATTTTATTCTGTAGCAATATTGTGCACACTAGGCTCACAGTGCAGACAGCATGCTATATATCTGTAACTGGAGTGCATCATAGCTCATTTACATTTTGCTTGAATCCGAAAATATGTTGCGAAAACCTATAAGAGACGCCCGCTACGTAAGTAGTGAGCTTTTCAAAATTATCCGGCAAGCCGACAGACCCCCACAATTTTCTAGAACCCCTTATTCGATATCTCGGTATTCTTTTCACATTTGCATAGACTCTGAATAAATTAGACGAATCCGGCTAATATCGCGAACAGCCTTGTATTTATAAAATTTGTGATTTTTGTTGATCTGAAACTTCAAAACTCCCACGAGTCAGTCTCACCATAATTATGCCATTGTTATGGAAAATATTGTATGTTTAATGTAAGTGTAGCATTAATGTTGTATCAAAACCGGCATCAAATAACAACTGTAATTTAATTTGCGTTACTATCTGATGACATCATTTTGAAACCTGTTTCTTTGCTTGCATTAATAATTGGAAATATGATAACTTATAAGGATGTAACGGTTTTAGTTAATATGAGCTAAGGTGTGGTCGACTTCCAATTAAATTAGCCTTTGATATTTGAAATAGGATGCGTTATAATTAATATATAGGTAAACTGGATACTGCGCTGCGAAGTAATGCGTTTTTTATGATTTGTCTTCGTGTTTCATAATGAATCGCATGAGACTGCTCTGCCATTTGGCAATATAGTTTCCTTGAGATTTTATGAGAATTAAGGTAGCGGAAAATGGTCCAGCATACGCTTGAAAGGTTTTGGTACCAATATGCTTGTGAATATGATTGCAACGGAGTAAATTAACGAAAATATGCAAATTTCGAATAGCTCTACCTGATGGGCAAATCAGTGAGTAAAAATAATGCAAACGATGCTCCCTCCAATCACCGTTGTATGTATATCTTAACAGGTATCTATTAATTTTAACGGATTTTCGAAGAAAATTAGTATGAGATCGCTTTTGGCGAAAATTCATATTTCTTTGTATACATTAGTTATATATGTGAGATAATGAAAATGCAAAAAATGGAAGAAACTATTTATTTTCAGATGTTGTTTTTCTTTAAGTACAGTGAGGTTAGTTAAATAAAAACGAAAGAAATTTTTTTCTACTACCAAAACTATAATTTTTTTCAAACTTTGATACTCCATTCATTTTGCGCGCGTGCAAAACAACAGCAACGCTTGTGTCAACTTTGCTAAAATAACGGTTCATAAGTTGGTTCAAATTTATTAAGTTTACTTGGTAGTCTGCAGTGATAATTATCCAAATTAGTTTAGTTTGGTACCGCTCGTAAGTTATTGGTCAGATTTTGCAAATCGTTTAAAATATGGCACCTACGTAATGTAGTAGTGAGTTTAAATTAAAACTGGTTCAAGAAGTACAGGATGGAAATACGCACTTCAGCGTTGTAAAAAAATATGGCATTAACAGATCAATCCTAAGTCGAATACTTGCGAAATTTCAGGAAACAGGGCACACAGAAACGATACATACAGGTGGTCGACCGAAAGCAACAACAGAAAGGGAAGATCGGAAAATACTTTCCATAATCAGGAATGACATATTCACACCCACACCGGAAATTATCAGGACCTTGAATCTAACAGTTGATCCCAGCACTGTACGAAGGCGAGCTATACAGAGTAATTTACGTGGTTATCGTCCAGGAAAGAAGCCTTTATTGACAAAGAGACATGCCAAAAACAGGTAAATTTACCAGCTTATTTCATGGCCTATGCTATTATGAGACATCGATTTTCTAGATTAAAATTTGCTTTGGATCACATTAATTGGTCAATTGCGAAGTGAAGAACTGTTCTGTTTAGTGATGAGAGCAAATTTAACCTGTTCAATTGCGATGGAATTTGTTTTGTTCGAAGACCAAAAAGAAAACGACTTGACCGACGACATTGCATACCTACAGTCAAACACGGAGGGGCAGCGTTATGGTGTGGGGTTGCTTTTCGGCTAGTGGAGTTGGTCCTCTTTATGAAATCAACGGTATAATGGATCGTTTCAAATATAAAAATATTCTAGAGACGATTATGTTACCATACGCTGAGGAAGAAATGCAACTTCGATGGGTGTTTCAACAGGATAACGATCCGAAACACACTTCGAAGGTGGTAAACGAATGGTTCCAGTTAAATGGGATTCAGGTCATGGTTTGGCCGGCCCAATCGCCTGATTTAAACCTTATTGAAAGTCTCTGGAATATTTTGAAGAGAAACATTAGTGGAAGGAAATTTGGTAATATGGCCTCATTAATTGAAGTCCTTAAATGTGAATGGGAAAGTATTTCCCCTGACATAATTGACAGATTAATTAAATCTTTGCCGGACCGTTGCGCTGAAGTCATTAAACGTAATGGAGATTACACAAAATGTTAAAATATTTGAAAAAATACTGAACGTTGCAATTGTTTTGCACGCGCGTAAAATGAATGGAATATTGAATTTTGAAAAAAAATTTAGTTTTGGTAATAAAAAATTCTTTTGGACCATATTTATTTAACTTTACTGTACCTGACAAAATAAAGAGAAAAAAATCTAAAAATAAAGAGTTTCTTCAATTTTTTTGTATTTTATATTATCTCACACCATGCGTTGCTAATGTTTTGCACGGCAGTGGATATATATATATATATATATATATATATATATATATATATATATATATATATATATATATATATATATATATATATATCAGTGGCGAGGGGTGCAATATCGATGGAGGGAAGCCGAATAATTATCCACCATTTTATATATGTATAATAATGATGTTTGGCATGCTGATGTTTGTCAGACTTACTAATTTCCATTTAATTCTCGTCACACGTACAGTCAGTATAAAAAATCGTGATTCAAAAAAATGATAAGCACATGTATATCAATAAATTAGTGAGCAGTTTTTATAGGGTCACCTTGAATATACATGAAACCATTTGTTTTAATGTAAATAATGTTTGTAAAAAAGAAGCATTGAAAAAACGTCTTTCTGAGCCTGCAGAACGCTAAATAGAAAAAAATTGAAAGCAGATATTTATCATCCATTAAATTTATAAATATTTTGGAAATAATGCGGTTGAAATGAAAAAGTTGCGAAAAATGTCAACCCATTTACTATACTTTCAAATTGCTGTGTGACTTTTACTTTTAATATTTTGAAGGGTTAACGTATATATTTTATACATACATATTAAAAATATCAAGCTTCAGATTTCCCACGACAAATAGTTTTATGTACTTTTCTTTTATTTCTTGATTCCTGCTTTTCATGAAATATTATGTAGTTAGGAAGATGAAAACAATTTTACGCAGAATATGTATCATAAAAGAGTTTAACGCAAGACAGGAATTCTGCAGTCCTTAGTTGAAAATTCTTAGCTCCATTTTTGTTGTTTCTAGGAAATTTGAATTTTCATTTTACCAATTTGGCATGTAATAAAAACTTTGCACTTCCAAAAAACAACTTTTCCGTTTAGATAGCTTTTATTCTTTTCATAAATGCAGAAAATGTCAAGAAATGTTTGATGTTTAGTGAATAGAGACACTTCCTAGAGACAACGTCCGAAGGCGAAAACAAAGTTTTCAACACTAAAAGACATTTCTTTGATATAATTTACAAAAAATATGAAACAAATTTACTTGAAACAACATTTTCGTTAAAACATATTACATTGTAAATTATGATAGTCCTTACCTAATACCTAAATCAATCAACATAAACTTAAAACCTTAAATCATTCAAAGTATGAATTTTTTTAGTCTCCTTTTTATTTCAGTTAAAGTTTCTTATGGCAAGCTCTCGCAAAAACTGAGATTCTAGTTCATAGGAATGAATCTTTTAATCACTACACGCAATTACTAGCGGACCTTGCATAAACATGTTTAAATTTAATTGATTTACAGTTCTGCAAGCATGAGATTTCTCTTTTTGGCGAAGCAAAAATGGAGCTAAGACTTTTAAGCTAAGGAAAAGTGCTACATTCTGGATACGTGGTAACAATATTAAGCGATTTGTTTATAAACATGCTTTAGAAAAAAAACTGTTGGCAATTTACAAAGACAGAGTTCAATGCGCTCTATTACATCATGAAATTAACCCAAATACTGCATTCTGGTGGTAATGGTTTTTTTCTTAGCACGGCAAAATTCATTTCTAAAAACTAACATAAGAAAAATTTTAGTTTTTAGATAGCCAGTGAAATTATATCTTCATACTCATATCTCAAAAATATAATCTTTACGTGCTGTTCTTTATGTGAGCAATACAACTATTGAAAGTAACGTTCACATAAAAATAGCACAACGGCAATATTCAATGAACCGATCGAAATTTTCTTCAACTCTAGAACCATTCGTAAGCCAATCGATCACGGCTTATTTTTCATCTGTTAAAACGAGACGATGCTAGCATCTCAGCAAGGAACGAAAAGAGACAGACACAAGGCAATACACATTTGGCTAAAGCCTCTAGTGGCTCGCAAATAAAAATTTGAAAGCCGGAAAATTTTGGCTTATGAATGGGAATTTTCACGTTATCGTATTAGAGCCTAGACAAACAGCGCAGCCTAAATGATCATTTGCTGTAAATCATCATTTAAGTGCTGTGTGTCATATAGTAATTTGGACTAATTACCACTAAATGACCAAATTATTAATCATTAAGCAAATCGCTAATGATCATCAAACTTTGGTAATTTACTCCTAAATGAAGTAGAGTTACCCGATATAATACAAAGTCTCGTTGTAAAAAGTCGCATTTCGCATTGAAAAGGAAGAAGAAAACAACTTTTTTGAGCTGTCAGATTCAAATTCAAAATATTCGAAGAATTTTAATGTAGTTCTTGCGTGGTTGGTACTCTAACTTCATCAATTAGAACATAAAAAAGTAAGAGTACATAAACATACACTTAAAACACATTCGATTTCTCCATTTTTCAAAAACTAATTCCTTTGAGTGACAGACAGGCAGTGACAGTATTCATCATTAACGCAAGGGCTGTGTGTCAGCACCTTTTAAATTACTAATTTAGGTATAAATGATCATTAGTAAATTAGTAATTTAAGTGCATGTCTGTCTAGGCTTTTATACAGAAGATGGTATATGATCTTTAGTCATTTGAAATTTCATGTACATGTTTAAGATGCATACATGTTTTGTGAAATCTGAAGTAGGTCGACAAGTAGGTCGGAAGCCGGAAGGAATCGGGTTTTATGGACGCTTCGCCACTGATATATATATATATATATACAGTGGCTCACAAAAGTCAACATACAGCATGTAAAAACACGAATATGGTACAGTGGAAAAAGAGAGAATCCAATGAAAACGTAAAAGTAGCTTTGTTGGCACTAAAAATAAGTTTCATAACATAACAATAAAGAAAATCCGAACACAGAAAGAAATAAGCCATGAAAACTAAGAAAATTCATCCATCGAAAGTCAGCATACACTACGAGCCAGGTGTCGAAAAGAACGAGAATGACCAAAAAACGTGAGCTCAATACTTTGTAGGCCCTCCATCAGCCTTAATTACAGCTTGTAAACGCCTTCGCATCAAACGAACGAGATTTTCGGTAATTTCGGGTGGAATATTCACCCAGGTACACAGCAGAGCAGATTTCAGGGTCTGTTTGCTTGTAATAGTTGCTCTTACGGCTGGCTCACGAATTCTGCGATCCAATTAATCTCATAAATGCTCTATAGGGTTTAAATCGGGAGACTGAGGCGGACTGTGAAGCTGATGAGGGACTTTATACAGCAACCATTCCTTGACAATTCTAGCTGTATGTTTTGGATCATTGTCCTGCTGATAGATCCAACCTGGCTGTAGGCCTAATTTCTGCACAGAAGGTATCAAATCGCCGCACAATATGTTCAAATACATGTATTGATCCATAGTACCATCAATAAAATGTAATTGCCCCACACCAGCGGCCGACACACAGCCCCATACGAGGACTGACCCTCCATCGTGTTTCACTGTAGGACGCAAATTCTTCTTTGCCAATGCTTCGTGCCCGTCAGTGCCCGTCCGCGCCCGTCAGAGCCATAAATATTATACTTGCTCTCATCACTAAACAGAACTTGATTCCAAAAATTTTCGTCCTTATTAAGATGCAGGCGAGCGAAGTCAAGCCTCTTCTTTTCATTAACTGGAGAAATGAAAGGTTTTCTGCGCGGAACTCTACCGTTATAACCCTGATTACGCATTAATTACGCAGGTATTATTCCTGGACTCACTTGCTTCCCTGTTGCCTTTGCAAGTGCAGTAGCCATTGCAGGAGCACTTTTTTATGGCTCCTTCCTTATTTTCCGTAACAAGTCTCTCTCATCTCTCTTACTTAAGGATTTTGGTCTACCTGTTCGTTGTTTATTTTGTATTCTCCCGTCCGTTTCCGCTTTCCGTATGATTGTTTGCACCATTGCCCAACTTCTTCCAACTATTTTAGCAATTTCGCCATACGAATTCATTTTTAAGCATTAAAGGCACCCAAATCACTTTAGTTTGATCGACTTGCAATGTACTAATGTTTATCTTTGTATGTTAACACGGTAGCAATCTTTATCGCAGTATGACTCAACGCTTAGACTGATTCGTTAGAATTTTCTGTGGTGTATGCTGACTTTCGTTTCCTCACTTTCAGCGGCTTGACTTTCACTTTCCTCACTTTTGTTATTTACTATGTATATGTATATATATATATGTATATTCTCATTAATTCTGTGTAAAATAGATTTCAATGTCTCTGATATTCCTTTTAAGTTTGTTTTTCACCCGTCTTTTCATTTTATTTCTACCTATATATTGCCAATTTCGCGTTTTTAAGCGGTGTATGCTGACTTTTGTGAGCAACTGTATATATATATATATATATATATATATATATATATATATATATATATATATATATATATATATATATACATATATATATATATATATATATATATATATATATATATATATATATATATATATATATATATATATATATATATACATATATACGAGTGTTGATCCGAAAGAAAGGATAATCAATATAAACCAAGGTGATTAAACTTAAAAAAACTATTTATTTTTCTACATAATCCCCTTACAAGCTAATAAATTTAGTCCATATTTATTCCAAACCCAAGATAGCCTTAGAAAAAAATGATTTATCTCTACTCTCCCAAAACGCCCCAAAAGCGGCCCTCACTTCGCTACCATCTTCAAATTTCTTGCCCCGAAGGTGTTCCTTGAGCTGAGGAAAAAGGTGAAAGTCACTGGGAGCTAAATCTGGCGAATAGGACGGGTGTTCAAGTAGTTCGAATCCTGTTCCTTGAATTGCAGCCATCACAACTGCAGCCTTGTGAGCCGGTGCAATATCTTGATGAAACAGCACTCCGGCTTGCAGCTTGCCGCGTCTTTTTTCCTTAATAGCCTTCAGAAATCTTCTTATTTGGTCTGCGTAGTAGAAGCCTGATATAGTGGCTCCCTTTTTCAAATATTCCACCATAATAATTCCTTCAGCGCCTCAAAAACTGATGCCATACCTTCCCCACCGAGCTCGACACTTTGAATTTGTTCGACGTCGGTGAAGAGGGTCGCTTCCACGTCATCGATTGCAGTTTGGTTTTATCCATGACATTGAAAGGAGACAAAAACTTCTCCAGATCCGCCTGAAACTTTTCGAGAATCACCCTCGAAGTGTCGACTCATTTCCCCTTTTGCTCGTCGGTTAACATTCCCGGCACCCAATGCGCAGAGACCTTCAGATTTAATTCGTTGGTAACGATTATTTGAGCACTACCATACGAGATCCTTGTGACCTTGGTTATATGCCTGATGGTCACTCTTCGATCTGCCAACTCGGCATGTTCGAATTTTTTCACGTTGTTTTCATTGAGGGACGTAGGTGGACGTCCTTCGCGGTATTCATCTTCAGTGGATGTTAAAAAAAACTCTTTGGCCCAGCGTGCAACGGTGAAATATGGAGGAGCAGAGTCCTCTAGTGTTTCCATCAAGTCGCTTTCTATGTATTTGGTAGAAATTTTTTTTCAAACACGGGTACGTAATGACAAATTTTATTTCGTTTTTCTCCATTTTGATGTCGTCTCTTCGACTATTCGTATTCAAATGAATGTATCTCTCTGGAATCGTGGCCTATTTTTATGTTTTTTTTGTGCTGACTTAGTGGGTATATGAGGTAGTAAAAACTTTTTTTTAAATTTTATGCGAACTGGAAATAGCCGATTACCACTTCTTTTGTATCAACCCTCGTATATATATATATATATATATATATATATATATATATATATATATATATATATATATATATATATATATATATATATATATATATATATATATTTATATATATATATATATATATATATATATATATATATATATATATATATATATGTATATATATATATATATATATATATATATATGTATATATATATATATATAAGCAAAAAGGTTAAGGAAGATAAACTTTGGAGAACGAATATCTTTAACTTTTTGGCGGCGGCAGACATTAGAGCAAATTTTCCGGTACCCCTATATTTCTATGCAGAGTACCTATGTACGTTTTCGTTAAAAATGAAGACTTATCATGTTTTATATTTGTCCATGATAAGAAAGTGAAAATTATGAGCCCTATGTGGGCACTGAAGGCCTCAAAGTAGGCAAAAAAATTTGAATTTCGATCTGTCATAAGTTTTGACAGCCACATTTGAACATCATGAAACTTGCCGAGCGTATTTATGTTAACTAAAACTATACACATACATGAGCTTTCAAGGCTGTACAAGCAACAAAAAAAAAATTCCTTCAAATTATCGACCCTCCTAAAAAATATTTGCTTTTTAAAAATAAATTCAAATTATTGATAAATTTCAACTTTTTGTCCATCATTTCAAATTGGAATCATCAAAATTCCTCGTTGTACAAGAACTGTAGCCCACCATCAAATCACCGCTACTTTTAGCACTCGAACCTACTGTTCACGAGAACTGACGACGGGATAATCCGATCAGTATAAAATTTACAAAACATGTTGGTATTATCAAGGACCAGGTCTGATAGAAGAGATTTTGAAATACAGGCAAATCTCGTGTGCAGTGGTGCCATATTGATAAACCAGTGAGAAAAAAAACTGCTTTTTGGCCCATACGTTTTCCGATTCAGATAACAAATTTTAACGAAATTCACGCAATAGCTGGACCTTACTCTAGGCCAAATTTGGTAGAGATTTTGTTGAAAAATTAGGATAGACAAGCCAGCTATGGTAACTTTTGTCTGCTAGATGTTGTAAATTTGCTCAGAAAAATAATTTTTTTTCCTGTAACTGAATCGAGAGGAAATTTCATGAAGTAACTTTACAGTAGACCAAATTCCGTAGGATTTTCGTTCAAAAATCATTAAAAGGCTGCCAGCTATGATAATTTTTGTAATTGTTTGGCATTTTTTTACTAAGTGATGTTGTCATTAAATTTTCAAATGGGAATGATCCTATAATTACAATTAACAACAAATATTAACTTGGTAGTCCTAAAAAAACTGTCACCCCAATAGCTTTCAGCGAAATCGCCCAATCGAAACTAAATTCGCAGGCTGGATTTAACTTAACGTGAAGCAGTTCTGATATAGTTTTTGCTGTGGCGTCAACACAGGGAAGCCAACACAAACAAATCAGTTTATCATGGTTTTACTATTTACTTCGATACCTATTTCTTTCCCTCCAAACTTTTGCCATATGATCACAGCTAGCGCAATTGACGACTTCAAAAGTAAGCCTGAATGACTGAGTTTTGAAGAAAAGCGGAACAATAGTGTAGATTTTGAAAACCTGTGTCATCAAATGAACTCCTTATTACAACCAATCTGTACCGAAGATCTAATGACTGCGTTTTGTGAGTCTTTTTGTTTAGTCTCTGTTTAGTTTTGCGATAAAGTAGAAAGACTTCTGATACTACCACTGGCATGAGTTGAAAATTTAAGAATGTAAAACAGATGGTACTTATTTTCATTATAGGATGCATATCATATAAAAGTTTGGTGGCAGCATCTTATACAAAATAAATGATGAAAATGCTTATTGCTGAGAACACTTTATCAGCACAACAACCAAAAGTTTAACACAACTGTTCCACGTCAAAATCAAAACACTCTATGAAATTTACTTTAATCTGTTGACTGTGTCGGTGATCAAAGGAATATAAAATTTTAAAGGCTGCCATCCGTGAAAAGTTAAAAACAATGTTTTTTACTCTAATTGTAACTGTTTATCATATGAAACTTTAATGGTGGCATCTACTGGAACAAAAATAACGAAAATGACTTCCGCTGATAACCCTTTGCCAGCAACAAAGGCAAAAATCTACTAAATGTACTTCACGCTAAGACTAAAATAACATGTAAATATCGTTTCAATTCGATAAGAAGGTTGGAAGTCATAAGAATCATTGAAAGGTTGCGGTCCGCGAATATTTTAGTATTTTCGTATTCGAAAAAATAGCTGTTGATTTTCACTACTATATCATTAACATTTGACAATTTAATAGCAGCATTTCGTAGTAAAGAAATGGGAAACAAAATTTACCATAGCTGGTACCCATATAATAATTTTTCAACCGAATTCCAACCAAACTTTGCTTACAATAAGGTCCACTTACTGTGTGGACATCGTTTTAATCTAATGACTGAATGGGAAATGATAGAGCATAACACATTAATTTTTTTGACTGAATTTTCAAGAAAGTACCACTGCCATGAGCTATCTACAATCTGAAAGAACTTTTATCAGACCTTCTATAATCCAAATTCAATACATTCATGAATTTCATGTTGATCTGATGATCTCATGAGCAGAATTTTCGAGTCCTCAGAAAATAGGTGATTTAGTGAAGTGTTACCATTGTTGTACAACGCGGAATTTTCAATATTTCAATTAGTCAGAGCAAGCAAAGTAGACCAGTCTAAACTAGACAAAATAGACCAATCTGACAAATAAGTCCAAGTGAATATTTTTCAACAGAATCATGTTAATTGTAAAATGAACAACATAATGTGAAAAACCGATTACGAAGTGGTGTGCGCAACAAAAGTTATTAAAGGTCAAAGTCATGAAAATCAGTTTTTCTTAAATATCTCGTCAACTATTGGCTTCAATTGAGTTTTTAAAGCACGAAAATCTGCACATAAGCTTCATACACAAAACTCACGTGGGAGTAATTGTTCTCGAGATATGAGTCTGAGAGAACTTCGATGAAATACACATAACCCACTGTCGGTCTTTACATAGAGATGTAAAAATTTGAAGTTTTTCAGGCTCTTTTCGCAAGAAACATTAACCCCACGTGAATTTTTAACATGAAGTTTTCATGTAGATTTTTATGCTGAACAAGTCTAATGTACGGAAATTCACGTAAAATCGATAGTTAATGAGATATTGAAAAGTTATTTTCGTGGCTTTTGTTCTTAATTAACCTTTACAACCCTTTCAATACGTGCTTTTGATCTTAAAATAAGCATAACTTATTTTTGATGTTTTTGACCTTTAATATAACTATTGTTGCACAACAACTTCGTAATGGAGTTTCCACATTATGTTGCTCATTTTACAATAAGCATAGTTCCATTGAAGAAATTTAACTTGGATTTATTCTTAAAATGACTAAAGGATAAGATTCACCAAACGTGTGCAGCTTGTTTTGTTTTTTCAAAGAGCGAAATATTTTCAGCAATGTCAATAAAATAAAATGTCTACTTGGTTATCTGCATATCATGCATATACAGGCCCGGCGGACGCCTTGGGCGGTGTGGGTAGTACTACCCACCTAGGAAATTAAATGGTGGGTAATTACCCACCCTCAAATTTCGATCCTATATGCCACATTAATGTAATGAAAAAATTGGTAATTTATTTCTCTTTTTGTGGTAAAGTAGAATAAACAAAACGTGAAACAAGGACAGAATTTACGAATGTTAAAAACATTTGACAAGCAAAACTACCGCATTCCGTTAAAACATTCGATTTCTGGAAGTTTCTAAGGTACCCTAAATGTCGTAAGTGATAATATAGTGGCATTTAAAGGCGCAAATCGTAACCAGTATTACAGTCAAACACACTTTTAATTAATTTTTTTAATATTGCAATGTTTTACGGTCCAATGGATGATCTGAAGCTGATAGCCCCAAGCTAAATACGTATTCTTACAATCTCCAGATCCACAGATTGCGGAGTTAAACTTCAAATCTCATGACTATTCTTAATAAAACTAAACAATATACCACTACATCACGGACCTATCATACAAATCCGATTTGATGCAGACGAGCACTTTTTAGGTGATACGTACCCTTCCTCAACACCCTATCTCTGTCACCATAGAGCATAGACAGACAAAACGCTAAAACCAATGTAAAGTGATTCGACATACAGAGGCAAGACAAAAAATTCGAACTAAAACCGGTGTTGCGAAAAAAAGGCGGGCTACTTGGTTTTATGAGCTAGGGTCCTCATTTTATGAGCTAAAGTTTCAATTATGAAAATGGCGATGATGAATGAACATAACAGTTGATCATTAATCAGCATTGAGTAAATGGAGTGCTTTTTTTGTTTGTATATTTATTCTATGGTTAAAACTACCCAGGATATCTACCCTGTTGCGTAGGGTATTTTTTAAGCGATATGTATAGCGCCTAGGCACATACCCTATATTTTTTGGTAGCCAATGCACAGCAAAACGAATTCGAATAGTGCGAAATCACTTCCTTTAGCGTGTGGAGCCGGCTTTTGGTTTACGTGACCGGCTTTGAGGCCCTTCAGCTCAAATGTAAGCATCTACAAATTATATATACGCAGCAACAAGAAGAAAATAGCAAAAGAATTAGGACAGAGAGTAGAAAAACGAAAGGAGAAGGCTCTTTTGGAATCTCCGCAGCGATATTCCGAAAACGAATAGACTGTGGTGCGCAGCATGCTTACGATCTCGAAGTTTTATTTCTAGCCCCATCGCTACAGAAATAAAATTCCAGCGAAATCGTAAGCCGTACTATGCACATGCGAAAGGAACAAAGAAAGAGAGTCAAGCAGTAAGAATGGTATAGATTCAGCGCTCACACTTTGAATCTTTAAGTTTTGCGGAATAAGCCTCCGAAGCCGAATCAAATTGGAATTGTTTATGCGGGATGAAATTGAAATATTTTTATATACATTGAAAATTTTTATTTGACAAAGTGGTTTCGAAAGTATGCACTGATTGTCATCAGACACCAGCACACAATGCATATTTGACTGATGTGACCACTTGCAGTTGGAAATCATTAACTTTTATTTACGCTTGATTCGGCTTCGGAGGCTTATTCCGCAAAACGATCGAGTTTCCCGTATCAATATTCTCTGCTTTGATAAGCCTTAGAGACGATATACGTTGTCTATGCTGGTTTATAGACAAGAAGGGAACCATGATCACAATTAAATAACCTTTACAGGTAAATTATGTCGATGGATATACATAAGTCGGAGATGTTAAAATTTGTCACAACTAGCGTAAATAAAAATTAATGATTTCCAACTGCAAGTGGTCACTTCAGTCAAGCATGCACTGTGTGCTGTTGTCTAATGAGAATCAGTGCATACTTTCGAAACCACTTTGTCAAAGAAAAATTTTCAATGTAAATAAATTTTTTTTTTCAAATTTCATCATCCCGCAAAAACAATTCCAATTAGACTTTTTATTGTTAAACAGTTCATTGACGGTTTACAATATAGGAAGTAGTAATTAGATGTTTCGAATCTGATCCTGCGCGACATTGTAAAAAGAATAACAGGTATCTATAATATTTTTTCGTCGATCATTTAAATGCTATTTTTACAGAAGGTAGGAATAATGAGTATCAAACATAATTTCAAAGAGAAAACGCGTTGAACAACATACGAAATAATAAATGAAAGTACATACGAAATAATAAATTATATAGTATTTTAATTACTTGTATCTTTAAATTACTTACTTTTAAAAAAAAAAGTACATAAACTACTTAAAATGCCATCACACAGCTTTTTTCATTCAAAGTATAACCACACACCATGCTTCAGCTGTCCACTATTGAATTTTAATCTTCAGCAGCAAAGACCTGGTTGATGAAATATATTCCGGTCGCATACCAATATTGCTCAAAAAACATTTCTTTCCTACACTTATTTGAATATAAGTACAAGTTAAGAGCCTGCACCAAGCCCATCTTTATAGATCTAATAATCTACAGCAAAGTGCCGAGTTTCAGCTCAGCAGCAATTTTCTACAACTATATTTCAATTGCAGCAAAATCCTATTCAAATATATTGCACAAATGCAATATGCAAATTCATATTCGCCACTCTGGCGGCAGCTTCATGAAGCTTCACTTAATTCTATTATGGGCAAATTAACCGATCGACTTCAATTGAGTGAATTTTCGTTCAGTTTCAGCGCTCACTTAAGTTCACTTAATTGCATTATAGTTCTACCTTTAGTTTTAACTTAAAATGGACATATTCCTTACGTACATCCACATCCTTCGAAAATTTCAGTTCGATCAAATCACGTACTCCACAGATAATCTAACTGAATCTTTTTGCGGATCAAAAAATCAGTTATCGAAAATCAATAATAATATCCAACACAATTAGCCACGCATTTTTCTTTCAAGTTTAAAAAAACAAGATAGCACTATTTAGTTATTTTCACCATCTTTACCTAATCTTCAAACTCTGATTTGATTAGTTATCTTCCAGAATTTTACCACATCCTCTGCTAAAAAAATCCTCAACCAAGCAAGTTGGGGTTCATTGTACGAATAGTGGTCAGTGGAAATCAATCTACTACCTGTAGGTAAATGCTCGTCAAAACGCTCGTCATAGAGGCGGTAGTTTTTATTGCAAGTAAACTTTAAATAGCCAGTTAAGCTTAATAGTTGAGTTCTGCATGTTCATGAAAATAATTTGAGGTTGTTGACTACTTTCTTGCCACAAGTTTTTGTTGGCTTGCTCATTCGCAAAGTAGTCTCGATGGTGAATGAAATGATTTAGTGTGACCTTGAACGATTTAGTTTTTCATAGGTCGTCTATCATTCTTCTTGAGCAGAGCAATTCAGATGGTTAAGAAAAATGATATGCACCTACTTTATGCATGTTTTGATGTGTTTTTGTTGTTTGTTGTTGTACATTTGAGTGTCTGGTTACATTGTTTCCGCTGAGTGCAGTCAAATCGACCTTGTAATGTTTTTATTAGTTTGTAGTTGAAAGTGCAAGCTATGGCGCAAAAATGTGCTAATATCTTACATCGGCCGGCCTAGTTGTGAATATTAAGATTTTGACAGCAAGAGCATGAATAAGGATTTATAAAAGTACATAAAGAATCTGGAAAGCATTCCCGTTCTTTTAATTCAGAGCAAAAGATTCCGAAAATGGTATGAAAGAATGCTTTAATAAATATTTACAGTGATTTGAAATGGCCGCAAACTGTTCCTTGTCCATCTAAGAAGTGGATGTACGAAGGGTAGAACCTGCATAGGACCGTTTAACACATTAGTTAATGCAAGGTTCTAGTATCATGCGCTGTGAATCTTCTTCTCCATTAAAGTCTAGGTCGGTGTAGATCCACTTTCTTTGAAATATAACTTTAAGGCTCTTCATTTATGTTTTCGAATATTTATAGTCGAATGATCAAATTAACACAAAGAAGTTTCCCGCTCAAGAGCTTTTACTCAATTACAAAGTTAAATTTAAGTTACGATTTTTCCCCAAAATCAACTGTAGCAACGGCAGGTACGTAAACATGAAACCTTCAACGACCCTCCTGAAAACTTGTTGCTTTTAAGAAAAAAATACCAACGTTTGTCCACACAGTCAATTATCATTTTGAAAAAAATCCATCGCGCAAGATCGTTAACCCTTCACACCGGGCCTCGATTGGCAATTTACTCTGCCATTTCCGATGGCAACGACTGTCAAATTTATGGTATGCCATCTGTGCGTGGGCAATTTCATGGCATGCAATTTCATTTCGAAAATGCCTCTGAGCGGAAAGGACGTGCGCTGTATCTGAGTGTCAAATGCTCTTAAGGAGTTATTTGAAGTGCAGAGCGGAGAAATTCTGCTACTTACGAACTCTTCACGTGTAGGATAAATTACTTTTTGGATAAGCGGGTGAAATTTCAGACGAAAATGTAACTATTATATGATATGCTGGGGTACGATGGGGAATGCGATAAAAGTCATTTGGAAAATCCGCCAATCATCAACAGGGAGTCTCATATATTTACTCGTCGCCCAAAGTGAAATTATTTCTTTTTTAAATAAAATAAATATATATAATTTCACTATTCCGCATCAAAATTCGATTTTTTCGCAATTTCCCACCATTTCATATTCTGTAGACTCTTTTCATTGCTCAACGAGGTCTAAAAATCCCTTTGAATTCAGAATCTCTACATTTTCTTATAAGAAATACAGCATTCTCACGGTTCAGCGCCATTTTGAAATCAAGAACTGTCAAAATATTGCCAGGCAAATTGCCAAGCAAATGGAATATCATATTGCCTACCATTTATGGCAGACCATAAAATATGGCATACCATAGGTAGCTTCCACTAGCAATTTAAAATGTTATGCTATGGGAAATTGCTAGCTTAGGCGGCCTGTCACCAAATTACCTATTTGCTTAGCACCTAAAAATTGCATTCAAGAGAACGCACGAGCCAATAATCAGTTAGGGGGAGTTTACATTTGCTCTTCCAGTTCACTCCCGGCTTCTAAAATGCTGGTTTAAACCCATGGACGCAAAGAAATATGTACTCAGGTGTAATAGCCCGTCCAGACTACACATACTTATGTATGCGCATACAAAAGTATGTGCAAACATATAAGGACGTCCAGACCGCACATACAATTGTATGTGCAAACATCTGCACATACAAGAGTAAGTGGAAATCAATGGTTTAGACTGAAGTAAGATTTCTTCCTAAACGGTGTCGTGTCGATCCGATCGAGCAGAAATTTTCGCAGGATGAAGACGTACTACATATAAGGAGTAGGTCACGGCTATATTAAATTAGGACGTATCTAAGTCTTTGGCGGCTGTGAGTATAGCCTGAATTAAGCCTGAATTACATTGCCATGCAGTGGAGTGCAGTGCACTGAAATTTAGAGCTCATGTAATTCAATGTGGCAATTTACATTAACTGCACATTGCCATGCAGTGCAGTGCACTGTACTGCATTGTAATTTAGAGCTCATGTGATTCCATGTGGCAATTTACATTCAGTGCAGTGCACTGCATCGTTTAGGCTAATTTTTAAAAACACTGCACACTGCATCGGTTGACATTTGTTCGAAAGTAGTTGACCGGGCAAAAACTACGTAAATTGAGGCGGAAATTCCGTTCCAGGCATTAAATTGTATAAATGGACGAAAAACAGATGCAGAAAACCTAAATATCAAGCCTCCACAAATTGATTTGACATTAATTATCAGAACACTGCACTGCTTTCAATGTGTTTTGCAAAGCGTGCACTGCTGTGGCACTGCGCTGCACTGCAGTGCACAAAAAACATTTTGCCATTGAAATTGTGCCTCCATTTACGCCAGGCTGATCAAGAAACCAATCTCAGGCGGTATTACTGGATTTTCGGTCCGTATACATATACGGAGTTCACACGCTGGCGCAGCGTAAGAAGCTAGTTCCTAACCAGCGGGTCAACTCCGTATATGTATACGGACCAAAAATCCAGTAATCCGGCCTGTACAGACCAACTCACTGTCGTGAAGCCATTTACGGCAACCCGCACACGGGTCGGTAAGCTATCGTCGAGGATGCGATATTTCTACGCTTGATCGTCACAACCTAGGCATAGCATAAGTATTATAGGTAGCATGGAAAGAACGTGATTTGCGATACAATTTGCTATGTTTCCCCACTGATTGCGAGAAATAGATAGCAATATCCAAGTCCAAGTTGAAAATAGACAGAAAGTATCCCGCCAAGCAACGCTGCTACGATCAGATACGTTTCTCATTCCCACTAGACAATAGACATGTACTTTGCCAAAGATACTCTTTTAATTAATGCCGATTTATGCAATATTGATTTTCTTAAAATGTTTTCTGAGTACTAAAATGGTAAGCGATAAGGTAGTTTACGCGGAATACTACTTTCGATACCATTTGGCGAGTAAAAAGAATATCTCCGACACTTTTATGCCACCCACTACAGACAATTTCGTTTGTTGCCAGCGAATGTTCGCTGCGCTTACTGTTTTTTGATGGGATTATGCGCACGTCAACCCATTCTCACCTATCAGCTAGCACGGATATACTCGTATATTAGGTTGCTGCAGATGAAATGGCCGATTTAGTAATAAATTTTTAAACAGCTGTAACTTTTTATAAAAGCAAATTATTTAATCAAAATAGTTACCAATAGATGCAAAACACTTTTTCCAACGAGAACAAGTACATTTATTCCAGTTTTGTAGAAGTCCGAGTTTCTGGACCCAAGAAACTCTTCGAAGGCATTTTTGACAGCAGCTTCATTATTAAATATATTTCCTGTCAAAAAGTGATCCAAATGTTTAAAGAAATGGTAATCTGTTGGTAAGAGGTCTGGTGAATATGGAGGGTGAGGAAGAGTCTCATAGCACAACTCGTTTAATTTTTGGACCGTTGTTCTCGATACGTAAGTTCGTGCGTTATAATGAAGCAGTATCACTCCATCCTTGTTGACAAGCCTAGGTCGCTGGACTATCAATTTTTGATGAATTTCATCCAGTTGAGCACAGTATTTCTCAGCATTGATGGTTTCGCCAGGTTGCAGGAACGAATAGTGGATAACTCCAGCTACATACCATCAAACAGATACCATTATTTTCTTTGGATGAAGGCTTAGTTTCGGCATGTGTCTTGGGGCTTCATCGACATCTAGCCATTGGGCCGATCAGCGATGATTATCGTATAAAATTCACTTTTCATCGCAGATCACAATTCGGTGCAAGAACGGTTCCTTTTTGTTGCGGGAGAGAAGAGAACTTGAAATCTCCATTCGACACGTCATTCTTTGCTCGGTAAGATCATGCGAAACCCATTTGTCAAGCTTATTCAATTTTCCAAGCTGTTGCCAGTGGTGGCAAACTGTCGAATTGTGAACGCCTAATTTCTCGGCAAGATCCCTTATGATTTGGCGGGGGCCAGACTCCACTAATGCACACAGCTAGTCGTTATCGATCGATGGTCCTGGGTGTCCACGTGGGTCACTTCCAAGGTCCATATCTCCGGATCGAAATTTTTCGAACCACCGCTGAGTGGTTCGTATCAGGCCCAAATGCGCTGTTGACATTCCTCGTTGATTCCGTTGCTTTGTGCTCTAATTTAAATTCGTATAGTAAAAGTAGCCGTTTTTGATTCACTTCCATGTTCACTTTCTTTTTTTGTTTTTACGATGACTATGAAGTGCAAAACAGAAATGACTCCAAAAACCAAGGTAGCAATATTTGTACTTCAATATGTCATACCATTTGTGCCACCTTGTGCCAACATAATACACTAAAATTGTAGCCATCTTTATGTCATTGCTAAATCGGTCATTTCATCTGCAGCAACCTAATATATTCTCACCTGTCATTTAAGAGTATGCTTTTCTCACTTTTGCATATGATAAACTGAACTTATTTTTGTTTTGGTTCTTCTTAAGTGCCAGCTGATGGATCCTTCACTCTCTGCAAATCTCTTCCATCAGGCAAATATCGCACAATATCATTCTTTCCATGCTATTTATTAATTGTTATGCTATGATCCACACCCGAAAGCACTTAGTCGTTTAGGTATCGTGCTGCAACCGTTATTGACATTTTTGGCCTTTTAGGGTGCAAGCACAAAAACACAGCTTGCCCCTTGCGTCGAGAAGATTAATGTTATCTACCTGCTTCAGCTTCGATGTCATCAGAGACGTGATTAATGTCGCCTACTTGAAAGAAAAGTTTGCGCTTAATCAGCCCCTGAGAGTCACTAGATCCCGACGATTGTTTATTGAATACCAACACAACACAAAATATGCAGCAAACGAGCCAATAAATAGGTGCTGGAAGTTATTCAATAGCATGAGCGAGAGCTTTTCCCCTACGATATCTAAATCAACTTTTAAAAAAATATTATGAAGGCTCTCTCTTCATAGTCCAAATGTATATTATGCATCTTGTTGCTGCAACTGTATATAATCCTATTTGTGTTGATATCCAGTTATGCAATTTATTATCACCATGTTCTGGGTGCTCAGACCCATTTGAAGTTGACCTTAATTAATGAGGTCACATAAAAGCCTGCATTTTGTCTCTCTTTATATTTTTGTAGACCAGTGTTTCCATCTTTTCCCTGGTTTACAAATCAACTACAAATAAAATTCAGCACACAATACGGGTATTTCTGGACGGCAGTAGTTTTTAATAAACTATTAGAGCCTCTATTTACCCACTATCTTCTTCATTACATCTTCAGTGATCAATCCTGCTAACTCTATACGATTTGTAAAAATGATGGATGATAATTACCTCACTTATAAGAGTTCGGAAAATTTTTCGGTAGCATATGCTCATCTTTTCCTGACATTGCTCTTCCCATCCAGCTTCAAATGTTGATAGCTAGCTGAAAAATAATCTGGAAAATATGCTTTTAAGCAGTCGAAGAAGGGATATCCTTAATAATTTTAATAGTTCACATTTAAATTTCTACATCAATTTATTACATTATTATCATTCTGAGCTGTGAAAAATACAATACTGTGCTTCTTATATGTAAAAAAAAAATTATTCAACGCTTCGTGCTTCTAAAACTCTATACTGCTGATTTAGAGGGTAAATTCCATCCGAAACTGGAGTTGGTGTTACTCTTACCACTGCATCATTTGAAATTTCATTAGTATTTTGCGCGGCTTCTTCAGTGTCCCCAAGGATGCCGATAACTGACGTAACTGGTGCAATACCTTCATCAGATACTTGACTCGATCCACCAAGTTGATCGTATTGAGCTGAAAAACAGTTGAAGTTTGTTAGTTTAAGCAATATGACCTCTAACTGAAAAACATTTTAATGAGCGCAAACAACTAAGAAATTCTTTTCACCTTGAATTGTCTGCTGTGCATGGACTGCTTCCTCATTGGTTTTGTATTTGATGAAGACAACCTCGGGTCTGCTTGGCTCGGTTGGTGGTGGCGTAACGATATCCTTGATTTCCACTTGATTTGGTTTCTTGCTCAGGACGTAAATAACAGTCTTCTCTTCCTTTGGAGCGAACGATGCTGAAATCTTGGCTTGTCCGTTGGCAGAAGGTGCTTTGATGAATATTATTCGGTATGTCTGCTGAGGTTTGCCGATGGTAAAGTGTTGGTGTTTGATCATATCCGATTCTTCAGGGGCAGCATGTAGATAGAAGTACTTGTTCACGATTGGTCCGTTGCTTTGAGTTACGGGAACGACAGGATCAATGCTAGCGAGTTCACTTAAGCTTGGACTTAAAACTTCTACAGGTATAGGGTTATTGGGTGCGTTGTTTGTTGAGTCGAGTGTAGGTCTAGACGTTGAGCCAAAACTTGGTCCTCCAAAGAACGGTGGGGAAGCGGTTGAACTGATGAAACCAGGAATATTACCGAATATTGTATCACTAATACGGGGTGGCTGATTTTGGCGTCGTACTGGAGAATAATAGGACGAGGACGGGGAGAACTGCAATACTTGACGGCTCGGCGGTGGAGTCGAACTGACAAAAACAGGAACAGTATTCCGGGCGTGCGAATTTCCAAACGGATGGTTCATTGTATAGGACCTAGGGGTCACAGATACAATGTTTCCTGGGACGTAGCTAAGCACTCCGTTGGTTCCATATTGGGTACCGAAACGAAAACCTGGTTTAGATAATGCTACGCCCAAGGCACAAAGCAACACCTATACAACACAAAAGCGATATGAATTTATTGCACTACTATTGCAGCATGGATAACTTACAAAGATTCTTTCCATATTCCTATTTCCGTACACTGTCCTACTCCACTTAGAATTCGTAACTGAAGAGTTTTCGAAAAATACCTCACTTTTATACCAAAGAGGTTGTCTGGATAAACATTCATTACTTTTTAATTGTTTACCAAAATCGTTGCCGCAAGAGATTCCCGAAGTTGGCAAGATCCCTTCGTTCCAACAAAAAAAGAAGCACTTGAAATCTAACTATTCACCGCTGTTCTCGTATATGTCATAAAGTACCATCCAATGCAGATCTAGAAAGTCATAAAAATTGTGTCTTTGAAAGAACATTCTGGCGCTTAGAAAGATGCTAAAGCGGGTGGTTTTATCTAGATAAGCTACAATCGGAAAGACTAATTAAATGTTCTGGACGAAATGCTCAGCTGAGGCAGCTAAATCTAGATTTGGGATCTGCTAGACTTGGGTAATTGCAATTATTCGTTTCTAATTCTTACTATCGCCATTAATTTATACATTTAATTAACATGTAGTTTTTATGAGTGTTCAAGCGAAATTTACCTTTGCGGTGAGTTCACGCACTGATTTAATTTCTTTTTGAAGTGAGTTCGTTAACACTTTGCAAAAGTATTAGATGGGGTATTTGCCCCGTTGAACAGACATATCCGGATCGGTATCTGCATTCATAAATTGGATATTGTTGGTGACTTAGAATATACTTAAGTGAACATTTTTAATGTCATAAGTGCAAACTTATATAAAGGTAGGCGTGGTATGGCCGAAGTACGGAGAAAACAAACTGTGTACGGTGTGACATTTTTGTATTGTAACGTGTACCTGGACTTAAGTGATATATGATACTAAAAACCGTTTTTCGCGCTTTATTTCTAACCGCAAAGAACTGAAGATTGTTATTTGAACTTGCTATTAAGTTATTTTCACCATCGCTGTTACATTGGAATCCACTTTCAGAGATTATTATTGTACTATTTTCGTTTCAACTAAGAATTAATTGGATTGTTTTTAAGAACGAATGAAATCGCGTAGGCAGAATTGTCATAGCAAAAAGCATTAAATGTAATAAACTGAAATTGGAATTTGTCTGATATCTGTGCAGCCGACTGAGTAGAGCACTGACTACCAGCGTGTATGGTCCTTAGCTCGAAATCCACGGGTAAGCCATAGTCACACAATGCGCTTTGAATTGACCTAGTTGCAGTAGGCATCGGAGCCAAATCAGTGGTGAAGTGAGTTTTGGAACTAATTACTTAACATTGCTGCACATTGATTGAGAATAAACTCTCCATCAACGTCAACTCCCGAATCCGCAGGGAGCTGTAGTGGAACGCGTTAGCTATGTTTTTGGGTTTTTATTCTTATTACTGATTTTGGCTGAAAATTAGTATGAGAATCACTTAGCTCAAAAATTCATTAAATAATTTTCAGAGAACGTAAATGTATATAAGGAGTAAGCCCTCGTTAGGTTAAAATGAAGATATATTACTCTTTGTCGACGGCGGAAATTTTAGCCAATTTTCCGGAACCTCCGAATTTCAATAGAAAGAAAGCAAGTATGAAAAATAAAAACACTGATAAGGTTTTATCGTTAGTTATGATAACGGTGCTGAAAGTTTTAACCCTATATCGACACTGAGTGCCTATGAGTAGATAAAGATTTTTTTTTTAATTTCGATTTGTCATAGCTTCCGACAGAAACATCGGATCCTCATGAAATTTAAATGACATAATTATTTTTATCAAAATCAAGCAAGTACGATTTGTGATGAATGTGCCGGTAATGATGTAGTTATCATGTGACAAAATGTCCCTTAAATTTTTGTTTTTTTTTTAACAAAATGGATACGATTGGGTTATTCCACGGAAAATCGACCAAGGGTCTTTGATCGCTATCGTCAGATTTCAATGAAATTTGCACTGAGAATATAAGTAGTTGAGTTGTGTGCACCAAGACATTTTTTTTAACAATATCTAATATTTGCGGTAATATGGCCTCTTGAAATTTTTGAGAAACGTCGATTCGTGTTGCATTAAAAAAATTGTATAAAATCTTCTAATTTACGTAGAGCCTTCAAATATGTCTTATTGGAAAGAATAAGGTACAGATATCCTAGAAAAAATAATGCGAGAAACATCCTGACCGAAAAGGATCAAAAGGATCATTACAATGTCATTTATCCTTGAATATTTCAAAAAGTACACTTTAATTTTCATAAATTTTTTTATATATTGTACATAGTTATGTAAGCTACAAATGTGCGAAATTTGAAAGTGGAGCTCGTAAAAGTACATTTGAGAGAAATTTTTATAGGTAGGAAATACTATAACCGCCAAAGAAAATTTAAAGAAAATAGTACCGACACAAGGTGAAACTTACAATATACGTTTGATATTAAATAGCTTGATAGCAAAATCAAGGTCTTGTATTGCTATGACTAATTATTTATATGATTTTTATTTTTTAAAAGGAATAGGGCTTCGATTTTTTCTGTAAATAACAGACCTAACACTATAATATAAATTTTTTGGAATAATTGAGAAAATTCATTTTTAATCAATCATGAAACAAAAAAAGAAAGCAGATTCTTTTTCATTTAACTATTCAGCTCTGTCCAATGAAATAAATGGTACTAACTGGTATAATTTTTTCAGAGGGCTAAGTGTGGATGATGCTCTTTACAAATGTTATTCCCTCTTGTCCAACTTAATTTCCTGCTACACTCCTTCCTTTCGCTGTAAAAGAAGTTCCGACCCTCCGTGGTTCACCGTTGATGTCGCGATTGCTATTAGAGCCAAAGATGCAGCGCGTAGCAAATTCAAAAGGACTGGCTCACTTGATGACCATTTGAAGTTTAAAAGGTTACGTGCCGCTGCTAAAAGGGAAGCCAATGACGCAATGCGTGTTTACCTTGAGTATGTCGAAACTTCTATTACTTCTGACAATCCTAAGCCTTATTGGTCCTATATCAAATCCCTTATAACTTCCTCCGCCATTCCTTCTGTTATGTATCTTCATCATAAGTCTGCGTCCTCACCTTAAGATTCTTGTGAGCTCTTTGCTCAATTTTTCTCTTCTTTCACCTCCCATCATAGTAACTCTTCGTCTTCAACCACTTTTCCCGTACCTGATTGTACCCTTTCTGCTTTTTTTTACTAAATCCTTAGAAGTTGAATTGTTAATGTTGTCTCTTGACGCAAGCACTAGCTTTGGTGCTGACGGCATTCCAATTTTTTTACTAAATCACCTTTGTCTCCCTTGTGTGTTCCTCTGTCAATAATTTTTAACCTCAGCATCTCAACCGGAACCTTTCCATCCCTTTGGAAATCCGCCAATATATTTCCCATCCATAAAGCTGATGATATATCTTCCATCTGTAATTACCGTCCCATATCCCTTTTGCCATGTTTCAGTAAGCTCCTCGAAAGAGTCGTTTACAATAGAGTATACCCTTTCGTCCAGCCCTTGCTGGCCAGTGAACAGCATGGATTCATCAAAGGTAAGTTAACGGTTACAAACCTATTGTCTTTGACAAACACCGTTGGTTCCGCAATCGACCAGCAAAAGCAAGTTGATGTCCTCTATACCGACTTTGCCAAGGCCTTCGATTCTGTGAACCATGACATTCTTCTGTCAAAGTTAGAAGGGTTAGGTCTCTCCGGTGCCCTTTTTTGCTGGTTCCCCTCTTACGTTTGTGATCGCTCTTGTGTTGTTACTGTTAACTCTTGCTCTTCCACACTCTTTTTCCCTACCTCAGGAGTTCCGCAAGGATCCATTCTTGGCCCTTTATTGTTCCTTTTGTTTATTAACGATCTTCCTTCCATCTTTAACTCAACCTGCCTTTTGTACGCTGATGATCTTAAAATTTTCAGAGTGATTGAATCGGTTAGTGACTGTATCATATTGCAGAGCGATTTGGATGCTTTGGCTAACTGGTGCACTGCTAATTCCCTCACTTTGAATGTTGTGAAGTGTCATCAAATGTCTTTCACCCACAAAACATCATCTTTGCTCTTCTCCTACTGTGTCCTTGGCTCTCCTCTCAATGTTCTTTCTAGTATCAAGGACCTTGGCGTGATTTTTGATTCCAAATTGAAGTTCGACTTACATATTCTACACATCACTGCCAAGGCTTCTCGTTTTTCTGGCTTCATCATCAGATCCTCTAAACGTTTTGTTAATCTTTCCACTTCTCTATATCTGTTTTTTTCCTTTGTCCGTAGTGTTCTTGAATACTGCTGCCAAATTTGGTGTCCACATTACGCATACTTGATTGCTGTGGTTGAATCCGTGCAACGCAGATTCACCCGCTCATTGTTCTATAAGTTCAGTATTCCGTATTGCGATTACAGTATGCGCCTTGACGAGTGCCCCTTCTTTAAAATTTTTAACGGCTGTATATTGGTGGACCCCAGCATTCACCTTTCTGTTAGAGGTTCGGGCCATCCTAATGGAACATTTTTCAAATTTAATGTTACATTCGCCCGTACCGACACCTATTTCTTTTCCCCCCCCTTTTGCGTTTGCCTCGTCAGCACAATAGCCTTAACCTTGGTCCTCTGCCTCGAACGTTATTAGTGTTTAAAAATACCTTAAAAACTGACGTTCTTTCTTATACTTGGAATATGTCCTAGTTTTACTCAATTTGTTTGTTTCTTTTTCGGTCGACTAGCTTTTTATTCTGTTGTTTGTATTATTATTCCATTCTGAATTTTATTAATTTTCTTAGTTTTATGTTATTTTTTCAATCTTTTTCTTATATATTTTTATATACATATGTACTTTTTTTACTGTATTTTATTTTTTTTCTTCTTGTATAATCTATAATTGGATTTATTCTGTAGATTCGGACAGTAAATAAATAAATAAATAAATAGCGGCATGAACAATTAGGATTATTTTGGGTTTTCCTTACATCTAGGGTTTCTCGCACATATTATACTGCACTGTATTATATTGTTTGTCTATTTGGCATATTTTGACAACAATTTACAATGCCTGTAGTTTAAATTGATTCCAAGAAGTTGCTTTCAGGGTATAGATCGGAAGTAGTTGAAGTTAAAGAAAGTCGTGGGTTCATATAGGCAAAAAATTTTGTAAAATGGGCATTTTAAGAAGAAAGTTAAAAAATTGTTCTAGCGTACTGTACAAAAATGTATTCAAAATAAAGCAGGAACTACCCACAGAAGAAGAAAAAAACAAATAATGAATTATCTGTAGTAAATAATATCAAAGAAGAATATTCACAAGCTAAAGAAAAGGAAACAAAGTGTTTACTTTGATCACTTTTGTCGAAGAATTGATCACGTGCCAAAGTAGTGTCCGAATTTTCTGACACAACCCCATATATGATTAAAAAAAATTAGACGAGGTTATACTTCCCCGAAAAAGCGAAAAAGTATAGATGCCACTGGTCTCATAAAATCATTCTACTACAGCAATGCAAACAGCAGACTGCCTAAATACTTCAATTTAGGGGAAATATCGGGGACACATTCTGTTTGAGTATGCATTATACATCAAAACGTTAAACTAATGATTGAAGGACCAAAAATAAATTTCCTAACAAAGGGTTCCGAAATAAGCTTTACTAATTGTAAGGACTTTTTATCTCTGATGATATGCTCTCCTCCACAAACAGATTGGTGTTTTGGTAGCTGCCAGGATTGCCCTGGATCAGCCGTTATTCTAAGTACATGTGAAAAAAAATTTATGAAAGTTGCGTCAGTGGTGTTAGTTATAAGCAATGGACTTGTACAGAGCTTTCTACATTAGAAATTAAATTAAAATCATCTGCAGGCTTTAAATGACATTGCAAAACAGTTTTCAAATCCATTTCTAAGACATAAAATTCTTTCGTATTATATTTTGCAAGTTTTACCTTGTTTCGGTACCATTTTCTATAAATATCCTTTGGCGGTTATAGTATTCCACTCCTTTCAAAATTTCTTACGACTGTACTTTTACGAGCTCCACTTTGAAATGTTGCACATTTAGAGCCTATTCAACTGTTTATAATGTATAAAAAAATTAAGAAAATCGAAGGTGCCCATTTTGAAATATTCAACGATAAAGGACACTGAAATGATCCTTTTTATCCTTTTCGGTCAGGATGTTTCTCGCACTATTTTTCCTAAGATACCTGCACCTTACCCTTTCCAATAAGGCTCTACGTAAAGTAGAAGATTTTATACAATTTTTGGAATGTAACACGAACCAACGTTTCTCAGAAACTGCAAAAGGCCATATTTCGGCAAATATACCATATTTTCCAAAAATATCTCATTTTCGATAATAAGCTCACCAGCCCTTCTGGATAACAAAATATTTCCAAATTCCAAGGAGGTGAGTTCAAAAATTTTCTGAAAATTGGTCCATTTTCTATGGAATTACCTGATTAATAAGTTTTATCTATTGTCAACTCGGTCAAATTGAAATTATCAAAAATTCTGCGTCGCATAAGAATGGCAATCCATCACCATGTTACTTATTTTCTGAGTACTCGCAACTTTTGCTCACGAGAACGCTCGACCGGATAATCAAATCAATATAAAATTCACAGGATGTATTGGTTTTGAGTAGGAGTAGGTACGATAGAAGTAATTTGGAAATAAAAGCGACCCTATGGATCGGATCGAAAAGAAATTCAAAGTGAAGGTTTATCTCAGTTTAGAGCAGTTGTGGCAGTGGTTGTTTTATCAATTATGTTAATTTTTACATTATGTTAATTTTTGAAAAACAATTATGTTAATTTTTACATGAGAAGCATTTTATAATGAAAACAGCTCTAGCGCACTTCAACCACTAGAAATACTAATGTTTGATGAACAATAGAAGAATCGTGCAGATTTTGAGTGCATATTCTACCACACGTGCTCCAACCGGTTTCAAGGGCAAAACCACTTTGATCTTAACAATGCATTTAAACTCATAGCGTGGAAAGGATGTCAGATTTAGGAAAGCCAAACACTGCGAAACTTTCACAGCATAACATAGCATAAGCAAAGAAAATGATCAGTGCTTGCAACACTTTACCAGCACTGTAACTAAAAATCTCCCACAACTGCCTCACGTCAGAATCAAATTACTCTATGAATTTCGATTTTATCCGATGATTTCGTCGAAAGTTACAGGGATAGAAAGATGTTTGGAATTAAAAAACTTATTTTCGTTGTAAATGTTCGCAATATGAATACTTGATGTAAGCATTTATTGATACGAAAATAGCAAAAAATGTTTTGAATTGGAAACTCTTCGCTAGCATCAAAATCAAACATATATCACACCTGCCTCACATTGAAATCAACCTACCCCACGAATTTCGTTTTGATCCAATGACTACATTGGAAGTTATAGGGTACAAAGAAATTTAGGGTTGCCAGTCGAAAAAGTTTTCAAATTTTCAAAAACTTAATATTTGTTGTTTATTGTCACTAAAAGATCATTACTGTTTGAAAATTTTACGATAAAATCGCTTAATAAAGATATTGCAAATAAATACAAAATCAAAAATAGCTGGCAACCCTATCATGGTTTGTTAACCAGATTCTTTCTGAATAATGCCCATAAAAAGTTCCATTTGTCATATGAAATTCGGTTTGATTTCATGACTGCACTGGAAGCTATAGGGCAAAAAGCTTTATTTTCCTGAGCGAATTTTCAAAACCCAAAACACCAAAATTACCTTAGCTGGCAGCAACAATCGAAGTTTTCAGCCAAATTTCTATCAAACACGGCTTAGAGTAAGGTTCAGCTATTGTGTCAATTTCATGAAAATCTTGTGACTGAATCAGAATTCATAGGGCAAAGAGTAGTTTTTTGGCAACACTGGCACAGAGTTACCCGCATTCCCAAATCGCTTCTATTAGATCTGGTCCTAGTAAATACCAATACATTCTGTGAATTTCAGATGTATCTGCAAATTGGATCGTGAGTTCTCGTGCTTAAAATATAGGTAAATTGGAGGAGGGCTACCGTTCTTGTCCGTTGTGAAATTTCAAAAGTATTGCTTTGGTTGTATAGACATTATATTATATGGTATTCATTAAAAACTACGCGAGTCTACAACTTAGTAATATCAATATGTCCTTTAAGTTTCATAATGATTTGATAATCTGGTCAAAACTTCTCGCAATTCAAAAATTTTCAAATTTTCCCAATTTCATTTCAGGTGCCTAGTGGTCATTTTGGGTTAAATATTTCAAAAATGTTATCGTATTCACATTTAAAACACATTCACAATTCATTGCATAGATTTAATTTTTGCAAAAGTAATTTGTTGACAGAATAATAGGTATATTTAAAATATCACTAAAATGGCCGCCAGCGTCAAAGGTTTAAAGATAATTAACTTTTTGTGAAACCTGGCACTATTGTGGACATACACCAACGTATCCTCCAAATTTCAGTTCAATCGGATGGCGCGTTGCTGAGATTTTTTCACAGAAATTTTTTGATTATATATATATATATATATATATATATATATATATATATATATATATATATATATATATATATATATATATATATATATATATATATATATATATATGAATATATGGCCAAATTGATTTTAATACTAATATTCGTGGTTTCGAAAAGCTTCCAAGTGCTTTACTTTTTGCTCAGTGAAACCTGTCTAACTTGGCCACCTACGCTGCAGGCGTTTGTGGCCAACTTTCGCAGGTGGTCAACTTATAAAGGGACTGATTTTTTTCAAATGAAACATTATAGAATTTTTAAAAATAAGTATATTTAGTAAATGAAAATAACAGAAACATTACAATTCAGTTAATCTAATTTGAAAACAACTCAAATACTAAGAATAGTGAGAACGCATGTGTAAATACGTAACGACAGATAAACATAATACAACATATTAATGATTTATTGTTTCAAAATAACTCTGAATATCAGCTTTTCGCAATTTTTCTTTTGATACGGAGAATGTCCGGGATCAAGTCGAGTTGATTGACTGAAGCATATAAAAGGACATCATTTATTTTCTCTCAAGCAGCTTTAGCTGCCACTGAATGAAAATTCGTCAGAAACCTCCTCAGTATCAATTGTATCAGGATCATTGATTTCATTAATTACTTGTTCCATTATTTCATCATGAGAGTCAGTAGTAGGCTCATGAATGATCACCTGCTCATCAGTCTGTAAAATGACGTTCACATATAGCGATTCACTTCTTATAATTTCGGAAAAACTGGAAATTATACGATCTAGTCCAGTTTCTTCTGCAACTTCTTCGGATACTGCTGCATCAAATGGGAACCCTGCACGATGGAAACATTTTTGGATTAGGCGTTTACAACACTGATCGATTTCGAAAATTCCATTCCCAGTTCGCATTCATCAATTCTTGACAATAAGGATCGAAAGCGCATTTTTACAGCCTGAATTATTTCCTGATCTAGAGGTTGTACTTCTGATGTTATATTTGGTGGAAGGAACTTTATCGGGATATTGGAAAATCGTTTTTACTAATTTTCGAAGAAAATTAAATATATATATATATATATATATATATATATATATATATATATATATATATATATATATATATATATATATATATATATATATATATATATATCAGCAAAATGGTTATTAGAGATAATCTCTAGACTGGCCGATTCGATTGAACTAAAATTTTCGGAGGACGTAGATGTATATAGTAGGTAGGTCCATGACTTGCTAGAAGTCAGATATCCTAAACTTTTTGGGCGGCGCCGAGCGTTTAAGTGAATTTTCAGGCACTCCTATATTTCCAAGCAGTTTAAAGTTTTGCTAAAATACATGTTTGGGAATGACAACTTATTGTGTTTTAAGCTTGTCTATGATAAAGAATTGGAAATTTTGAGCCGTGTGTGGGTGCAGGGTGCCTAAAAGTAGGCAAGGATTTTTTTTTTAAATTTTGATTTGTCATTACTTGCAAGAAAAACAATGGATCATCGTGAAAATTACAGAGCGTATTGATGTTGACTAAAATTTAACACTTATGGACTTTCAAGATAAAGCGGGTAATTCTGTAGCTGCGGCAGGCTGCTGAAAAAAAATCCTTCAAATCATTGACCTTCCTGAAAAATTTTTGATTTTTGACAAGAATTTCAAATCTTTGATAAATTTTATCCTATGTCCTTTATGTCAAGTTGAGATTTTCAAAATTCCGATTTTCTCAAGAACGGCAACCCATCACCCAATTACCTCTAATTTCAGCACTCGAAAGTTCTGTTCACGAGAACTGATGACCGGATAATCCGAGCATAATGAAATTTACAGGACATGTTGGTATTAGCTAGGATCAGGTCTGATAGAAGCGATTTTGAAATGCGGGTAACCCTGTGGCAGTGGTACCATCTTGAAAAATCGCTGAGAAAAAAAACAGCTTTTTGGCCTATAACTTCCGATTCAGCCATCACATTTAAACGAAATTCACACATTATTTGGATCTTACTTTAGATAACATTTGGTTGAAAAATTAGAATAGAGTTGCCAGCTATGGTGATTTTTGTCTCCTAAATCTTGCAAACTTGCTCAGCAAAATAAAGCTTTTTTCCCTATAACTTCTGTTCCAGTCATGAAATCAAAACTAAGTTCATGCAGTAAGTAGATTTTTATGTGAACCAAATGTCGTAGGAATTTCGTACGAAAATCATGAAAGGGCTGCCAGCTATGACCATTTTTGTAATTTTTTGGAATCTCTTTACTAAGTGATTATATCATTAGATTTGCAAATGGAAATCATCCTGCAATGAAAATTAACAACAAATATTAACGCTTTAAAAATTTGAAAAGTTTTAAGGGTGGTAACCCTAAAATTCTTTTCACCCGTATAACTTCCAGCGCAGTGATTCAATCGAAACGAAATTTACTGGTTGGGTTTAACTTAACGTGAAGCAGATTTGGTATATATTTTGCTCTGCTGCTGACACAGGGTAACCAGCATTAGCCATTTTCGTAAATATTGCACCAACAGATGCTTGAAATTACGTTCTCATAGGCAAAGCATTTGCAATAAAAATAAGAAACCAATTTTAAAATTTTCCGAGTTTTGAAAATTTTTCGGATGGCAGCCTCAATTCAATCGTCGAAACATTCCATGAAATCCTGCGATGAGAACAGCATTCAAAGGATACGTTGGTTTAAGTATGAGCTTGTTATGGTAAACTTATGTCTGCTGCGTTGGGAATGTGCTGCCAGCACTGAACAGTTTTGAGTTTTGTTGCTTTGGATAAGGAATGGTTGATATGATTCTACAAAAAAGTGTATAACGTCTTTCCACATTTTTTTGTCACTCAAAGACAATTTCTTCGAAAATTAGTTTTCTAGCGATTTTGATGCGCTAGAATTTTTTACAATTATGGTTTGTTGCCTTATCAATCAAGATAATAATATTCTTGTTTGTAATCACCATATCGTAGTTTAAAGAATCTAGCCCTTTAACTACAAAGTTATGTGGATTCACTTTATGTTGACGAAACGCTATCGGTTTGGCTGCATTTCCAATAACTAGCGGCTTCAATTTTTCTGTTGTCGCACCTTGGCACAATGAGATGCTGAATCTATCTTTAAATTTCTTGCCACCTTTACTTGATTGCTCTTTAGAAACAAAACTTTTTGCTGCGAGTCCCGCTTCATCTGCGTTGAATTGGCCTTCGGGCGAAAAGCCTCTCAAAATTTGAGGTAACTTCTGTTTACAATCGATAACTGCTTGGGGGTTGATAAAGGTGCGATCCTCTACCAGAAAGAACTTTGAATTGTATATTATGCCTACACCAAAATGACTCCAGCCAGCCGTTAATTGCAGAAAACTTTTCAATCTTTAGAGTCTTTGCTAACTCCTTTGCCCTTGCTTGGAGTATGGGCCCATTAACTGGAGTGTTATTTGATCGGCATTTCCGGTAAAACGATAGAACACCATTGTCTATTTCCTCAAATGATGTGTTTTTTCTATTTTCTACTGCAATCTTCAGTTATATTTGCCTCGATGGCAGCCATTATTTCTGTCGGTTGTGCTCTATTATTCCCAATCGTACTTTTACATACGCTTTATTTTACAGATAATTGCTTTTAGGATTTTCCTTGTTCTATGTCTTTAATTATAGCCATTTTCTTTTTGTAAGGCAAAGAAACCATCCGCTTTCTTGGTGCCATTATCCTAAATCTGAAACATCTTAAATTTCATCGAATAGATGCCACCCATACAAACCTGTAAAATGCTTAGAAATCATCAAGTTCCAATTCACGTGAATTTGTAATGAAATTTTAAAGCGAATAGACTCGAGCTCAGTATGTGTTCGCTGGAACATTTCAACTGAAAAGGGAATCTCATCATCAAATATACAGAAAAATACAGAAAAATCATTAGCCAAATCGTACAGAGCCTTTTATGTAAACCGCACCAAATATACGAGTGTTTCAGATAAACTTTTTATAGAATTTAAATTGTGACGCAGAATATAGACCAATTTACAAGGTGGGCCAAGTTGTAGGGGTAGCCAACTTTAGAGGTTTCACTGTACTTGGAAATCCATGAAAGTGGTAACTCTAGTTTTACTCTTTGACTTTCAATTCAGTCATTGGGTCAATATGATATGAAATCTTTAATGCAAAATTTTAATCATGCAATGCATTTTTTGTAGAACATGAATTCGGTCCAACGTTGTTGCCAAAGTTGGAATATTTGCGCATGTATGTGCGCTAAAGCTCCTATTCTATCCGTGCAGCATTGTGGAATTGGTCTTAGCCATGAACAATCTTCGTCTCGTTTCGTTGGAATCACCGATGTTGGCCATATATCCACTCAGCAAGCCGATGACTCTCATAGCCCTATCACATGCCTTGCGGACGTGGTCCGAGCAGATCAGCTTAGCGTCTAACGTCACTCCCAAGGATCTTATCAGCTTACTGATCTGGACCTCTGCAAAGCCCACTGCCATCTGGATAACAGTCAGTATCCTGCGCTTTGTCAGCATGACGATGAGCCGTAGAACATGATTGGTCATCTGTTATCCCACCCTCGTCATGACTTGGTTAAGTCTGCTGAGCCTGGTGAACAACAGTTTTGAAAATAACTACTACTACGTAACCCCCATTGGCATTTTCTGGCAAAGCAGTCCATCGAAGAAGTTGTTCCGGAGATCAAATCCGGAAATTAACCCCTGTGCTGCCCTTGAGGTGGTAGTTCCCCTCCGAATTCCGTCCGTGATGTCCAACAGCACCTATCGGTCTTTAAGGTAATCCCGCATCATGACCATCAAGTATTCAGTTATGCTGAAGTGATGCTCAAGAGCGCAATCGAATTGACATAATCGAATTGACAGCATTTTGACCATCTAGCGGCACAAACAAAACGTCCGGTCTGGCACTCTGACATGACTCCACTTTTGTTAGTGCCCCAATCACTGCCAAGATGGCATCAACAGTAGGATGCTCTTTTCAGGAGCCGTGCTGTCTGTCAAATAGATCTCCAGCTCATCCGATTGCTGAGATTGATCGTGGCTTTAGCAACCGCTCAAGAAGCTTTCGTGCCGTGTTTAGCATGCAAAGCGGACGTTACGTAAGCGGACGTTACGTAAGCGGACTATCTAGGTCTCCTTTTCCTGCATCAATAAGCGTCATTCGCGCAACTTTCCATCGTTACGGAAAGACTCTTGCTACAAACCAGGAATTATATAAATCTAGCAATAGCCGCAGCTGACTCTGCATTGCAAATTCAAATGCCTCAACCGGCATTCCATCTGGGGCCGGAGCTCTCATATTCTCCCTTCCAGAGACGGCGTTGATAAAATCCTCTGTAAAGAAAGAATCGTCCCCCAGGTGGACGATCAGCTCTTGGCGGATGCGACGGGAACTGTGAGCCAACGGTGCGCGTGCAACCGAGTCTGCGGGTGACCAATATGTACCTCTTATTTCATGGGTCTGAATTGACCTGTCGACCGACAATTTATTAATTTACCATCTGGTCCATTAATTAATTTCTTCGATCAGAAACTCTCGATGTAAGTTTGAAGCTTAATAATGCCACAAGCACTCGAGGCGGTTTCTTTTGGTTAAGAAACATTTCCGGAGGGCTTTCATCACTTCACCCCAGCAGAAAAAATACATGACTTTTACACCACATTGGGCGCTAATCTACTACCGTGGTTTGTCAATTATAAATCCGCTTGGAAAAACATTTGCTCATCTGGAAACGAATAGATATTGGCACCACTTATTTCATTTACCATGTGCTCAAACCTCAAATGTGGCTAATTAGTAAAAGGATTAATTCACTCGCGCAGAAAAATAACCATCATTCACACACGAAACTGTTGGGTGACTGCCACGAAATGTATATTCGGCCGCCCAGAATCTTCTCTGTTACTTTTTTTTTATCAATTTTTATTAGGTAAAACAATAACAAAAATGAAAAATTCAAACGAAGAAAATTAGGTTGCCGGCATCCCTATTCGGATCGAAAATCCTGTGGCAGGGAGCCATAATGAATTATGTTTGACGACTACTTTAAACCTATTTTACAAATAATAAACAAATTTAAGAATAATAAAAAAAACTCTAGCGCACCTGAACCGCTAGAAACACTAATGTTCGAAGAACAGTAGAAGAATCGTGCAGGTTTTGAGTGCATATTCCACCACATGTGCTGCTTATTACGACCAAACTGTTTCAAATGCCACGTTTTACTTTGGTCTCAAGAATGCATTATAACTCATATGGTGGAAGGTTTCAGATATTACCACTGGCATGAATTTCAACGTTTATGAGAGCAAAACACGGGTTAATTATATTCGTTATCAGTTGCTTATTTCACAAAATTTTGAAAGTAGCATCTCATGTAACATCAATGAAGAAAATGCTCAGTGCCTGCAGCACTGTAGCTGAAGTTGGTGTTTGGGGCTATCATCCGAAAAATTTGCAGAACTTTGGGAATTCAATTATTTATTTTCATTGTAAATGTTTCCGGTATGAATACTAACTACGAGCATTTATTGATACAAAAGTAGACTCGTGCCGACTCGTGCTGGCAACCTTTCGCCAGTATCAAAACCAAGAATATATCACATCTGCTTCACGGTGTTATATTACATTCGAAGTTATAGGAGTATAAAGAAATTTAGGGTTACCTGCAGCGAGTTTTTTCAAATAATCGAAAGCTTAATATTTGCTGTTTATTGTCACTACAATATCATTACCATTTGAAAATGCTACGATAAAACCGCTTAATAAAGATATTGCAATTAAACACAAAACCAACAATAGCTGGCAACCCTATCGTGGCTTTTCAACCAAATTTGGCCTGAATAATGTTTATGACAGGTTTCATTAATTGTATGAAATTCGTATTGATTTCATGACTGCACTGGAAGTTATAGTGCAAAAAGTTTTATTTTCCTGAGCATATTTTCAAAACCAAAGACACAAAAATTACCATAGCTGGTAGCACCAATCAAATTGTTCAACCAAATTTCCACCAAACAGAGATTAGAGTTAGGTTTAGCTACTGTGCCAATTTCATGAAAATCTGGTAATTTATTCACATTTCATAGGGCAAAAAGCAGTTTTTTTTCTTTGTAATTTTTCAAGATGGCACCACTGGCACAGACTTGCCCACAATTCAAAATCGCTTCTATCAAATCTGGTCTTACTTAAGTCCAATGCATTCTGTAAATTGTAGCTGTATCTGATTATTGGTTCGTGAGTTTCCGTGAACAGAAGTTTTTGATGCTAAAAATATAGGTTAACTGGGAGAGGGTTACCGTTCTTGTCCGACATGAAATTTCCAAAGTTTTATTTTGAACGTGTAGATAAAACATAAGATTTATTTACAGATTGGTTTTATTGTAAGAAACGGACATTTTTTTGAATATTCGATGGTTTGAATGTTTTCACTTCCAAATTTTTTTTTTCAAAATGAAGACACCAAAATTATCATAGCTGGCAGCTCCAACCGAATTTTTCAACCAAATTTCTACCAAACGTGGCTTAAAGTAAGGTCCAGCAGTTGTGTGAGTTTCGTCAAAATCGAACGATTCAATCAGAATTTATAGGGCTAAAAACAGTTATCTTTTTTAGTGGTTTTTCAAGATGGCACCACTGGCACAGAATCGCCTGCATTTCAAAATCACTTCTATCAGACCTGGTCCTATTTAAGACTAATACATTCTGTAAATTTCAATTAATTCTGCTCATCGGATCGTGAGTTTCCGTGAACAGAAGTTTTTGATGCTAAAAATATAGGTAAATTGGGCAAGGGTTACCAGGCGTGCCCGTTATACCATATCTTTTTTTTTTTTGGTTATGTAAACAAAGCACAAGATTTACATATGAGTGGCTTTTTTTTGAAGAAACGGCATTTTTTCAAGAGAGACGATGATTTGGAGGTTTTCACTTTCAGTGCCTGCCCTAGCTACAGGGTTGCCAGCACGCTCATTAAAAGCTACACAAATCTACAACTAAATAATACCAATATGTCCTGAAAATTTCGTAATGATTGAATAGCTCTGTCAAAAGTTATCGCAATTTAAAAATTTTCAAATTTTCCCGTCCTCTTTTTAGGCATCCAGCGCACACATAGGGTTAAAAAATTCCAAAGCATTATCCGATTCATATGTAAAACACGTTCAAAATTTATTTCGTTAACTTTATTTTTGCGAAAATTATTTGTGCACGAAATAATAGGTATATTAAAAATATCACTTAAATGGCCGCCGGCGCCAAAAGGTTAACAATAACTGACATTTAAAGAGACCTGGACCTATTCTGCATATACACCAATGTATCCTGAAAGTTTCAGCTCAATCGGATGGCGGGTTCCCGAGATTATCTCACTGAAATTTTTTGATGATATATATATATATATATATAGAAATATGAATTTTTGGCCGAATCGATTTTAATACTAATGTTCTTCGAACATTAGTAAAAAGAAAATATAATGAAAGTTAAATCTAAGAAAATAACAACATATGCATAAATCATTCAAAAAAAGAAAAGAAAATAGAAACCTAATAATGTGTTTGCGCAGTTAGATAAAAAACGGAATCAAAAATTTAATTTGTGCATAATGTGTAAATGTATAATGAGAATAAAACAATCCAAACAAAAGTAAAAACATCTATGATTTTAGCGAAGCAAAAACACTATTTCTAGTATATTGCAGCAAACCTGCTTTTTGTTAACTACTGCTGCATTAATGGTTAAATATTCAAAGTCAGATATACACATATATTTAATCCGCGTAAGAAATATCAAAATGATGTCACAGCGAATCCAAAAAGATTTGGAAACTCTTTCACATGGTTTTTAATATTAATTTACAGTTTGACGATCTTAACTCTGATTTCACATGAAGCGGCAAAGTATTGTACATCTTTGGACCCAAAATACTAGCATGTTTTCTAGCTAGCTCTGAATTGCATCTATTTTTTATCGAGAGGTTGCTGCATTTGGTACCTAGTATTAAGGTTATTTATGCAGTTTGGGAATTTGTTTTAGTTTTTAAAGATGAATTTTAAAATGGTGTAGGTGAAAAGCTCGCGGATGTTAAATACGTTGAAAAGGTTGAAAGATAGTTTTGTGGAAAATAGTATTGGCTTATTGAGGCAAATCTTAATGATTGTATTTTGTAGATTCTGCAATATCAATTCTTAGGTGCCAGCTGATAGTAAATCCTTCACTCTCTGCAAATCTCTTCCATCAGGCAAATATCGCACAAAACCGTTCTTTCCATGCTCTTTATTAGTTCTCATGCTATGACCATAGTGGAAACAAGGTCTCCCTTGCTGCATCATACGAGCAATGTGCTCAGCCCACCGGAATCTACTGAGCTTTATTTTTAGGTCGATAGATTTATAGTTCATTTAATCGTTACTAAATATTGATATAATTTTTTTGTATCATAATTTATATTATGTTCACATTTGAACAACATTATTTCTATTAAATCATGCGTTGCATATGCGGGTTACTCATATGTCAATATATTTGTGCTTCGATGATATAATACTTACGAATATCATTCAAAAGATCCTTTTATTACTTGAAGTAGCGTACATTAGGTTAAATCAACCTTTTTAACCAGCCCATATTGGCTAAACTATGATTTATCTTTCCTTCAAGAAATATTTTGAACTGACTTAGAATATTTTTGTTTAGAACGAGTTGATTCAGAAACTTTGCATGGATCAAAACATAATGTGCGTTTCTTTTTCATTTCAGGTAATTTACTTATTGTAACTATTGAAGGAAAAAAACAATACAGGTATGGTACACATATTTCGTTAGAGAGTATAACTAAGTACATGGGCGCTTAATCTACTAACAAAACTGTCAAATAATATTTGCCTTTGCAAAAATCATAACGTAATTTGAGTATCGAACTCTGATGACAAATTTTCATTCACGAAAATCTCATGCGTACACATTTGTAAAAATAAAACAATACTAATCGTTAAAGTTCATTTGAATATTCAATGCTAGTTTAAATCATATACTTTTATAAATCGGATTAGCTGCTTATCATTTTCACTGCTGAAAACCTCACCCGAGAAAACTCATCATTTGTGCTTTGCAAAATCAACCTGAAATTGCAACACAAAAGCTCATCAACTCGCGGACATACTTTCAGGCGACGCTACTCAGACATTGTCGAAGTTACATTTTCAAAATATTCTTGGCGAAGAAGAGTCAGGTGGGCTGCAACCTTGACCGTGCTCCATCAAAAAAGCGAATTGCATAACAGTAACATTCAGCAAAGTCTTCCGAAACATCTGCTTTAGTTTAGGATTTTCATCGTGAGTTTAATCGATTTGTAGTAAATTAAGGTGATGCTGTCCATTCGAGACGAATGAGAAATGAATTTATGCAAATCATTCAGCTGGTTTGTGATGCTTTGTGGTGCTACATTGTGCCACTTCAGACAAAACGTGATAGGCGAGACCGCAGAGGGTCTGGTATTGATTTATTATTAAATTTGTTGTTTGTAGGTGCCCTTGTGACTATCTTGCTTTGAAAACAATGATGACAATAAACACAAATGCTACTTGTATAAACCTCCTAATAAGCGTTCACATTTGTGAGATTCTCTATCTGTGATTATTGCGGTAACATAATATCTTCCTTGAAAAATAAAATCCATTCGGTTTCCTAAACATTTTCCAAGCAAACACTAACTTTAAAAATATTTCAGGTGAGGGTATCCATATGCGCTTAATGTAACTGGAAAATTGATTCGTTTATAGCGTTTTTAAGCCAGTTGTCCTGTTTGAAATATGGCAATAAGTAGTTTATTTTATTTGCATAAGAAAGATTTCAAAGTACTATTCATTGCATCGGAAATAGCTTAGAGACTGATCAAGTCAATGCTGAGTATTCACTATTTCCTGCTTTCATAAACATAATTTCTGACTGAAGGCCCTTCAGCTTATCGGATTTTAAAAAATGTTGTAGAAGCTTGTGTGTTTTTCTATTAATTCATTGTGAAGTCATCAGTGATTGTCGCCTTGTCATCTCGTTAAAAATGCAGATATTAACTGCTTTTTTTCGATCGAGCTCTGCAAAATCTATTACTATTGTAGAAAGGAAATTTTAAATAATGTGTATATGTAAAATGCGAAATTTCGTTTAAAGGGTTAAAATCAATATCAAAATAGAATAAGTGAAATTTTGGAAGATTTTTAAGAAATGTAATTTTCTTCAAAACAATTGAGTCTTTGAAAGTGCTTGACACAAGCTAATCCTTTATCCTTACTTGAATTCGAGCTCGAGCTGCTCAGCAGCTTGCCGATGCTTATTTTCAATATAGGGCTGGTATAACAGCAATGCAAGAAATCAGGTGGACAGAAGAAAGCATATGACTTATACTACAGCTGTCATCCAAAACATTTTGTGCTTGGAGTAGGCTTCATATGAAAAATCTTTCATCATCGGCTTTAACAATATTAATGAAAAACTATGCATCCTTTGCGTGAGTGGCGAAGTTAGGAATACTTGCTTCATAAACCTGCATAGACCTACAGAAAAATCTACTGACGCCGAAAAAGCAGCATTTTACGTACACGTCGAGTGGATTCTCAAGCCTGTCCAAGCTATAATTTAAAATCGATCCTTTGAAATGTTGATGCCAAAATATTCCGAGGCCCGATATTAAGGCATCCATAGTTTGCATGACTACACTAATATCATAGAACTCGCAGCATTGAAGAAATTGATCGTTGCGAATACCAGGTTTGTGCGTAAAAATATCCACGAGATCATGGAGCTACTTGTAATCAAATAGATCGCCGTCACTACTTGAAACTGATGAATATATGTACATACGAACGTATCGAAGTGCCAGTTTAAATTCGGAGCTTTGAAAAGTCGTATTGTATCCACAAATAAGGCTCGAATCAACACGGCCGCTTTACGTCTCGCCTGTGTTCTCGCGTTTTTATTCGCCCTCAAAGAGCTTAAGTAAATCCAGGGGCCAGGATGCCAGACGTGGATGAGAAGTGGACACGCTTTAAGAGTACTGTCATTAGTACTGCTAACTGAATCTTAGGCCGTAGTCGCAAAAGTCGAAGCGGCTGGTTTATAGATGAATGCAAACTAGCAACTGAATGTAAAACTGTTGCATACTATATAATAAAATCACAAGAATGAAAAAGAGTCGCCACAGGTAGAGGAAAACATCCAAGGAGAGAGACCTATTTTGAAGTTTGAAATAGTTTTGAGAGCAAGGCCAGCACCAGGTCTACCAAATAACGCCTGCATGAACAAAGAAGGAAAAATAATTACCGATCTTGAAGGTGGTCTGGAGTAATGAAAGGTCCACTTTAATGAATTGCTAAATGGTCAGCTCAGCTAAGAATGGAAGCAACTGCAATGTAAAAGGAAGACATAATGCTGCCACCACTACGCATAGAAGAGGTACAAAGTGCTATAAGTTGGCTGAAATTTAAGAAAGACCTTGAAGCCGATGGCATACCAGTTGAACTGATTCAACATGGAGGATCCACGTTCCGCCAAGCATTGTATGAATTTACAGTGCAATTATGGGAACATGAAGAGAAGCCAGAACGCTGGCGGAAAGGCATAATATGCCTATTCATAAAAAAGGAGGTATCACAAAGTGCTGCAACTACAGTGGTATAACATTGCTGAGTACGGCCTATAACATACTCTCCTCTATCCTGCGGCATTCCAGACAAACTGACAAGATTGTGTAGATTGACTATAACTAACGGAACAAGCCAAGTAAAATTTGCCGGTTACTCTCCAGATCGTTCAACATTTTCAGTAGGCTCCGAAAAAGGGATGGTCTGGCCTACTTCCTCTTCAAAATTGCATTGGAGAAATTTCTGGAAGAACACATCACCTGGCACTTCAAGGTGCAAGAAACCGTCATATTCAGCGTTGCACTCGTCTGGCCCGAAAATGGACCCTTGCGCCGCTTTGGTTTTTCAGATAATCTCGCTAGACAGTCATCTACCTGAAAATTCCGCTAAAGGGCTCTTAAAATATCTGCCCATCTCGCTGAATTAAAAGCATTCCGAGCATCCAGCGTCATTAGAAACACGATCAGCCTGCCGTGACAACATGCAGCCTACCATGCCATGTACCCCGGCTCACTTCATCGTAAAGCGCTTGCCACATTTGTTTTTTCCTGTTTTTTTTTGATACTTCTGTTCCACCGATAGATCGCTGAACGTTACACCTGCACAGAAAGCTCTTCTCCTCAGTTACACTATCTCTTCTCTATCCACCAACAAGTCCGGCGTGGCATGGTGAAGCTCAGCAGCGTATCAGACCTAGCTTGATTTGTTGCTAATACTATCTGAACTACGTTGCCCTCGCGAGCAAAGTAACCGTAGAGAAACTCCAAGAGCTTTTTCTTATCTTTTTAGCTTTAGCTTTTCCCTATTCCGGCCAAGTATTTTTTGGCTGGAGCTCCGCTAGCTTTGACTTTCCTCTGATAGCCAGAAGGTGATATATGATTCCTTTGATATGGTTCGCTAATCATTGCCATTTAGGCTCTGGATTCACACACCAGCTGCGTAAACCTATCTTGCACCGTACGGCACTCCTGCGTGTTTCCTTGGAGGACTTTCATCTACGAAACTTCTTCTTCTGCGCTTTAAGCACTTCTCTGAAAGCTTTACATGCTCCTGACCCCATAATCTGATTTGCTTCTCCTGGTTTTGCATTCTCATAACAGAACAGGCTGAAAGGCGCCGCGGCGCATACTTTTGCTTGATGGCCACTTTGATCACATTTCCGACATCTAATCTGGTCCTTTGCTATCCTTTTTTGTGTGATCCTAGCCCATGCTCCTATAATAGCACAACACTTTGGGTCGCCTCCTTATTCTGGCATTTACCCAGCCAATTCTTATTCGTCCACACATAGGCCAATGACAAACACGGCGGTACCGGCGAAGCGTTTTCCAAGAGGTAAACCGAGTCGGTTTAGTTGTGCGTTCATTTAACATTGTGATGACACACACCGCGGTTTGGACGCTTCTCGCTTTTGTAGTGCAAAACTAAACCGACTCGGTTTTTCTCTCGAGAAACGCTTTGCTGGAACCGCCGTGTTTGTCATTGGCCTTAATTGGCTCTGCTATAGCTTTTTCGCCCTCCGATTCTATCATGGCCTTCCACTGTTCACTTGCATTTCGAGAAATCGCTTGCCACTTCTTCCTTGGTTGTAGGGCTGTCGAGGTCAAGGATCTTGATTTTGGCCTTAGGAACAAGCTTTTTAACCTCCTCGAGGCCCCCTATCACCGTTTGAATACCCTAACCAAATATCACGATATTCTCGCTTTTTGCGAGTATCACCAGCTCTCCGTTGTCTTTCTTATTTGACATTCCTGTGCCCCTACTTTTTGGGATTCACGCCCTCTCAGATTTGCTGAAGGACCTTCGCATAAGTTTCCCCTGGGGTGGGGTTTATCATCACTGCTTCCTTCTAAGCGCTAGGTGCTTACGTTCTCTTTGGCCTGCACTTTCCTTCATCGGGATTTTTTCGGGCGAGACTACGGGTATCAACATCCTCTGATTGCCGTTACCATTTCAAAACTTTTTAGCCATAGTCACCCAGGGGTCTAACCAGTGGCTCCTATCTCTTTTCGTGGTATAGCCATGCTTTCTCCACTCGGGCCAGATTCAGAGCTTGCCCGGTTTTGTACCCAAGCCTTCTTGGCACATAAAGCTCTTGCACACCAGCACACTAGCTCTTTGTTTTCACGCTCTTTGGGCAAATCTTCCTTTCGGCTCATTTCTAGCTCGGCTTTTTTTTTCAAATTCACCCTTTAGACCTCAATTACTTCAAGAGCTTCTGAAAGTTACAGAGCACCGTCTTTCACACATCATGACAAGTTCTTTTAAGTCTAAAATGATGTTGTCATAGTCTTGTCGATATGCTGGCAAAGAACTTTTGCCAACAGAAGGTGTCCTTTTACCTTTAGTCTGCCAACGAAGTGATTTACGTCCTTAATGACTGACGTAATACCGTCAATTACTGCTTGCTTTTCGTTGTTCTTTAATCTATTTGTCATGCTTTATGGGTCCTTCCTCAGAGCCGCTATCTCACCCCGGATGGACAGTCGACATAATGGTTATCTATGCAAAAAGAGAGGCCAGGTAAAGGTTGGCCCTTATGGGAACATCTGCGCTAATCAGGAGTACAACTCAACTGAACGTATCCCGCCAACTCAATGGCGCAAGCTTTGAACGAATTCTGAGGCCTACTAAGGTTTTTACGGGACGGTGACGGTATTAGTTTTGCCTGGAGCCGTTTTAACTTGGATGTCATTCCGGTTGTACTAGGTCTAGAATACCACTACCACCAGCCCAGACTCATCAATTCAAAATCTTACGGGTTTAGTTATTATTCATCAATTTTTGTTCAACGAGCTCTAAAAAGCATTAAGAAGTTGCTAACAAATTAACTTCATTTTAGCCAAAACAATTCAGTTTTTTATAGGTATGGTCAAGTATGATGGACGATTTCATATCTTACATAAATTGATAAATATACTAACAAAAAATTTCAAAATGCTATTCATGTCCCTTTTGGTGAATAGAGATTATCAAATTTTTGCCCCAGGGGGTTTGAGTCATTTGTAAAGTAGTATATATTTCTTGCTCAGAAACTGCTGTTTTGATGAGCTCTACGGGGTCTCGTTGTTACCACACATATGGTCGTTTGTCTTCATCAAACTTCGGATCATCAATTTTTCATTTTTCTTTCATTGACATTAATCCAAATATTTGAAAGGTAGGCAGATTTGTGAGTCTGCGCAAAAACAATCTAATCGAAGATCGAGACACATATTATTTCAAAAAGCTACGCATTAGAGTTGTTTTTTTTAATTGAGTGATTTTGAAAGTGTTTTTATAGATGCGATAAAAACATATACACATTCAGCTCCTTTACATCCATTTTCATTTTCTTCCTCAGATTTTTTGAATCATTGAAAATTGAATCTATGTACGAAAAATAACATGTCAGTTAATGCGTGTAACACTATGATAAATAACAATAAATAACATAGTGTTCCTTGTCAACATTCATATTACAATGATCCAGTTATACTTCAGCAAAGTGCTGCAGTTAAGTAAATTACCTGATATTTTTACATTGACAATGTCTTCAACACGTTCTCTGTAATTACTTTTATATCACTTTCGATTTATCTCATCGCGTGGTCTATATCTTAACGACGCTCCACATCCATCGAAAAGTATTTTTTATCTGCGGTAATTTATATTCGCACGAAAACCGGTAGTTAACTCACTTTTACACGAATGTCTTCTGCGTTGCTATTCATCGCAGACTTTACGAGGCGAGGCAAACAGGTTGTAAGTTTCCTTGGATTATCTCTGCATAAATGCCAGCATGTCCTTGAACTACTATGGAAAACGTTTGACTGGTTTTCTTTCAAAGGAGGAAAAATTGAAATAGACCTATATTATTTTAATATTATCAACTACTTTGAATAATTTATTCAATCATATAATTTTTGACGTTCGAACATTTTAATACATTTATCGTTACACATTACATACATATACGAGGAGTCATGACATAGAATTAGCGTTGGCAAATTATGCCTTTCGTGGTGGCAAGTATTTCTCTGGAGCAATCGTGCTTACTTCTGGAGCGGCTGTGCTCACCAGTGAGTCGTAGATTCCCACAGATGGGGCTACAGTGCTCACAGTTGGTGCGAACGAGCTAAGGAATGGCGAAATGGTGCTGAGTTCTGGAGCAAAGGTGCTTGTGAGTGATCCAAAGGAATATTCGCTTATGGGGGTGCCAGTTGCGAGTGGAGATCCAAGATGGTGAATAGCGCCAGCACCAAGAAGAGTAGCACCCTGGATTGGAGCGTGAATGGTATCGAAACGGGCATTGGCAATATCAACTTCGCTAACAGATTGTCCCAAGGAGCCGATAACAGATGTGAGGGGAGCGACGCCTCCGTCGTTGACTTGGGTGTATCCACCCAAAGCATCATATTGTGCTAAAAATAAACAAAAGGATAATTTTAGCAATGAAATTTATTCGTTCAAGTTTACAGTTAAGTTGAATGATTTGATTGAATGAGCGTATTTACAGAATGCGGTTTTGTTAGATGGCTGGGTGCTTCTCAAGAGTATGTGATCATCATTAAAGCTGGCATGTTAAATATTGGCGCGAGATGATAAAATAAAACCTGCTTACCTTGGATTTGTTGTTGGGCGTGCACAGCTTCTTCTGGGGTCTTGTACTTGATGAAGAATACCTCTGGCTTGCTTGGTTCGGTTGGTTGTGGAGCTTGGATGTCGTTGATTTGAAGATCTTCTGGTTTCTTGCTGAGAACGTAGATGACAGTCTTCTCTTCTTTTGGAGCGAATGAAGCGGAAATGCGAGTAGCGGTCTGGCTGGCTGGAGCCTTAATGAATACTACGCGGTAGCTCTTCTGTGGTGTTCCAAGGACTAGGTGTCGGTGGTATTCCTCGCGAGCCTCTTCGGGGGCGGAGAAGAATGAGAAGTGTTTGCTGACCACTGGGGGCTGGTGGTTGATGTACCCGGATGCGGCGAGACCATCATAGCCGAGTGCACCGATGGTTGATGGGATAACGCTTGCATCCAATCCGAATGAATTGTATCCAAGGGGAGAAAGTGTTGAAGTAGCTCCAAGTCCGAAAGCGGAGAGGCCAAGTGGTGAAATGGTAGATGGGATGGCAGTAGCCAACGAGTCAAATGAACCACCAAATCCGAAAGCTCCGCTGTATCCAAAGGATGGAGCAATAGTTGAAGTTAATCCCAAGTCATAGGTTGGAGCTATAGTTGAAGTTAATCCCAAGTCATAGGTTGGAGCTACGGTGGAGGTGAGACCCAAAGGAGCTAGAGTTGGAGCAGGAGTTGCGTCAATAGCAACTCCATTTGACTGCGCGATGACTGTTGGGCTCGCAGTGGTTCCACTAAATCCAGCGTGGTAGTTGTATCCCAAGTGGCTGACATCTGGACGCGCAGCGGCCAAAGCTACCAAGCACGAAATTGCCTACATAGACACCATATAAAAATTTCGAATTAGTTCCGGTTTAGTAAGAACGTATCCAGAAGATAAAAGTGTGACAAGTTCCGGAAATCCGGGAAAATCCAAAATTATAATCCAATGTTTTTGGGACGATAGCTTCTTTCATCATCTTCTGACTATCCGGCTACGATTCTTACCAAAAAAATACGCATGACGAAATCCGATATGTGACTGCGCCGAGAAATATTATCGAACTGAGGAATTGTTGCCAACTATTGCTTTATATACTCAGGCGACCGCGAATATTAATTAGGCTGACCTTTCCGAAGCCGACCACGTCCAAAATCTTCAAAATCCAAACATTCAGAGCATTTTGCCGGTTTTCGGTGAATCTGCGTTTCGATTTGATTTAGTTTTGTCGCGTCTCAGGCAGGCACGCCATCCGAGCGACGTCTTATCGTGGTCTGGACCGAGCGTGATGCTACCCGGAAAGTATAAATGCTTTGCGTCGTTATGTCGGACGATCCGATTGTAATTAGGATTAATCCCTGAAATTTGGAGCTTAGGAGCATAATTATTTAAATTTGCTTCGAATCACTTGCTTATACAATAAGTGTATGATGTAGGAAGAATTATGGGACATTTATTTACTGTAACACTTGATATGTAAAATCATTTCTGGGCGTAGTTGTGAGAGGAAAACGGCTCATATGTACCGGTTTTTCAAAGTGAACATGTGTTAGTCAATTTGCACTTGTTCGTTATTCTTTGGTGAATAAGAGCAGAAGATCGTGTGGAGATAAATACCAGAAATACAACATTTCACTTTCCAAAAAAATTTTGGTTATTCTTGAAAAACCTACTTAATATCGGACCAATCGTTTTCAGAAGTGCATGCGACAAACTTATGTATGTAGCGGAGCGTCGTTTAAAACTGAAATTATCACAGATGATGATGCGATCTGCATCTGGAGCTGATTTGAATGACGTACGATTCGTGAAATAATGTTAGATTCGAATCTTCTTCGAACTGTGATATATCCGAATGTGATAAATCTGGTTTGAGATCTTCGGATTGGCATTAATCGAAATTAAATGTTGCTTATCTGAAGGCTTTGAATTTCTCGACGATTCTTAATGAAAGTAAAATAACGCTAAAATAATCGAAATATGTAGTTAGACAAGTCAAATTCTTAAGTTTTTTATGACTGATTGATTGCTGAAACTTTCAGGATTGCTTGAAGTAGGTATAGTTGCACATATGAATGAGTTGTATTCATTTTAACTTTTCTACACCATGACTATGCAAATTTTGGGAATCATGACTGCGGCTCGAATCATTTTACTTCCCATTATAAGATTTCAAAATTTACATGCTGTGTTGGATTTCCAAATTTTTATCAAACAGCTCGCTTACTATCCAGCACATAAATTTAATGGTTTGCCTGTTTGGCTTATACGGTTTTAAGGTTAGCATTTCATTGTTGCTCTTATTCCTTGTTTAACTTAAACTATAGTTCGCTCTGTTTCACCTTTGCGTATTTACATCGCCCGTAATTTAAAGAATTTTCGAACAATTTTATTCCGGGTCTTTTAAATATGCTCAATTCGCTTATTTCTATATTCAATTGAAGAACTTATGCTGGTTTTTTTGGCAAACTTGTCCCTGCAACCTTGTTTTTGACTGATCCTATTCTCTCTTGGTAAATCGGGGCTCTCTGATCGAAGAAAGCATGAAGGTACTCGTATGTTGGGTGAATGTTCTTAATATCGGCCTGCTCCAAAAGTCGGCAACCAAACTCTTTTGTGTCCCTTAATAAGAATCAGACTCGTCAAAACGACATCTTAGGTAATAACAAAAATACTTGGAGCAAAAGCCACCGTAGATGCCATTTTAATTAGTTTTGTGCATGTTGTGAGGCAAGAAAAAGGTAACAAAAAATAATTGCCGCAGGCCGTGTTTTGGTCGACGACAATCACCCTATAGAGAGATAATAAACTAAAAAATGTTACCTTGTACCTTAAAGAGCGTAGCTTCCGTACCCTTCTGGATTGCATTGTTTATAATTTAATGGCATAGAACCATTTTTATGACGATCATTGAGGAAAGTTTACTTGCTTCATGGCAAGGAACTATCCTATTTGGAATTGATTTGGATTTTATTTAGAATTATTTTTGCAACGAGAGGGCGAACGCGTTAGCCAAGCACGGGGCTAACCTTCCCCTGTCAGGATTGGCTGACATTCCTACTCCAATCCAAACAATCAAATACTCAATTGACTCCAATATGATGCAAGTTGCGACGTGCAGATGGCGTGCAACTCAGATCTGCAAGCTAACCAAAATCCTGTGGGAGTCGTACAATATCGTAGCTACTAAGAACCTGCTCGAATTGACGCGGACTGACTGCAAGCGGCTGGTCGGCATCATTACCGGCCACTGTCTTGTAGCAGCTCATGCCATGAAAATGGGACTCCTAACCAGCGTCACCTGTAGGAAGTGTCAAGAGGTTGATTTCAATGTGAGGCAGGTGTGATATATTTTTGGCTTTGATGCTAGCAAAGGGTTGCCAGCGCGAGGCGTTTGTTGCTATTTTCGTATCAAAAAATGCTTACATTAAGTATTCATATCGCGAACATTTACAATGAAAATAAGTTACCAATGTTTAAATTTTCTAAGCTCTAGAAATTTTTCGGTTCCAAACATCTTTCGTTTTTCGGACCCTAAACATCTTTCTATCCCTGTAACTTTCGATGAAATCTTCGGATAAAATCCAAATCGATAGAGTTAGTTGATTTTTCCGTGAGGCAATTGTGGAAGACTTTTAGTTGCAGTGGTGGTAAATTGTTGCAAGCACCAAGCATTTGCTTTGTTTATGTTATGTTACACTGCTTTCAAAGTTTTCAAATTATCCCAATCTCATTTTAGGCGCCTAGCGCACACATAGAGTTAAACATTTCCAAAAAATTATCATATTCACATTTGAAACACGTTAAAAACTCATTCCATAAACTTTATTTTTAAGAAAGCTATTTTTTGACAGAAAAATAGGTATATTAAAAATATCACTAAAATGGCCGCGGGCGCCGAAGGGTTAAAGATTATTAACTTTTTGTGAAACACCAATAAATCCTGAAAATTTCACTTCAATCGATGAATGATAGATATAGATATGATAGATATATATATAGAAATACAAAATTTTGGCCAAAATGATTTTAAAGGCGGCTTTAGATATGCGGTGTTTGTCAAACACCTTCAAGTCGCCAAATACCGAACACCTAGTCAAGTAATTTGGCTTAGTGCTTGCGGAATGACAAGCACAGTGAATCAGACATTCGGACATTGCCGAATGTTCGCCAAAACTGGAAGATGAACGAGCTGCGGGGATCCGACACAGTGCTCGTCTACTTTGATGTGAGTTGAAAGTTCGACAAACTACGGGAATAGCGAGCACCCGAATGTTTGTGCTTGGCCTAGGGCAAGCACTAGGCGAGCAACCCAACCACACATGCGAAGTTTGCCAAACTAGGTGCTCGGTATTTGACAAACACCGCATACCTATATAAAGCCGCCTTTACACTAATGTTCTTCGTCGAACATTAGTAAAAAGTAATGAACAAATAAATAACGCATAAATAAATAGCTAAGTAAGTCACTAAATAAGTTTAATAATAAGTAATAATTACAAAAAGCTTAAAAATTACGGGGCATAAATGACTTGGATAAGGGATGATTTGAAGGATAGTTTGGAAATCGTTGAGGATTAAAGGATGCTAAAACCATTGAAAATCCTGCAGCATCTATTTACCGGCTCATTAGTTACATATATGGCGGAATGTGCCTGGTGTTCCTGACCTGATGTTCCTTACGGAGATATTTATCACCATTTTACTATTCAGGAATTCAACTCTAATAACGCCTCTTATGACGTCAAATATGAAGCAGGCCGATATCACCATTCTTTTGGATGCAAGTCGAGTTAAATTTAAATGATCCAGTCTAACCTCATAGGCGGGTAATTTTTCGAAGTCGTAAGGATTGTACAGTTCTCTTAGGCCGAAAAATAAAAATTATTTTTGTTTGGAATCGAGTCTGTTACTGTGGATTTCAAAGGCTAGGTTCCAAATAATACAGGCGTATTCAAGAAAAGGGCGTGCAAGTGCAGTATATAATGATCTTGTGGTCCAAAAGTTTTTTAATTTAAAGCCCGTTGTGTGATCAGGGTTGAACGGTCACGAGTGATGCTACAAATTGTTGAGTAAGCCAATGAACGGATAGTGATTAGGGTCCATTTGACTACGTTATTACAAATTGTTGTACCTTTTATTTTGAAATAATAGTTTTTTTTGCATACAAACACCCTAACGACTCTGCAAAAATTTTACTTTTTACTTCGATTCTTTCCCAATAATTTATTATTGTCGTTTTAAGACTATTTAACTGTGAAAACATGCCTTACTGAAAATATATCACCATGAATTCTCTGCACTCAGAAAATAATAAATGTAAAATAAAGCTGTATAAGGTCTGGGGAATGAAGTTGATTGAAACTTAATTTACAAACAATGTATGCAAATGTGGAGTTATAAACTCTACAAGTCACTTTACCCTTGGGTTAACTCAGATATCTATCAAAGTCAGATCCACGCAAAACTCGGTAAGTGATTCTGTGTTTTACCTGTGCCAATTCTTAACGGGGCATGGTTACTTCAGAAATTATCTTAGCAGAATGGGGAAGGTACGTACATCGTACAGTCAGTACTGTATGAATGAGCACAATGATGCTTACCATACATTTTTTGCGTGCAGTTGATTCTCAAGTTTTAGGAGCAGCCTTGAGTTCACAATTGATATGGTCACGACAGAGTCGATTGTGGAAACGATGCTGAGAAAAGAAGCACGACCGGGTTGAAGTAAGGCGAAAGTGGATGTTAACCCGGACCTTCGTGGCCTGTAGATGGATTTTTTTTAGTAAGAAAAAATCTTACATTACCCGTGGTTTGTTGACCCGAGTATCTTTAGACTATTTTTTTGGACATTTACAACGAAACAAGATAAAAGTGATCATGGCTAGATTTGAACCATGGATTACTCATGCTAGCAGCCAGTGCTTCAGATTTCAAGTAATATCTGGAATATCAGGAATGCGGTCTATTTTTGTTTCTGCGTTCAATACCAGCGAGTCCGCCATTTGAAGATTGATATTATTTGCTCCCCTTACGTTACTTTGTACGTGTGTCTGCGTTCAGTCACGTGGAGTTCAATAGGTTTCAATGACGTAAGTATCGCATCTTATCGACAAGTTTCAGTCAATACTGGTTATGGGTCTCCTAACTGAGCTGAGGCTGCATACTTATGCCAACTTCTGTCAAAACTAATCCGGAGTAAGGTCATTAGCCCATTATGGGAAATCTCGAAGAACAATAGTTGCTGTTAATTTCAACGTTTTTTTAACACCAAGCTTCACTTCAAAAAAGTTACAGAGGCTTTAGTGATCAAGAAAGTGTTAGAATAAGTAGACTTCCTTAGTTCATTTACCGAACTTTGGTCATCACTCTGCTAAGTGAGTTGGTTTTTGAAGTCGCCTTCTCTTTCTGCGAATGACTGATAAATACCCTAGATAAACCACTGGCATGGTAAGCAGGGTATTGTAATCTTTATATACAATACTAAATAGTTTGCCTTCAGTTATTGAGCTGAAATACTGTCAAAGCTTTTTCACATAAAATGTCTATTAAAACTGAGCATAGTTGGAAATTACAATTGCATGATTTGTTGAGGTTATAGATGTTTCTCCCGATATAATAAAAATTTGAATTGATTTAATATGATTCAATTCTTTTAGCTTTAATTAGAAGACAAATTTTAGCTAGATATATCACTAAACAAGATATATTTTAAACCGATAGAGACTGAAGAAAAAAGCAGATTATCGTTAAAATATCGATATCTGTCAAGAAACTAGAATAGCTTCTAAAGGAAAGTGTCTTAATATTAAAAAAAAAAATGAATATTTTAATGTGCCAATAAGATTGAACGTTTACATAATCTTACTGGCGCATCTTCGTTAAGAATATTCGTTAAGAAAAAACAAGCAGCTGGTTCCAAACCAAACGTTAAAAAGCAAGGACAAATACTTCTCAGCAGTCACCACACGTGCTTGCAGTCGGCATTTTACCTGCGCAGACACACGAGATTCCTAAGTTAATGATTTTTTTTTTAAGAGAATTGAATTAAAATTTCGGTTAACATAATCTGTTCTTTTCAGCTCATTTACATCCTGATCTATATTTTTTCGCCATATATTTCGCCTGTTGGCTAATTTTATAGTGTTTATCCTTTCGGGATTATAAAACATTCTATCAATATTTACTATATTTAAAATCTACAACTTCCTATTCCAAAGAGCTTGAACACGAAATCTTTTCAAATTTTAAAGAGCACGATATGTCTTTAGCATGGTTCGATTTATTTTAGTCTAGAATCAATTTTCGGAACGTGCAGATAATAATAGATTAAGGCTAACTCCTTCATCAATTGTTGTTTATCCGTTTTAAAAGATTAAACGTTCAAAATGAAGACAGGTTTAAGCGAAAACAATATCGATGAATTTATGTATGAGCTTTTCTCATCAAAAAGTCAATGTAGCTGACAGAAATGTGCACCCAAAACTGAAAACCAACGAATCCTGTTCCGAAGAAAATACACAAACAGTTTTCCCCGATCGTGACATAAACGGTTGCATACAATAGCCTAAAGTTAACGCAATTCAATAGTCGTATCCAGTTCTCGCACCAATGTCGTATGATGAACTTTAAAACACACAATCTACGTTTATCTTCTTTCTTATTGTATCAAAATTATTTAAATATAACGTGTCCGCTTAATGATATCCACGATCAGATTTATCTGAAGCAGATATCATTTTCTTCTGGCTCGAATGCTCACAATTCCGAATCATATCACAATCATATTACAATGAACACGTTTTCATTGTAAATTCAAGTTCACAAGATTCATAGCTTCTTGCAGAACCGCACAATTCAACTGATGTCGAAGGAATCGAAAAATTCAAATATGCACATAAAAATTTCACGAATAAAAAAACCTGATTCTGTTCGACACAGTCATGTAAACATGCCCATATCCGGTGCAGAATATATTCATTTATTACTTTAATAATCTTATGAGTGGTTTCGTTTTCGTTGGGATATTTATCTGAACAGGACATAGGAACATAATATTTACCATGTCTCAAACTTTAAACGTATAGTACTTTGAACTCATGCCGCCGCTCGTTTTTCTGACAAAATTAATAAAAAAAAATAAAATCTGCGTTCATATTGTATTTCTGCGAAAGTCAAGTTTATCGAGTTTGAATGCGCTGTGTGTATCAATGATGTTTTATATTTTAGCCCCTGAAATTATATGTGACCAAGATTTGAATGGGTGCGACCAATTGTTGATAAATACGATGCCGATCTTGTAAATACTTGAAAATGATTTCTTTTAATTTTTAATGCTCTCCTGATTCTAATTATATTCAAATTCACTTATATTTATTTCATAGATATTGCAATTTTTGATTTTTTCATAAATTCAATTTTTTCAAAATAAAATATTACAATTATTTCTATTAATTTATTCAAGAGTTTTATTTAGATTTTTCTCTATTTAGATTTTTTGATGTTAGAGCCAGTTATCTTGCATTGGCCATCCTCAAAAATTCAATGTCCTAGCTTATGCTCACACTATTTTTCAGTGGGTCATAAGCTGGGTAACCATAAGCTGAGTATTTTCAAGGACTTTCAGCATGATACAGCTAGACTTCTTTCATTTTTTTCAATGATTTTTCTGAATAACCAAGAGTGCTTTGCTAGGCAGGCAATTTATGAGACATTTTGCCAGTTTCTTTGACAGATAGCCAGTGGACGAAGTAGGCAGCGATAGAAGTGTCCCCTGCCTAAAACGTATGTATTCAATTGGCAAGGAGCATTTTTTCCAGGAAAGTATAGTTCGTTTGATCCGCCGTAATCTACCGTGTTTGCGATCAACGGCATAAAAAAACTTTCGAAGAGGTAAACTAGATTTTGTACATACATATCTTCACTGCTAGTTTCAATACAGTGAATAATCTTCTCTCAAGTTTCATATTTTCTAAGTTAGTCAAAATCTATCAACTTATATGTTCAAGTCTGAGCGCATCATATAATGAAATGAAATCAGAATCTTACATCAATTACTGACTACCTTTTCATGTTTTGAAGATTTTGTCCTTTTAATTAGGACTAAACTAAAATAGGAGGACTAGAAAAGTAAAACTAGGAGGACGATTCGCTAAATAAATACTTTACTTATAAATAAATAATGTATTTAAATAATTTTGCGAATTGATCTCAGAAGTTTATTTTCCAGGATTGGTTAATATGACATCCTAGAACGACTTATCGTGGATGGTCCAAGTCCCATCCGAGCATCCAATAAAGGAAGTAAAAGACTGGGTCAAATTTCAACATTCAAAAGTCAATATTCGCCCTTCATCGTTACAAGAGTAGACAAATATCATCTTTCGTACTCCAAAGAGTAAGAAGATCTAGCATATGTTAACTGTGGCATATTTATGCCGCGTCCTTTCACTTTGCTCTGGAAAAAGCTAAAGTGGTCTTTATTCCAAAACCCAGCATGCTGAATAACGTGAAGGACTTGAGATCAATTAGCTTAATAGCTTTTCTGTAAAACAAACTGGAAAGGCTGATGGATTTGCTCATGGAGAGCTCAATAAATGTCACGAACTTCTGTGATAGCCAACGCGCATATCTATCAGGCAGAGAAGTAGAGATGGCATTACATAGTGTCTAGGACAATAAAAAAATCAACAAAAAACTGAATACACAATCGCAGTCTTCCCGAACTTTGAGGGGCTTTCAGCAACGTCTTTGTTTTCGAGCATCACCGACAAATTAATATAAATGAGACTCTCCTGACTTGGACTTCAGATCAGTGCAGTGCAGAACAAATCATTATGACCAGCAAAATTAAAGCCACTTTTCAAGAGAGGCCAAAACGTAAAAAATAGTTGGCACAGGAAAACCATAATGTGGTATCATTACGTTCCCTTCTGGATCTTCACTGTAAATGAGATACTGGAGAGCTTAAGTGCTAGCGGTTTTGAGGTGGCAGCCGTACACCGACGACCCTGTGGTTCTTATATGAAGCATATTCTCACAAAGGTCTGTCAGACCTTTATTGTGAGCTCACGCGAGTGATACCTGACCACCAGTTCGGCCTTAGGCACAGGAACGGAACGAAACACGCCATCTCATACTTGCATGATCAAATTGTGTCTCACTTGAATGTGCAAAACATTCCGACGGTCAGGGGCGGATTTACCACTAGGCTGAGTAGGGTGGAGTATAAGACGGCAAATTTTTGCGGGCGGAAAGTTTTAAAGAACATTTGTCTGACCTCAAAAATATTTTCAAAAATGAGTGTCTTTATTTTCGAGGTCACTTCATATCGAGTAAACAAACGACGAAAACAGCATCACACATATTGAAGTGGCTTCAAGACAGCGATTTACAATCGATATATCCGAATGTGGTCATTGGGGTCTATTGCGATTGTCGCAAAATAGTCGATAAACGATGCTTATCGACTATCGTTCGTCGATTGTGAAGTTCGGTATTGTGAATGTCGATTGTGATTGATAAGTATCGATTTGACAAACGATTCTTATCGATGGTATTTTACATGGACGACGACTGACGATCACAAACGCGTCTGATAAAAAATATAAGTGATTTATAGTCTGTATGCATTAGTTATTTTAAAATTTATTTTTAACAGGAGTAAACTAGTAAGCAATCGTTGGCTATTTGAAAGGCTCTTAAATTTAATGCAGGAGAATGCCGACATTGCAAGAGGTGTTTGCACAAAAACACCTGCAAAGCGGAGATAGGAAGCATTTGCCCAAGAATTGAATAGTTTTGGGCCTCCTGTTCGCGGGTGGGATAAATGGCTAAAGGTAAGTTACAGCAAAAACATTTATAATTTAGAGTTTATGTGCTATTTAGGTTTGTACTGATATGAAATTTAAAATTAAAATGAAAATGATTGAAAATAAAGCAGAATTGAATGCAACTGGTGGTGGACCTAATAGGTTGCATACTTTTAGTAATATAGTGGAAGCTGTGATTAGTTTTTTGGAAATTGTCTCGTCAGTAAATACACCTGAGCAAGAATTTGGTTTACTCTGATGAGCATGGACATACACTGATGAGCATGGAGATTGTGAGTTGAATAAGGAAAATGAAGTGTCCGTAATTCAACAGAGTAAAATCCGTTAGGAAAAGCCAGGAAAAAATACAAAAAAAAGGTGCGTGCATATAAAAATGAAAAAAATGATGTCTGGATAGAAATGTTAGAAAAGCAAATGCAAGCCCAACAGGCATTTTGTGAAGTAACACAAAATGTAATGAAAGACATAAAAAAAGTCTAAAAGGTAATAATAAATGCTGTAATAGTAGATGTTCCAGGAAGAGAACACGAGCCAATAAGTGAAAAAGATAGAGCATACATACATATCTACATGTAATTCTAGTGGATTGGACGTATCTCTTAATTTCCTTCTAGTTCTACATAACTCCAGTAAATTATCGGAATTGGAACCATCCTCTTCATAAAAAAACAGCTCGACAGAACTCATATTTCTAATAAAAATGTTTGTTTCTTGCAATATTAAACACTTGCTCTGGCGTTCTTTTTTAATGAGCCACATCTTATAAAAAAACACTCCCTTTTCCTTCAATCAATCAAATAAAAATATGAACTCCAAATTCGATATATTTACGCTGTCAACAAGTGCCAAATACAATTCACAAGCTCTTATATCTAAATTAACAATAATACACATATTTGTCGATTGCACTTACTCAATAAAATTTAATCGTTTCGAACGACAGCAGTCTATTGGTCATCCAATCGACAATCGCAATAGACCCCATTGCTTTAAGGATGTGCGTTTGCACACCCCTGAGGAACTGCTTCGGGAAAAGAAATTTTACTGTTTAGATTCTTTCATGTACTTTTAGGTACTATTTAGGTTCTTTATAGGTCCTTCTATATTTTCAGTTTCTTTTTATTATAACTGTAATTTTATATGCAGAGCAAGGGCGGCAATTTTTTTCAAGCCCAGGGCGACTAATACGGTAAATCCGCTCCTTCCGACGGTGTTGTGTGCTTTAGATATCGAGAAGGCTTTCGATTCCGTATGGCCCGAAGGCCTTCTGTTTAAATTGATCGAGTTTGGAATTCCGGAAGAGGTAGTAAAACTAGCTGCTACTTTTCTTAACAACAGACAATACTATGTCAGCGTTAATGGAGCAAAAGAAAGGGCCTGTGACATCTGCAGTACCACTAGGCTCTGTCACTGAACCAATTCTTTATACCATATTCACTGCTGATCTTCCTACTCCAGCAAGCCAACCTCAAGTCTAATTCCTTCAATATGCCGACAATACGCTTTTATTCGCATCGAGCAGAGACCCGATCAAAGCAGCGAGGAGCCTAGAATACTACTTGACAGAACTAAGTCTTTAATTTGTCGAATAGGACATCAAACAAAGTAGCAGTAAAACACAAGCTTGTGTGTTTCGCAATCTTTCTACGTATCGGGGATCCCAAACCAATCGCTGCATGCCAAAAAACTCACTGTCTCGTTCGGAACTTCTAAGATTACTCCAAGCTCATCTCTAAAGTATCTCGGTGTTTACTTCCACGAATTCCTGAGGTTTGATCCTTATGTGTAGCGCAAAATCAGAGCTGCTTAATCCGCTGTTTAATGCATCAGACGTCTTTTCGACAAAAAAAAAATTGGGCATGACCACCAGTGATAAGTCTATTTGGTATCAGCCTCACATCTGACCTATCTTGACTTATGCATTCTCATCTTGGATTACCACCTGGTCCAAAACTGCCATGGCAGAAGTGGAGGTATTCGGAAGGAAAATCCACTGCTAGTATACTGGTAGGTTCTACAACCCGGTAACTACAAGGTGGCCGAAGAACTTTTCCTGTATGAGGAGTCGGGACTGAAGCCGGTTAGGGACCGGGTTGTAGAATTAACGACAAGATTCTACGGACAGGCAGAGGGACATGAGAACGGACCGATTCGCTCATTTGGGCGTACAGGTGGGTCTAATGAGCCATTTATGCGTCCGGCAAAGATAGCGTATCAACGGCGGCTCATTGATGTACTTTTTAATTATATAGGGCTCACAACGAGCAGAAGAGGCTAGATGTAAGGCCTAGACTAAGGATTTAGGTATAATTAGTTATTTGTAGTTAGGTATAAGTTAGACTTAAGTCATAGCGTAAGATAGATTTTAAGTGGCTATTGCCAAGATAATTCTAGCGACTGTACAAGACTGGGTAAGACAATTAGCGTGTAAGATGAAAAGGAAATTCAAAAGACAAACAAAAGTAAAATAAAAATATCAGGACCAGCTCATCATAAGAAGTGCATACCTACCGGAAATACGCGCTTACAGTAAAATATTATACCATGATAGGCACTTCTAGGTTGAAGTGGCCGGACCTAGATAAGGGATATAATTAAGGAATATAATTCGCGTCGACAACAGACAGCCATTATCGCTCTATATCACTTTCATCATTTTGGCTATCACTCAATTGAAGTAAGAGAAGGAAATTGTTCATATTCAACTGAAACTGCTTCAAAGGGACAACTGTTCTGTTCACAAGACATTGATTTACTACATCTCCTGCAGAAAATCGGAACTGATATCCATCTAAATACATGCAAAAAATGCGGGATGAAAAGGGAAAGGTCGAACTCACTATTTGTGATCGTCCTGTCCAAAAAAACAAACATCTTGTTGATATAGGTTTTTATTGCTATAAAGAGCTATCCACCAAGGTAGCTAGCCGATTCAGGTTAGCAAAGTGTTCACTTGGTAACTCTAATTAGTAACTAAATTGTTTGATTTGCAGTGTGGCATAGCACATCATCTTATTGAAACCAGTAACCGTCAAGACCTTAGTTTGTTACACCATTTCAAACTCTTTTTAATTTCGTTCTGGTGACTTCAATTTTCGGGCAAACAGATTACCAGAGCTAAACTTTTTTGGTTCTGGTAATGGTTTTGCCAAAATAATATCCGAGAATATCAGGCTTAAAGACGTTATTGCAAAGGCAATTCGACTGATACTCGATACTTTGCAGGAATATATCTGAATATCGGTTGTGGCATACTACAATGAATTGTTAAATATACTTAGAAATGTGCTCTTCACCAACTTAATTCAGGTTTTGTATTAACTTTACCTTGAGTTTGTCCGTTAATGTTTTTCCTTCCAGCTTTCCATTGTTTTTCCGATTTTAAAATCGGGGGATATTGGTAATGTCGTCAGCTTCCGTCCTATATCGCCTTGCTTTCCTTAGTTGCTTGAGCAGATAGTTAATGAAAGAATTCATAGTGCTTTTAGTCATTTATTTTCTAAAGAGCAAAATGGATTCATTAAGCGACATTTTACGACCACCAAGTTAGTGGAGCTGATGTGATTTACTCTGACTTCGCAAAAGTAATTGAAAGGGTAAACCACACAGTATAATAAGCTGAAACATTCCAATAAAATTGTTTAACCTGGTCTATCTTTTTTGAATTTTGTTGATAAATGTACAAATGTTGATAATGATGCAATATATGTAGTCCTAAAGTCTATTGAAGTACAAAAAAAGGTTATGTGTAATGACAACAAAATGATCTTAAAAATGAGATGAAATTAAAATATTTCAATTTTCACATGAATATAGACCAAAAAAGCTAAGCACTTGCTCGATAGCTTTTAAGCATTTTGTTTTAAATTCATCGCTGTAACTGACTAGGGCTTTATTTCATGTAAAAGTGTGAATTTGTATTATTATTTTACTCGGTAGGTGTGGCAGCACTGGAAGTTGACTCGGTTCATTGACTTAAATCGAATGGCAAATGCCTTCTATCTGAAAAACATGCAAAGCAACTTTTAAAAAGTCATGTATGTTTGGTGTTTTTTTTTTTTTTTTAATTCAAGTCGTTGATCTGGCAAGGTGCCCTCCTTCTAATGCTTAAATATCTGTCTGGATAGATCAGAGCTCTCGTGCTACTAAAGCTGAACATCCTTTATTTTTGCAAAAATACGATAATTCAGTATGTAATTAATTATGTTCTAGTATGTATTAATAAAAGTCAACAAATCATATGTATTATATCTTAAATGTATTATATCTAATCATAGCATGTATTTAACGTTGGACCAAATACAATTCCGTCGATTGAAATTCCGCTTTAGTGCTTCAGAATGAAACAATTCCATTAAAAATTGTTTTTATATGTATTGGCAACTCATTATTCGTCCAAAATGGTATACATTAATAACCACGTTCAAGGAGCAAACATGAAAAGTTCATTAAGTTTTGCCAGTTAAAGTATATATGTGAAAGCAAATTTCTTAATCTTTGATAGTATGACAACTAAACAAATTAGTGTGACTTTACTTGCATTGGTAACTGAAATTGAAGTTTCATCCACATTTATATTAAAATCCGTCTTTACTATAATTTTGATGACGTAAGATACTCAAGCTCAATCAGTTCTCTACTGTAACATTCCGGACTATTAGCGTGTCATTCCTAAACAAGTTATTAAATAGCCATAAACTATGAACAAACTAGACAGTCTTCGTTTTTGAATTTGTTAACATTTTAATTAGCGAAGCATTGTTTTCTAAATTTTCTAAACAGCGATGAGCTCGTGGTGTCACTTCACACTTTGAGTTCCGGATTAAAACAAATTTTTAAACTCCGTCATTATGTAGATTGTATTTTTTAGTTGGAGGTAAATAGTTCAAAGGATCTTGTATCTTAAAGGAAATGCTACCATCCTATCAGCAATTGTTTTTTATTGAAACCTTTGGGTAATGGACGTCCAGTCAATTTAGATTTAAAGAAAAATATATGAAGACAAGAAGAATTAACGTGAAAACGAATTTTTTAAGGAAGAAAAAATACCTCATCTCTTAGTAAAGTGATTACAATCTACTAGTGATGGGCGTTTCTGTTATTTTCAAAAAACGAAAACGAACTGCTTTTTTTTGAACAACTGTTATTTAAAACTGTTTGAAGAAAACAGTTCGAGTTAACGTTTGAGTTATGCTGTACGACAATTAGAGTTGGGTCGTACTAGGATTTTCGCATACTAGGTATAACTAGTACGAGTACGAAAAAATACCTGTTTCGAATACCTGTTTGAAGTATGTTCATATCTACATACAATGCATACGATTTGCAGTAATAAAATGAAACGGACTGATATGCCCTCCCCCACCCTCCAGACACAACGTTCCCAAGCTAGAATGGTGATGGTGCAAGATGACCTTCAAAGAATACCGAGTCATTAGTCTGTGCAGCTTGTCCGTAACTTTCCAATGGTCGGTCATTTATTTGGCAAGTCTTTCTCCAATCTAGGGGCCATCTAAAGGAAAACGATCAAATTCAATCAATTTAATTTGTTTTTAATTTTATTATATACAAAAAAAACCTCCTGTATTCGCTCAAATGACCAAAGTAAAAAAAAATTGCTAAGATAGGACCAACTAATCCTGTTGTCATCTATATGACTTTTCATCGAGTGATCTCTGATACCAAACTTTTCGTGGCTAATCTAAAACAGTTGGATTTCTACTTCGCCTCACTGAAGCATGAAGTTTGTCGAAAATTTTATTAAGAAATTATAAAAAAAATGTTTCGTTTATTAAACATGCACCCACTAGGGGCCAACCTCTTCTGTAAGGCTGCACATAAGTCCAGGGGCACCTTACCTCCCGCGGTCTCGTAAATTTTACAACCCCTATAGGGTTGGAGACACCCTCGTGGCGACCTGCAGTCACGAGAAGGGCCTCAGCACCCGGAGACGCCAACTGGTGAACCAAAAAGGATCTCAACCTTTTCCTCCTTGACACTTTTAGTGCTAATTGTAGTTTTTCCGTCGGATTTCATTTTACCGTATCTTCGAAGCTAGGCCGCTTTTTCCCAGACTTGTAGTGGAAATTTCGCCCGGAGCAACTCATGAAGGTCCCCGCATTCATGCTCAACCAAAAAAAAAATTGACGTTTTTGGCCAATTTCCGCTATAATCACTATTGTACTCCCCGACCACTTTCAATCATCGAAAGCGGCGTAAGTTTTTGCCAAACTATGGGCAAAAAAACCCTTACTCCCCCACAAAACCGAAATTTTTGCACCACAGCAATATGTCTTGGCCCGTTATGTCCCAAACCACTCTAACCCAAAATTAGCCGATTTTGGCCGATTTTGTCCGATTTCAGCTCCTTTTGCTCTAAAAACTTTTTGAATATTTGAATAAAATACTTGCAAGTACGAAAATGCTCGCAAGTACGAAAATACTTTTTTCCGCACCTAAACAGTTTTCCACTGCCAAACAGTTCGTTTTAACAAACGAAAACCGGTTCGTTAAAAAAACGAAAAACGATGAAAAACGACAAAAAACGATGAAAAACGAAAAACGATTCGTTTTAGAAAAACGAAAAACGATTCGTTAAAAAAAAACAGTTCGTTTTAGAAAAACAGTTGGTTTGAGAAAAACGAAAAAGAGTTCGTTTTAAAAAAACAATTCGTTTTAGAAAAACGATTGGCTTTAGAAAAACTATTCGTTAGTTGGAATAATTAGTTTTAAAAATACTATACGTTGTAGAAAAACGGTTCGTTTTAGAAATGCTGTTTGTTTTCGAAAAAAAAATCATTTTAGAACAACTGTTTGTCGCTATTTGGAAAAACTGTTAGTTCGTTTTTTGCAGCCAAACGTTTTTTTCAAACTGTTTGGCGTTTTTGAGCCCATCACTACAGTATACTAGTGAGCACTAATCAGCTGTTTTGACGATAGCAAATTTATGAGGGTTTTAAAAGCAAAAGAACAGATGAACTGGTTTTCCGAAATATTGAATATATTGAAAATGAGTACAAAAAATACAGCCTTTACAGTTGGCATCCAACATTAATTCACATCAAATCACATTAATTCAAATGAAAACGAAAGTTTATTCAAATATAAAGATTTTTTGGTTTTTCTCAGCAAAAAGCATTCAAAGCAGGTAGAATCTAGCTGAAACTTCAAGAAGAGTCTACGTAATCTTTTTATCTACACGAAAATCACGCGTGTCACACTCAAATAAATTTTAGATCGCTTTGATCTTAGGGAAGGCCAAACCATCACACCTAAAATCTCGTCTGCGAAGCCAATTATACTGGTGATAATCACATGATAATAAGTTCATCGATATCTATGTATGGATTTCAACAAATTTTCGAATTGTTTTTAACGAATAAACATTAAGATTAGACTGAATTGTTACATAAGCTGCCAGTTTAGTGTGTGAATTTCTTAGTCTATGTAATGTAAAACGATTTTCATGGGAAAGCATGATATGTAAATGAAATCATTTAACTGGATTCGGATAAACGTATGTAGTGAAGTTCAAAAAACCATCACAAGCTTGCATACTAATTTAAATGTTCATAGACGGCAACGACTTATGGTCCAGCTTTATACCTGCTCAGGCTTTTCTAGAATGACGATTCTTTTGTGACTTAACTTAAAATGATGAAATCCTTTTGTTGTTTGGGATAGTGATGCAGAAAATTTAATATATTTACTAATTAATTAATTTTCAGCCATTTGTCGCTTCTGCATACTGAGAATTGTATTATGTAACCAAAAAACAGGTTTTCATAAGGAGTTTAGCAAAATGTCTGAAGAATACTGGTACATAATGTGAAAACATTATTGTCACTTTTTTCAAATAAACTAATAATCTGAATGGTTTTTAAAATTTACTACTCTAATAACCGCTGAAATCTGGAGTATTTTTAATGACCGACAATGAAGATTAGAACATATACTTATGTTTATGCTCAACATTTCTACATTAATTGCAATAAATGTGTTAATATTCTATTTCGAAATATAGATAAGTACTAGAAAATACAGCAACGTTTTGAATCCAATAAGACAAATGTACAATTTTACTAAACCTGATATATTTACAATTTGTAAATATATCAGGTTTAGTAAAAAAAAAACTATTATTTTCCAATAGATAGCTTCAGTAATCTGTATATTGGTTTACCCAGTTTTGTTTGAGAGCGCGTCAAAGATGAACATCATCAAACAGAAAATACGACACATTTTACAGTTTTTCTTCGATAAACACGAAAATGCAATAAAATAATATCCAATCAAGTTTTTTTCTAGTCAACTTTTCCTTGTAGCAACGCTATCCAGATACGGAGACTTCAAAAACTACATAGGCAATATAATCAATTCAGAGCAAAGACACTCTAATCTCTCAAATATTTTATATTGCAAACTCTTTAAAAGTTTGCATGAATATGAATGAATAAATTGAATTGAATTTGAAAATTGAAAATTGAAAAATGAAAACGCAAGCCATACTGCTGAAAATGAGAAAAATAATGTTTATGGTCCTGATATTAAAAAAGCTAATTATGCAGAAATGCGGTTTCGTCGATTTCGTTCCGGTAATTTCGATGCCAAAGATGCACCACGCTCTGCAAGGCCAATTGTCAAAAATGTCTTTAAAATAAAAGAAATCGTCGAGTCCGAGAGTCAGGTAAGCACTGTTTCGATTGCCTAGGAGATACACATTGCACAAAAAACCCAAAACGCCAAAAAAAAAACCAAATTTCTATCTGCGAATTGCTGCTAAATAGCAAAAAATCGATCCATTTCTGAAGTGGATGGTGACTGGTGATGAAAAATGGATCACTTATGACAACGTTGAGCGACAGCGGTCGTGTTGAGTCGGCGCAAACGGTGACCAAGCCAGGATTGACGGCCAGAAAGGTTTTGCTGTGTGTTTATTGGGATTGGCAGGGAATCATCTACTATGAGCTGCTCCCCTACAGCGAAACTCTTGATTTGCACCTGCACTGTCAAAAATTGGACCGCCTGAAGGAAGCAATCGGCCAGAAGCAGCCTGCTTTGGCCAATAGGAGAGGAATTGTTGTTCACCAGGACAACGTCAGGCCACACACATTCATAGTATCTCGCCAGAAGCTCTGGGACTTAGTTGGGAGGTTCTTATGCATCCAGCTTGTAGTCCGGACTAGGAAACAAATGAATACTATATGTTCCTGTCCATGGCGAACGATTTCGCTGGTGAAACTGACTGTCCCAGTTTTTTCCAATAGGGGCGAGGGCTTCTATGAGAAATATATAATACAATTACCTTGAAAATCACAATAAAATATCGATCAAAATGGTGGATATTTAACTTAAATTGAATCATTCTAAGTATACTAATTAAAGTCTTCAATTTCATGCAAAAATCATGGATTTTTTTACTACTCCTAATATATGACAATGTGGAAAAATTAGGTGCGTGATACAAATGCCACATTAATTAATATATCATACTTTTTGCATTGTCACTTTACCTTCCTAGAAATCAATTGGTGTTAACAATATGGTACAAAAGTTTCTTAGTCTTTATTTCGCAATAAATAGCACTATCCCTCCTGAAGCTCTTGAGCCACAAATCAGTCTCTTATATTAGTGGCTTCGGAGCACTCTCGAGGTAAAAGGTAAGTGTTTCAGAAACGTTTGAACTACTTTTTACCAATTCAACGAAATAACATAATCGTTTCTAGCATTCTTAAAAGTTCCCGTGTCTTTTCCATAAGTCCATAGGCTCCCGCATATTTTCCCTTAATCATTAGTCTGAGTCATATTTGTTCGAAAAAATGGAAAGTAAACCACTTTTTTATTGATGAAGATGCACCCCACTCAGGAATTTGACGACACGGCGTTAAAAAAAAACCTGTTGGAGACAGAACCAACTTTAACCGTGGATATGCAGAGAAGTTAAGGTCAAAATTAATCACCCTATCGGAATTTTGGCAAATGGTGTCGTACGTGAATCATATTTAATATTTGTTAAGTAGACAGCTGTAGTATACAAACAGACAAGCAATGGAGCAAATAAAGTCCAAATAAAGATTTCCATCACAGAAAATCTGTTTTTTTTTTTACTTAGTAAAAAAAAAAGTTATTCAAAAACAAAATTCGATGATCAATTTTGTGCCACCTAATAGAAAAAGTATCCAAGCTTGGAAATTCGGCCCCACATTAGTTATCAGTATCAGATCTCAAGCTAAGAGTTCCCGTTTGTTACGTCGCAATCAAGCGGAACCTTTTACAATACAATTTTTACAGGTAGTGTCCGACCGAAGCTTCGGCTACGGCTTCGGCTTCGGCCACCTTCGGCCACAAAAAGTGCCTTCGGCTTCGGATTCGGCTTCGGCGAATACAGGCCGAAGATTAAGCCGAAGAAATCAAATGTAGCGTCTAATTGGACATTGTGAATTATTCGAAAATGCACGTGGAAAACAGAATTGCGTAGCGCTATGGAGCCCGCTTCAGGGCATCACAGTGACCAACAAACTAGCAGCTCCTGCTCTAATGATAATTTCCACGAATTACACCAAGCATGAACATTTTGAGTTTGTGGATATACATATAAATATGTATATGCGACCAACGATTTAACCAGAACAATATTTGTGACTTAAAGTAGTGTGCAAGTAGTTTTGCAAATCAAATAGTGCGCAGTTAGTGTAGGCAACGCAAAAAACATGTCGCAAAATATAAGGACGTTTCAAGAAGAGTGATGGAGCCCCTCGATATTTAAATAAATTTCAAGATACATGTGGATTACCAAAAGATGTTTTAATCCAAGACATTGAAACCCATTGGAACAGTACAATGGTAGAAAGACTTCTAGAACAAAAAACCTCTCTCAATTTGTACGTGGCAGAACGCGGGGAATAGAAGTTCCAACTGCAACTGAATGGAAACTAATGAAGAATTTAGCAAATGTCTTAAAATGTTTTTACCAAGAGACGATTGATGTTTCTGTGTCCCTAATTATACATTTTATTTCTATGATCTGCACAAAACTCGCCCTGAAATATAACGACTCTGAATATATTATTCAGCAGAAAAAACAAGATGTAAGCAAATCACATCAGAAATACTATTCACTTGTCAGCTGCTACTTTGATCAATCTTCAATTCAAAACTATCATTTTGAGTTTGTTTTGAATTCACTTTATCTTCGGCTTCGGCCGAAGGTAGCACAAACAACCGAACTTCGGCTCTGGCTTCGGCTTCGGCCGAAAAACCGACTTCGGTCGGACACTAGTTACAGGGTATGAAAAATGGATAGTCGAAAATAACGCAAATTAGATACCAGGACCAATTTCCCAACCAAGGCTGCACTCACAAAAGATTCTTCTATTTGTTTGGTGAGATATGTCAGGAGTTGTCTAATTTTGAATTGCTGAATCCTAATGAAACTATCACAGCGAATGTGTATTGTCGTCAAACCAGTACTTTGAATGCAGAATTGACAAAAACACCCTTTTTAGTGTGCAGGTGGTAAGTTCTTTTCGATCAAGATAACACCTGGCCATATACTGCAAATTGTTCCTATGCTCAAAACAGTCAAAGATAAATAAACAGCAGTTTAATCAGTGCCCACTGGTCAAAGCATGATTTTAGCATAGCCCAGGTCTGTCTTAGTCCAAGGATTACCAGAATTTAGTTTGGCCACTACGCACGTTGCATGTTGTGAGACAAGCAGGTCCGTAGGAAGTCAATGAAGTAGCACCGGGAGTGGCTTCGTTGGATTAGTTCGGAGTGACCACGTTGTTGATAAGGCTGTTTGTTTGCTCTATCATTTTCTGATTTACGGTATTTAGTATGGCTAACAAACGAACTATTTATCCGAATAGCAGCTTTGGTTCTACTATGGCCGTATAAATACAGGAAGCGAGATGAAGATATAACCCCCCAATTACTTACAGTATTACTTTTTTACAGCTGTAAAGAACACACAACGTCTTGCAAGCTCTATGTTATATAGTTACCTTCCATAAAAGTTTGGTGTCCAGGATCAATCTAAGATATTTTTCTACTTATTGCAGTTCGAGTAAGTTTCAGTTGGTTGAAACTTACACCTCTTTACTTCGCAGTGAAAAGCGATATTTCTGTTTTGTCAGAGTCAGTACTTAAATTACTCTCGGCACTCCTGTGGTAGATCTGATAAGGCCGATATAAATTTTCCTGAAATCACAGTAGCGATGTCATTTGCATACCCTATTACTTTACACCTAGGTTGATCAAATTTTGATAGAAACTCATTAGCTGTTCAATTCCAAAACAAAAGAGACATAACACCGTAATAAGATTACTTATATTTACTAATCGCGTAATAGTTAAGCTAAGCAAATTCGAATGTAATAACTGATTTTTGACTAGTAGAGCTATAAATTCGGCCAGCTCCTAATTGACATCCAGATTTTAACGACCACTCAAAATTGCCTGAGGACGCACATTGTTGAATGTTTTTTCGATGTCCAAAAATGCAGCCAGCGTTTACTTCTTGCAAGCAAGTGGTTTTTTATCATGCTCTACAAGAGTATGCAACACTGTTTCAAGAAATTAGCCCCTTAAAAATTTTGGCACTAAATTTTCATGAAAGCCTTTTTGCCTTACACACAACATTATTAAATCGCCTTAAATTAACTTCTTAGAATGACCCATCGTTGACTCTTTTGGCAACACAACTCCGTCCTGCATTCACTTCGAAGAGCCATTATCTTACAACACCATGACTGAGGCCGCTTTTCCTCTATGGATCTAATTGAGTTGCGGAATGGCACAGATGCATTGTTGAATGCACTAGTTAGAGAGTAGAATGTCTCATTCTGATCTTTCTAGTTTACTGTTGAAAGATGACCGAAATTTTTCCCAATCGGTTATTTCAAAGTGATCGGAAATTAATTTGGCTTCCCATCAACTGTAATAACATCACTGTCATTGTCAACGAAGTTTTAAATGACAACGACATTCATGCACTTTTTGGTGAGGAGATTTTTTACGCCAAGATTCAGGTCACACTAGTCTGTATAAGTTAATTTGTAGTCTGCAGACCTGGTCTTTAACGACACATTGTTCTTGGATTAGAACTATACTTTTTGTTTTATACTTTTTTAGTGGTGAAGGCTAATTCCACGAACGGTCACCTGTGTGTTAATAGTGCCGTCCAATTCTTTGTTAGAACCAATATCCTCCTCGATCTTCTCACAATATTCGAGACTAAAACGGAGCTCAGAGATAATATCAGAACGTCTCTCATTCTTTGATTCTCTTTATTTTTGAATAGGACTCAGGTTCAACGAATTGCCGTATTTCAATAGCATTTTTCTCCGAAGTGACTTGATTTTTCTCCTCCTTTCATAGGGACTTTATTTTCCGGCGTGGAGCCCTTAGGTCACCCTGCTACACGTTCTATGGTGTAGTTAAGGCCTTTAAGTGAGCAAGCCTTCATTGATATAAAGATGAGAACCTAGCGGCTGTTCCTGGATAACTCGCTGATCGTGGTCATCTCCCAAACTTTAACTGGTCGGTTGCGCTCCTGACCCAGGCTTATTTGGAATCTATTGCATATGCACTCCATCCAATTTTGCGCTTGAACACAACTCCCCCACTTTGCCTACTGCTAGCCTGTGCAGATCCGCAGAGTGTCTTGACATGCGATTACTCGGCATCAAGACATCGCGGTGATGGTCAGGATTTGCCTTAAGCAAGTCCTTGGAGTCCACTGAAGAAACCTTTGGCACCAACTTCCAGTTGTCTGGTGAGTTGACGCCATCATTCTTGATAGTGTCGATGACCACCCTTATCAGACCATTGTTCTTGGCCATTTAGCTGAACTGTCAAATTAGACTGGTAAGAGTTGTCTTGTGTTTTTCTACTGGCAAAACTGACTTAGTTTTTCAATTGATCTCTTCCATTTCTGAGTAGCCAATATTATGGGAGCATGATGGGTTGAGAATGGTTCTCTTGAATTTTGCATTTCTTGCTTAAGGAACCTTTTGTCCTTTTTAGGCAATGTCTTATATGGGACGATATATAGTATGTTCATTGTCCGTGAGGCGTTGCTCTGGATCCTACAATTACGAAAAGAGTTAGTGCTCTAAGATTGGATACTTAAAGTGGAGGTGACACCTGGGATAACTGCAGTGGGAACCTAAGTCGACTTAGTTTCCATTCCTTGTGGATTCCGCTTCGCACAGACCTCTTTCCTCGTTAGTGCTCAATTTCATTACATTGACACTGTGGTAGACCGAAACAAAGATGATGGTGGGTCACCAACGGTCTGAGGAGCGGACTTACAGGCTACATCTCTACAAGCCTTGATCAGAGGTACAGGCACGTTTCTTGTAGACAGACGGAGGAGCTAGTTTTCTGGAAATTTCTCCTCCAGATGACAGTAGAGCAAACCTTCCTCTAACTTCTTCTTCACCATTGGGATACCTTCCCGAAGAATCAGCCAGGAATTTAATCGAAAGGTCGGACTTCTGTTCGACAATCTTTCGAACAGAACAGGTCGGACTTCTGATGTTTTTGATTTGTTTTTGTTGAACATCGTTGCAGTTGGGTCCAAACTCAGATCTGTAATCTTAGTTTGGTCCCATTACTATCGATTTAAAAAAGAAAGTGGTATGTGGGTTGGTACAATTTATTATGGGAGCTATGGCCCAAAGTTGGGACGGTGCTAATCCGGAGTATCACGTACCTGAACCTACTCAGCTAAATTAATGGCTACAAAACCAAGAGCGTTTCCTGGTGTCTCTTTGGTTTTACTAGCATAGAGATAATATGTTATCCTGGAGTCGTTCACGAGCAAATTTTTTTAAGAGCCTAAAGAAAAAGATGGATAAAGTGTGTGAATTACGCTAGCAAATTCAAAGCTATAAATAATAGTAGTGAACAGTGCTGCCATTTATTTTTTTGGAATAATGCTAGATTCAATTTTATTTAATGCTAAATAATGCTAGATCTTGTCAAATTATAATGCTAAATAATGCTTTCTTATTTAATTGAAATAAACATGGTTCAATATGAAAACAATATGTATATTTATATGAGGGTTGATCAATAAGTAATGATAATCGGTTATTTCCAGTTCGCATAAAATTCCAAAAAACATTTTTTACTACTACATATACTCACTAAGTCAGCATGAAAAAAAAACATACAAATTGGCCACGATTTCAGGGAGCTACATTCTTTTGAATACAAACAGTCGAAGAGAGAACATGAAAATGGGGAAAACGAAATTAAAGCTGTCATTAAGTATCTTTGTTTGAAAAAACTGTCTACTAGAGGCATACACGGCGACATGGTGGAAACATTAGGGGACTCTAATCCTCAATATTCCACCGTTGCAGGCCAAGGAGATTAAGCTGGGAAGAACATCCACTGAAGATGAACACCGCGAAGGACGTCCATCCACATGCCTCACTGAAGACAACGTAAAAAAAGTCGAAGATGTCGTATGTAGCTGAGGTCACAGGGATTTCATATGGTAGTGTTCGAAAAATCTTTGCCAACAAATTACACATGAAGAAGGTATCTGCGCGTTGGGTACCGAGTATGTTAACGGACGAGCATAAGAAGAAACGAGTCGACATTTCAAGGATGAATCTCAAAAAGTTCCAGGCAGATCAGGAGAATTTTTTGTCACATTTCGTGACCATGGACGAAACCTGGATCCATCATTTTGATCCAGAAACCAAAATGCAATCGATGACCTAGAAGCGACCCTCTTCATCGACGCCGAAGAAATTCAAAGTGCCAAGTTCGGCAGGAAAGGTTATGGCATCAGTTTTTTGGGACGCTGAAGAAATTATTAAGGTGGAATATTTGGAAAAGGAGCCACTATATCAGTTTCTTTCTAAGCTGACCAAATAAGAAGATTGCGAGAGGCGATAAAGGAGAAAAGGCACGGCAAACTGCGAGCTGGAGTTTCGTTTCTTCAAAATAACGCACCGGTTCACAAGGCTGCAGTTGCGATGGATACAATTAAAGAAACAGGATTCGAACTGCTTGAACACCCACCCTATTCACCAGATCTAGCTCTCAGTGGCTTCTACCTCTTTCCTCGGCTCAAACATCACCTTCGGAGTAAGAAATTTGAAGATTATAGGGAAGTGATGGCCGCTGTTGAGGCATTTTGGGAGAGTCAAGATAACGATTTTTTTTTCGAAGGGTATCCTGGGTTTGGAAAAAAGATGGACTAAATGTATTAACTGGTTAGAAGACTATGTTGAAAAATAAATATATCTTTTAAGTTTAATCACCTTGGTTTATATTCATTATCATTCCTTATTGATCAACCCTTGTATGTATAACAAAAACAAATTAGAAGTTTAAAATTTACATCTGAAAATGATTCTATATCAATTACAGACATACCAGTTATATCTAAATCTTCTTCTTTTGTGTAAAGCTCATTTATACCAATATTTTTCAAAATATTGGTATAAATGATTTGAATTTGGAATCTCACAATCAAAATAGCAACAATTATTTATTTTTAAGTGAAGAAAAAGTGTTAGTGTCGGATTTTCCTCCATCGTTATCCGTGCGATTGCTTGCATTTGAATCCCTAACAAAACAATTCATTCAATTATTCAGGAAAAATATCTAACTAGAATGCTCATACTTTGGTAAACTTGAACTTGTAGATGCCCGAGGCTCCTGGGAGTCTGAAGTAGATGGGACCATATCACTGATTTTTACCATCATCACGATTTAATGGAACGTGACCATATTTAAATCATGACTTTATAGTCTTTATATTTTAGACTTTATAATCACTATCATTATTTCAAAATCATATAATTGACACTACTGGTTGTCACTTCTAAGGAAATGCCATGAGAGCGTTTTTGTACTTTTCATGAATTTGCGCCATCACATGATTCAGGAAGTTTCCTTTCATGAACGCGACTGAAAGTACACGAACAGAGCTATTATTGAGAAAAATTTGATGGACGAGATTGTAAATAGATGAGTGCCAGATTATTCCGAAACCTAAATTTAAATGCTAAAAATAATGCTAGATGCTAACTCCGAATTTCGAATGCCGTTTTGGAAAAAATAATGTTAGATCTAGCATTCAAAATGCTAAAATGGCAGCACTGGTAGTGAACAGCGTTAGAAATACTGCAGACAAGATGGATAATGTAAAGCGAAGAGCGAAAGTATATAGCAACAAAACAATTTAGTAATATTTTTCAATTTCAAAATATTAGTTTTTTCATTTATTAAAAAGCGACAGACTAACAGTTTTGGCGATAATGCAAAATATATTGCCATTTTGCTTAAAATTGATAAGACAAGTAATAATTGATTTACTTCTAATAGTAAGCCGCCTCTAAGCGTACCAGAATTTTCATAAGTAACCACAGACGTGTCACGCTAAACTACGCTAAAAAGTGTTAAATGTAATTAAACATAACGCTCTCCAAAAACATATGACTTTTGACTCAAAAACAAAACAAGAAAACCAAAACTTATTTTTATTCAGGAGCTATCTAAACTAGTAGTGATTGTTGTGATATGTCTGTTCCCAAACTTATCCAAAACAAAGTTAGCAAAAAGACGTATTGTTTGATGATGAATACAATTGTCGATTAACATATTTCAGTCTAGCTTGACAACCGGCTCCTTGCTCCCGATCTGTATCTGTAGCCTCTTTTTGCATTGCGCTGGTCACTGTTCGGACAACTCTTTTCAGTTACAGGTACAAATTCTTGCTCAATTCTCTTATTATCCTTGCATTTAGCTCCAGTTGATTGCTCGGATTGTACTGGAATGAATTTTAAAAATAATTATTGCAAGTCTATAGTTTCAAATCAAATTGAATCTACCTTTTCTTTTGTCTTCAAGGTTTTCGCTTTCAGCATTGGAACTGTAAGGCACGTAAAATATAACCGGTGGTTTTGATTTCTGGATATTCTCCTTTTCAGAAATATCTTTAGAGCTATCTTCTTCAGATCCTTTCGGGAACACATATATTATTGGCTTTTCTTTACCTTTGATTAAAATCAAATTGTGCTTTTGCCCTTCTTTAATGACACATTGTGTGGTATCATCATCGTCTTCAGATACATTACGAAAGTCAGAATTTATCGAACCGTTTTTGTCACCAACTACTTCACTATCATCTTGCTCTATTTCGATATATTTCGGGATATCCTTCGATTTTACCGGTGATTCTTGTGAATTAATTGACGATGGTGCGAAAAATGCCGGAGTGCGAAATACATCGTTTCGCACATAATTAGAGTAATCTTGAAAATAGTGTTGTGCATGCGTGCCGCGAGCAATTAGGAAACCCCAGAGAAATTGTAATATCTGAAAAAAAATTCTTGAAATTGTAAAGGCTGCGTAAAACATTTTCCAATACATTACTTTACCAAAGCGTTTTTCATGTTAAATTTGCGTATGAACTAACAATTATTTGACCAAACTAAATTGAACATTGAAATGTCTACACTTTTATATGCAGAGCTCAGTAAGTGATTAACAAAGTTTTTTGATTTGTTGAAAGTTATTCAATTGGACGCAAATATATGGTTAAACGTGTCAGTTGCAAGTTTGACGGAAGCTAAGTCTCGAGAATATAGTGATATGCACGTGTGAAATAGATAGACTTTTGTCACAGCAACAATAAGATTGTATTTACGTGCTATAAAAGCAAATCCAATCCAATCGTATTTAATACTTTGTATGTTTTAAATTTAATGCAAACAATCTAATGATTTTTTAAAATGCCGACACACACAGCTCTCATGTTCAAATAATAAATAAAACAGTTTCACAAAATTGAACGTCTTATTTTTTTTTTTACTTTTAATAGTACGTTTATTTTCATAATTTAGATATAATACAAAATCCATTGCACTACTCCCCCTGTTAAGGTTTAAACCTTGTGTTAGGGGTGAGGAGTCAGCTAACAATTTTTTTTTCATAATCACAAAATATGACAAGATAAAAATTAAGTAATCCAAAAATAACTAAATATTCTTACTGACTTATTAACATAAAAATAATCAATAATTGTTGCATCGAACTATACTCTGTCGAACAGCTGTCAATGCAGCATGTTTTTGTTTTAAGGTCTCCTCATCAAATTGCCCAGCGTGCCTTCTTTTGCCGACTAGCTCAGTCTGGCGTGGGTGTTTACGGCAGAGGAGTTCCTTCGTGTTACGGCACGCAAGAACTACAACAACATTTACATTACACACAATAAGGAGAGGAAAGGAAGACTACATGTAGGAATCAATATTTTAAAAGCGTTATTTACTGAGTCATTATGGCAATCTATATATTTCAGACTTCATGACACTAACACTATATTCAATGAGTCAAATTATAATGTAATGATAAATTACACAAATTTATAAGATACGGATTTTTATGTATTAAATGCATACTACTCTGGTGTGGGTAAATTGTTATACCCAAACCCGGCCGGGGCTGGTTAACACAAATCTTAACATGTGTTAATGTGATTCCGCACAAGTAATAGAAAAGAGAAGGGAAAAAATAATAATATAAAAATATAAATACTAAAGTTTAACAACGAGAAAAAAAGAAATGATCATAAAACAAACATAATGAAATGAAAAATACAGCAAACCCACACCATTCACGTTTGATGTAAAAAAAAAAAATCGTGATTCTCTGTTAATTCTTTATAATTTTTAAATGAATAATGTAGTAAATTCAATTCTAATTACAAAAAAAAACATTGCCAATAATTTTTCCAAAAGAAATACCGAAATTTTCAAAGTACCGAAATTTTTCGGCACTTTTCCTTATTAGCTATTTTCAATACCTTTAGGGCATTACCATTTCCAGCTGTACAGTCACCGTTCACAACCATCAGCTAATAAATCAATTTATGAGCCATATTGTGGAACGTCTGGACTAACAGTGGTTGGATAAGTGTCACCAGCCGCGACGTCGCGAACTTCTCAGGTTCGATATATTTTTATTTATTTTAATTTACATATAAATTTGTATTTCTTTTTCAGCATTGCAACATAATAGCTAAAAAGTTCAAAAAGAAATAGGAAAAAATATAATATTAGACGCATAAATTTAACAAAATAAAGATAAATAAAAAAGGAAAAGAAATAGGCATAGATTTAACAGATATATTAGTTCAGTAAAAAATTTTAATTTCGCTCTTAAATTTTTTCAAATCTCGTATTGTTTTTATTTCCCTTGACAATGTATTGAAAATTTTAATTCCCACATACTTCAAATGGTTTTGGTCCATATGGGTTACACGATTTGGGAGTATGAGTGTATCATCGGTAGCGCTTCTAGTTGCATTGGTATTAATCCGAATTTTGTTAGCTACTAGATCCTTGAAGGTCTGTATCATGAGGTTTAATTTGAAAATTGTGTCTATTGGACGAATATTTAAGCAGAGAAACAATTGTTCCGAGCTATAGTGGCGAGGTTTTTTTAATAATATTTTCATCAACGTCTTTTGATAAATTTTTAGAGGATTAAGCGCACTTTCCGATGCTCCGCCCCAAGCTATGATTGAAAATTGCAGTACTGATTGGATTAAAGCAAAATAAAATGATCGTAAGGCTTTTATGTTTAAAAAAGATCGAACTTCGAAGCAAAGCGGTATCAGCTTTCTTAACTTATTTATCGAGGTTTGTACTTGGTGGTCCCATTTCAAGTGCTGGTCAATTGTGACTCCTAAATATTTAGTATGAGAAACATATTTTATTGGCATACAATGACAGAATGACCCACAGCTAGTTGAGTGAATGCTTATGTCAAGATTTTGAGGTAGGCCTCGCAGCGTCATAGCAAAAGTTATGTAATTAGTTTTGAGAATGTTTAGAGTGAGAGAGTTGCAGCTCATCCAATCTTTGAGCAATGCGAGACTATATTCTGTTTTTGGCTTCACTCCCTCCCAATCATTATCCTTCACAAACAGAACCGTGTCATCAGCGAATGATATTAGCTGGCCTTTTATGTGCTGTGAGAAAATATCATTTACGTAAATAAGGAAGAGGATAGGCCCAAGGACTGTTCCTTGTGGAACACCGTACTCAAAAGAAAGCTCAGTACTTTGTGTTTCTGCTATTTTGACTCTTTGCTTTCTATCTACCAAATAGCTTTGGATCCATTTTATCCACCTTGGACTGAAATTTGCGTCACCTAGTTTATGTATCATAAGTGCGTGTGGTATATGTAGAATCAAATGCTTTAGCAAGATCTAAGAAAACTGCTAGAGACTTGTATTCCTTATCTAGTGAATCTGCGATTAAGATAGACAATTGCATCTTGCGTACTGCGCTCTGCTCTGAAAACAAATTGGTTCTCATTGATGAAGTGACGCATGTCCAAATATGCGACTAACCGCCCCTTGGCAACTTTTTCTAAAATTTTCGAGACATTTGAAGTCAAGGATATCGGACGATAGTTATTGATATCTAGTTTGCTTTTATTTTTGTGGGTAGGCGTAGCGACAGTTTTTTTATATATTTGTGGGAAAGTACAGGTTTCAAAACTCAAGTTAGATAAATATGCTACTTAGATAAATATGCTCTTTTTAGACATTCGACTGTAACGCCATCAAGTGTCTATCTTCTAATTTGGATTTAAAATAAATGTAGTTCTTACCAGTTATGTTTTCCATTAGCCTGATGACGCCACAAAATATCAAAGACCCAACCGAAAATCACAGATAAAAAAGAAGAATAATAAATGCCTTTTATAACGTCTCTTCGAAACATGGACAAAATATGTCTTTTTGGATTCTAAACGATCTTTTCTCTTGCAATACTGTGCAACAACCTTGAACGTACCGTCCAATTAACTATGCAAAAAAAAACGAGCGATTTATTAGCTGCTGTCTGCAATCGCCAAGTGCATCAGTGCACCTGTAGTCAGAGTGCATCAGACACATACCATGTACATAAAAACGACCTCTTCTTCTCTGACGAATGTCCGAGAAAATGCATGTGGCTCGGTGGAACTTGCTCTCAGTAGAATCTTTCGAATCCCCAGTGTCCATCCGAATCGAGAATCAGATTGGTGTTAAGGAGAGCAAGTATAATTCTTGAAATCTCTGTTTTAGGCATTTATCGGTAAATCAGTCGGCGGATTATAATGTCATCTTCCTTTCACTTGGCATTAACACTGATTTTATGTTGAGCGCATTGCACACGTCCAATGGCAATTAACAGCATTTGTTGAATTAATTACATTTCTGTGGATTACACATTACGAACATGATGTTGTCTAGAGTGGAGACTGAACTGAAAACATATCTTGGTGCTCATAATTATTGCCTCGGATTCCGTGGTAGAAATACTCTGCTAATTACTTCGACTAGCTAGTGCAAAGAATGCGTTAAAGCACGTCGCTGCATTTGTGCGTAATATGTCAGTTACATGGTTACAACTGTATTAAATTGGCAAATTTATCTCTAATTGCCGTTGATTGAAATTGCTTTCGAGTATCAGGGGGCAGGTCTGCAATGGAAATCAGTGCTAATGTATCGTATGTATTTTGATAGACTTGTCAAATGATTTGATGCAATAGTCAGTATGAATTTTTCATTAGGCATATTTCAAGCTATCTGCTGGACCATGTGTTAAAACATTTGCAAATGAATTATACCTACATATTATATACCTGAAATATGCTTATTTAGCTTTTGGGAGTAGATTTTCCATTCCCTTTCGCTTGGCCGTTCTTATGATAAATGAAACGGATTCACAACATACTCAAAATCACCTTTTAAACATATACGACTAATGCGAGCATCTGATATTGATTTAAGCAGCGACATTTATAGCATAAGAACCAGCTTTAAAATACGAGCATGACTTTTTTCCGAGAAATCATTGACCCCCAGTGGTTGTGAGCCAATGACTTTTGATTTCAACAGGTTCATGTAAATGTTCTAAATATTCCTGTTTCAATCGAGACACTGTTGGCATCCGGCTTCAGAAAACATTTTTTGTCGTCCTTTCCAGAGACGAATTTAGTAAACCATGAGTCATATTTGACTAGTCGCAAGTTGTTGGTTGTTTTATTTTTCCATTGGAACATAAAATGAACGAGAAATTCGATCAGTACGTAGTGATTACGTTAACAAATTAAATCGAACGCGACTAATATTTTTCTGCAAATGACGAATAATTGTGAATTATGGTTAATGATTTGGTTTTATAGGTAGCACTATACTATAACAATTTTTTTAAAATTCAGTTCTAAAAAAAATTTACCTTAACATTCTGCTGTAGAAAATCATTAAACTCATATTACGATACCAGAATGCTATTCCGTTTTTATAACCTGTATTAATTACCAAAACAATGTTTGCTTTCTTTTACATTGTTTTTTTTTTCTAAATAACGATCGAAATTTTTTACTTCAAATTGATTTTTTGTCTTATGTAATTTAGTTTACATTTTATCTAGCTCTAATCCGTTTGTATAATTTCTCATCAGTGGGTTTTGAGCCAAAGAAGCTTGTGTAGTCGTCTAACTATACTATTAGCTGCTGGCGTGAGCGGCCTCTAGTTTGAATCCAGCCATGATTAGACAACCGAGTTTCTGTTAGCCTAGCTGTGAGTGGGCACCTGAGTCAAATCAAAGATAAAGTAATTGATGAAACTAATTACTCTAAGCTCGTGTATATTAAATGTAAATGAGGTATCTACAAACAAGCTGTCGAGGGAAAACTCTACTTTGATTGACTATTTGAACTAAGAAGCACAAAAATATGATTTTGCTGATATCAGAAAAAAATTAATATAAAATCACTTTGCACACAAATTCATAATTCGATTTAGCTATTAGGTTAAAGCAGGAAACTGCTCAAGCTCAGCAGAAGCTGCTTGAGAGCCACGGTCGGCTTGCTCACAGAGCACTGCCTTAAACTGAATGGGACTGACATCCAGCAATTTATGCAAGAGGTGCGAGATGGAAGAGGACACCATCGGGCACACTCTCTGTGATCGTCCAGCCCTAAATAATAAACGCCTCAAGATTTTTGGTTCTTACCACTTTCAAGAGTCTGCTGAGGTGGCCAGTACCGTCACGTTGAGTCAGCTGATTCAGTTTGGCGGAGCGGTCACTTGGCAGCTCTAATAAGCCAGCGGAGAGTGGCAAATGGGCCCAACCTGATGGCCTAATGCTGGCCGCGTTCCCGGCAAACCTCTTCACTAACCTTACCTAGATATTAGGTTAGGTTTTCCTGGCTGACAAAAGCTCACGTAGCGATAAAAAATAAAAAGAGCTGGAGCTTAAAAAGTTCAGATCAAGTGGCTTGCGAAGACCCCAGACTTTTTCGCGAATTGAAAGATGTACTTTAGCATCTGTTTCGCCTTGTGCATGAGATCCACCTGCCAGGACTCACCAAAACAGCGCTGCCTGATTTTCTCTTGCGCCAGAATCCTGGCTCCTAACACTTCTTACAGTTGTCTCTGGTTAAAAATAACAGATTCTCGGCATGTGCAGCTTCAAAACGGTGGCCAGTAATGATGTTTCCGTTTATCTTGCAATCAGTCTAGATTGATTCAAGTAACCTTTCAGCAGCTGCGAATTCATATAACCCCCATATGATTTCGGTTATTCTGCAGGACTCAGCTGCATGCCATCTGCACACCGCATATACTTCGCAAGTACTTCACAGTTTGGTTAGGAATTGTAATGTCGGCGATACAACTAAGGGTGCACTAGCTTCAGTCTTGGTTATTACACCCGTTTTCCAGTGGCGGAACTTGGTTTTGAGATTCACTCAAATATTTTTGCATTTTTTTGCAAAATAATCAAGGAGATATTTCATCGCAGCAAATACAGACAGTACTATTCGTTTTCCAACAGTTGGATTCAATGATAATCCTACTCAGTATGATCACTATCAATTTCATAACTGTTTAAATAGTGCAAGATATTTCAAAACAAGAAAAAAACCTATTTTTTTAAATACCAAGTGATATTAGTAGTTTTAGCGCACCACGAATCTAGAAAGTGTATTTTTCTCTTCAAAGAGTCTAGGTTAAAATTATTGCCACAGTCAATCTTTTAATCGATTTCCAAAACAAAATGATTTCAATACTTTTCAAAATTTCAATATTGTACTATTTACTTTAATAACAACTTTCTTTCTTTTATCAATTGAACTCAAAATTATACTCTATAAGTACGAATAAGCAAAAAGAATTTCAATCTACATCAAACACTAAACTCTAGTGTTAAGTAGTAATGATTTTACAAACATTGTGGAAATTAAACATACAAACAACATTATATGTTAAACAATTCATCTATACAGTACTCATACAGATTAGGCCATCTAGTGGTTTCTTTTTAAATCACAGGTTATTTTCCCGCTCGAAACAGAAAGTCAGTATCATACCTCCGCGCAACGAAATCAGTCGCTTTACGCTTGAACAACGTTGGGAAATATTGATGTGCAAAAAGCTCGTGAGACTGGCATGCTAGTGGACAACACTCATGGCCCCTCGTCTACGTGCGGTGCGCACAGACGAGAATGTGGCTGCTGTAGCCGAGAGTGTGAGACTCACTCCACAAACATCAACTCGCCGCCGATCTCAACAGCTCAACATTTCACGCACTAGCCTGAGGAGAATTATGTACAAAGATCTCGGATTATTCGCTTAAAAGGTCCAATTGACTCAGCAATTGAAGGCGCACGACCATACACTTCGTTATTGCTTCGCAATCTGAGCCTTAGAGCAGCTTGAATTGGACAACGATTTTGGGCGAAAAATCATCTTTTCTGACGAGGCGCATTTTCATCTCGGCGGCAACGTTAACAAACAAAATTGCCGCATCTGGGGCTCGGAAAGCGCGTACGTTATTCTCGAGAAGCCAATGCATCCACAGAGAGTGACAGTTTGGGGCGGGTTGTGGAGTGGTGGCATCATTGGACCATTTTTCTTCGAAAATGAAGCTGGGAACAACGTTTCGTTCAACAGTGAACGTTACAGAGCCATGTTATCCTACTTTTTTTTCACTGAAGTCAAAGACATGGATTTAGATGACCTCTGGTTTATGCAGGATGGCGCGCCATGCCGCACAGCCCATGCCACAATCGATATTTCTACTCCAAAAACAATCTTAAAATGATTCAAGCACTTAAGGATAAATCATCCAAGCAATCCGTGAGCTACAGCCCGAAAAAATCAACAAGGTCTTGGAAAATCGAGTTACAGAATGCGCTACTATGAAGCCAGCTGAGGCAGCCACTTGAACGAAATTGTGCTCCATCATTAATGGGAATGTTCACTCTTACTAATAAAGCCATAATACATGGAAACAAATTTAATTTTGTTCATTTAATTGCATTTTTAATAAGAAACTTTTAATTGGCCCATCCTGTACATTCAAATAACATCCTAAGTCAGTCACCCAAAGCAAACCAGCTCCAGGCTCTGTAGCAAAACAAAAATCGAAAAGAAAACGCTGTAAATCCTACTGCGTACATGCACAAAGATTTCTAGGTCGATTTCTCTACCCAAGAAGACGCAGTCAGCTGAGTAGCGTCTGCGCTGCTATTTGAGAGCATTCATTGCAAAGTTTTGATGACCATCATTTGTGTAATGCTTCCTATTATGCTGCCTTTACATTTGGACCATCATCGACCACTGCAATGGTCGCAATGATGGCCGCCATCACAAAGCTGCCTCCACACACTGGGCCACTAGATGGGCCAGTCATGGTTTTTCGGTTGAGTATGATGGCCCGCTTTGATGTGTGTGAAAAACCGCTTCGAAAGTCATCCTCGGCCATCGCCATTTCCTTGCTTCGCCACTGTCGGCCACTGCAAGCCACAATGCGCCACATGAAGGCCCCCAGTGTGGAGACGACATTAGATGTATGCACACATTGTGGTAAGCGCATGCAGGTACTTTAGTGTTCTGTGTAGCTTATTTCAATGCGCTGCAATGAATTGTGTGTTCTGGCGTACAATGAGACGAACTGATTGAGTTTGGGATTCAAACGCAAGAGTTTCTATTGTTTTGCTGTAAAATTACCTTCAAAGCTGTTTACTTTGGTTGTTAGAAAGTAGAACTCTCTTGTGTTTAAAATGAATGATGTTTTGTGTTTTGTAAATTTTTTATTGAAGTTGGATATTAAGTCGCATAAAATCATATTATTTTTTAAATTTCGATACGCTTTGCCAAATTGATTTTTCTTGCGTAAGAAATATTTAGCACTGCTTTCGTTGCGTCCAACGACGAGCCGCCCCTGCTGCATTCTCATTCCCGCCAAAGCCTTTATGACCGGGAATCCAGAAGATCCCGACCCTTCTGTTCTCGCCTAGCCTATTCAGGACCCGAATGGAGTAAAAAAACTAACGCCTTCACCATAGCTTTGCATCATTGTTTTCACCACAACTCAAGTGTCTATCAAAATGTTAAGCCTCCTCTCTGTAGTATCCTTAACATATATAAGTTCTACTGTTGGTATTACTAAGACTTTCGCTTGTGATTAGGAAGTCAAAGGCTGCTTCTGTGTCGCGGTCTGCAGAGTAAGCTACACCACCAACTCTTGCAACCTTTTTGGATTCCACCGTGTAAATGCTAATGGCTGTTGCATCCATTCGCTTCACATTTTTAACCAGGTTTCACAAGAGAACTCTATGAAGCTTCCTTGTAATTTGCACTCCCACCCGTTCCACTGATATGAGCTTTTGCTTAAGTATGTTGCTTATCTAGGTACATATAGGAGGATGAGCGTTTGTTGCGTTGTTACCTTCTGTATGGCTGTTGTCTGAACATTATTGAAGTTGCGTTCAATGTCCAACAAGACCCTAAAAGTGAACGTGTGTACGTGTGTTTGAAGCAACGCAATCTAAACACTCAGGCCAGAAAGAGTCATTGTACTCATTGTACTCATACGCTACGATAGTTCCCAGATCTCTTCATGAAATCCAGGATCAATGATACAGGAAAATAGGCAATCCTTTGCATACGCGCCACATTCTAGCCCAAAAATTGATATCACATACAAGCAAACGCTGGGCAATCACAGAAGAAATGGTCCTCAGAGTCAGCCTCTTCTAGGCAGGATGAACAAAAGTCATCCTGTGCAATACTTGTTCAGTAAATTTGTCTTCCTAAGCAGTTGTGTCCCGCCAGTAAGCCTATCATGGCTTTGGAAAGTTTTCTATTCTTGTTGAGAAAAAATACCGCTGTCGCATGGTTGCGCCCTGATATATATATATATATATATATATATATATATATATATATATATATATATATATATATATATATATATATATATGCATATATATATTATATATACATATATATACTATTATATATATATATATATATATATATGTATATATTATATATACATATATATACTATTATATATATATATATATATATATATATATATATATATATATATATATATATATATATATATATATATATACATATATAAAATATTTATGTATCAATATTTATACATACAGAATAATTTTCTTCGAAAACCAGTTATAACTTGCATCTGACCACATGTCCAAGTGTCAAAAACCAGGAAAAATCCAACCTGTAAATATTTTCGCTTAATATTATTAGGTTTGCCGCTGTAGCCAGGATTTCGCTGCCGCAGCTCGTTAATCTTGCTTTCTCAATAAATCGGCGTTGCGACATTAAGCTCCTGCCCACGTTGGGCGCTGATTGAAGATATTTACTAATTAGGCATAAATTCACCCTAAACTTCATTCCTAATTCCTCATTTCATACACATTGTAATTGAAATATTGTGTTTTATCTTTACTAAGCTTTAACAGTATATGCTCTCTTTCAAGAAGCTCAGAATTTCTAATCTTGAAGCATTCTATGCTTCCACTTACGACTCGGCTAATAATTCTCATCTTAGAAATGAATTGATAATAAAAAGTCTTAAATAGCGAAAATCAAAGATGAATTACTTATTATTGCTTACTTTTTGAATGGGTGTAGTATTTTATTTGGATATTCTTTAGTTTTTGTTGTTTGTAAGGATATCACAGGCTGAAATCGTGTTGAATTTCAGTTACGTTGACAATGCTAATTCCATCATTATTGCGCTGTAATCTACTCTGTAATTTATTTCTTATCTTTATCATCATTATTGAATATCTTTTAAAATAGCTTTGATGTTTTAATTAATTTAGTAGTTGCTTTTGATTCAAACTGTTCAAATTAGCCATGCATCAAATATATTCTAACAAAAGAAGTGGAAACAGCGCACTTTTCTCTCATGGCAGCAACCAAGCATCTACAATAACTGACTATTATTTTCTTGTGGTATTTTACACACATGGAGTACGAAGTCATCGGACAAGACTATTTTCCATTTGAAGAAATCACACACAACTTCGAATGGTCATACTTCAAAACTAAATGATGCTTCTGACATTCATCAAGCATTTATGGCCTTATTGCTTGCAGCAACGCAAATTGATTTTACATATTTCGGAATCATTTCAATGCATTTTTGCACTAAATGACCATATTCATAGTTAGATGTATTATCGTCACAGTGGAAGGGACTCCTTTGGCGTGGTGGATGAATTGCATGATATCCCACCAGCAAGCGGTCAAATGGTAAATTCTTGTCAGTATAAAAGTAAAACTAATTGGTAATGCACACTAGTTGTTTTCTGAAATTTAGAACCTGCATCGAGGAAAATGCATGTTGTTTTGGTGAGTTGCTGGATGTAGTGAATCTTCTAAAATAAAGAATAGTAGTATAGTATAAAATTGCATGTGCAGATTGATGAACGTTACAAATGCGTGTAGTGAAATCTTTTATTTTTCAAATATTGTGTTACAAGGTGTGGATAAAAAAGGCGTGCAATTTGAGTTTGTCCTTGGTTAACTCAAACCAGGATTTACTGAGAGATACTGAAAAGCAATATCCTAATCCTTCTGGTGATATTTGGAGTGTACCTTAAGTTTAACAAGTGCTTGATCCAATTCGAACGGTCTTCGCTTTCAAATGAAAAAACGTGTTTAATTGATAATCTGTGAGTTTTGTTACGAATTCCATGTTTTTGCTCTTTGGTATTATCCGCTGTTCGGAAAATATTGCAAACTGTCATATCCAACTGAATATCCATAGGATCTCACGTCCTCTTCATATGTTTTGTAAAAGACGAATAGCCATTCATTCTTGCGGATAAGTCCTTTTTACACATGTATATTCTTTTATTATTTGTCGTTCGATGTTTAGATTTATTCTGTTTGAACTTGCATTTAACTTGCATTTTACATTTGAACTGGTATTTAGTAAAAAGAACCTGCTTGGAACTTGGCTTTGTGTTTGCCGTGTTGAAACGATTCTGAATCATATAACAAGCTATTCTCAATTATATGGTGAAGTTATTTACAGTGCCCGTTTTTAAGCTTAGGGCTTTTTACTTAAGGCTTTTTGCTGAAAATGCATCCATGAAAGTTTTATTCCACGAATAAAATTCACAATTTATATTGCATCCAATTTTATGTGGCTGAATTTTAATTAAAATCATGACATTCAAGGCAATTATATTCGTTTACTTTATCTATTTTCTTGCCATCACATTACCATATCTGTGTGTTGTTAAGGATTTTGCGTTTTTTCGTAAAGATACACTGTAAACGATGAGGTTGTACCATTAGTACTTTACGTGTTTAGTTCAATTATATTCGATTCCTGGTCCTTCGTTACAAACTTTGAAAATGCTTTGATCTCAAAACTGTATATTTTCCATAATTTTTCAGTTTGAATTCCTTTAACTAATTTCTACAGTTTTCTGCGTTAACCAAAGTCCAAGCTTAAAAAATTATTGGAAAATTTTCTTTTCCAAATTTTTTTGTTTTAAAAAATGAATCCCCGTAATTAGTTTGGTGATTGATACCACTAGAAGTAAGCAAAATAACACTCAGAACAATTTCACCACTGAGAATTTAATAGAATCAAATTTAAATCAAAAGTTGAAACACTTTTAAATAAAAAACGAATCTTATTTGAATTAAATAATCCCCCACATTCAATAAAAATGATTCCACTTTCTTATAAAAATGTTGTTTTCATATCAAAATGTTCATCATTGAATGAAAAATAAAACATTAAAACAAACAAAACACACTTTGATACAGCGTTATTGAAATGAGGTCAGATTATTTGAATTAAAAAGAAACGTATATGGCGCCAAATCATATTTGAAAATTTTTGATTTGGCGTCATATACGTTTCTTTTTAATTCAAATAATCTGACCTCATTTCAATAACGCTGTATCAAAGTGTGTCTTATTTGTATTGTTTTGTTTTTTTATTCAATGATGAACATTTTGATATGAAAATAACATTTTTATAAGAAAGTGGAATCATTTTTATTGAATGTGGGGGATTATTTAATTCAAATAAGATTCGTTTTTTGTTTAAAAGTGTTTCAACTTTTGATTTAAATTTGATTCTATAAAATGGTGAAATTTTTCTGAGTGAACCAGTGGCGTACTAACGCCTTCTGACTGGCAAAGGGTGTTCCTTACTGAAGTGTACCGTACTGATTTGGTTGCTGTTACTTTTCAAGATACAGCCAGATAGACCAACCGATAAATGGCTCAGAGCGAAGCTCCTAAAGATAGAACTGTCAGAAGGAGCCAACCTTTAGGCTGCAGAGAAATCCCTGATTCTTAACTCTAATATTCTTGGAGCTACTTCCTCAACTCAGAGGAGTTAGAAACGGGTAAGCTACTGGCGTTCGTAGAATGCCAAAAAAGGGACCTCAAAGCAATTGCGCTATGTTAATTATAGCTGAAGAATGCGGCAAAATTTACTTTCCGGTTGGCCATGCTAATTCGGTTGTTAAAAATGGGTGGAAGGTTGATAGTATTTAGCACAAATTTCAGTTTTCTTCTTATCCCAGACGACACAAATATATCCTTCCAACTAGAAAAAACTTATCGCAAAAAAAGATCAAATATATGCCATCAGATTGCACGTGCTGTGAAGGCTATCGATACGATCTTACAGCGGGACTTCATGCCCTGCACCCAAATCACACTATGAATATGAAATTTGAAAACACAATGAATAATCCTCGAATCTTACCAAGACAACTGCCCTAAATAAGAAGTACCCCCAAAAATATAGAAGACGTGGCGGAACGGGGAGTTCGAAAAGCTCAGAAGAGTCGCAAGAATATAATTCAATAGGGCCAAAAACAAATCGAACTATAAGGCGTATAAAAAAGGCTTTCAGAATATAGCGATGAGCTAAAGAAGTCAAAACGAAATGTTTAACTTGTGTTCCATGAGACTCAGTAGCATCCCAAAGACTGCAAAGATACAGAAAGCTTTATCCAAAAGCCGCCAAGTGCATATAGGACTACTTTAAACTCCAGGTGAAGAGAAGATGGCTACCTTCGATGACACACAAGAAGTGTTGCTCAAAACACACTTCGCAGGATTCATAATTTGTAATCATAATGAGGTCGTGGAAGAAGACAAATGTACTGAGTGGACACTCCACTAACCACTGAATTTTCTTATACATCCTTCCTTCCACAATATCAACGTGCACGGGCCATGTGTATCTTTTTATACCATGATATATTGTTGTATCCTTAGGACTTCCCAGGCAATTCAAAAATTGGTGTAAGGGAAATTGGCGTAAACAAAGCATCTCGCACTAATAGGTAATAAACTGCTTCAAACCCTTAAATCACCAGGAACAGATAGGACCATTGCAGTTCTGCTACAAAGAGCCACAAAGAAACTGAAAAGTATCTTGGTGCACTTGTTAAAGCGAGTTTGCCGATGAGCTACATACCAGAATGGTGAAGACTAACGCGGGTGATATTCATCTCCAAAGATGGCAACGAATCGGCTGACCTTCCAAAATCACGAAGGCCCATTAACATCAAATTCTTCGTATTGAAAATCATGCAGAAGCTAATTGACCTATACGAATGAAGTAATCTAAGAACGATGCCAATGCACAAATTCCAATTTGCCTGCCTGCCAGCAAAGCAAACCAACTTTCTCTGGTGCAAATAATAGAAAAGGCGTTGAATAATAAGCATATCGCACTATGTGTCTTCATGGGCATAGAAGGAGTTTTTAGGACTGTACAAGACCCGAGTCGCTACACCCTGCACTCCAGAGGAGAGATGCTTTTCAAGAGGTAGAAAAATGGGTGAATATAGCACCAAACTACCAATGTGTGTTGGCGGCAAAGTTCAAATTGCACGCTACTGGACACGTTGATGACACCACTATGGTAATAAAAGGTCCACACGCGGATATCTTGAGGTCTTGATCTAAACAATAAAAAAAAAACAAATGCTTGAATATATAAAAATATATCCAAAACAAACACTGACATACAAAGAAACAAATGGTGTGACCATCATCTTATGTGTGATGGTAGAATGTCATACAAAAAACTAACAAGTAAGAAAAATTCAAAAGATGGGCGGTCTGCTGATTACAGATGCAATAAGCTTTATCCCAACGGCAGATATGGAGGCTCTTTTAAACATTGAACAGCTTCGCCGCAAGATTCAAGACGAAGCAGCAAAGCTGCCTGTAGCAAGCCTGCATGTACAAACGGAGAGACCCATGGAACCATTGAGTATCTTAAAGGACATCAAAATCATAATGAAGACGCCAAACTTCAACGAACAAATAAAACCACAATACCATCAAGAAACAGAAAATGGTCCAGCCCAAGTGCAAAATGCCCTTGTTTCTTTTTAAGGAGGCCGCTATCTATCCGCTATAATAAAGATAAGGAAAACTAGAAAGGTCAGCATTAAGATCCTATTAGATAGCCAAGCGGTTTTCAAGACTACGAAACAAGATCAAATACACTCAGATCTACTCTAACGAATAAGAAACACTCTAATTCAAAAAGAGGCACAGAGCAATTTGAAACTGATATAAGTCCCTGGCTATGATGGGTATAATAGAAACGAGAGAGCTTACACCAAGGCCGAATAGGGGCAGAATTGGCTTCTAATCTCTCGCTTCTATTCTTCCAACTCTGTACTGGGGCTTTCGAGGGGCTGACATGGACAAGAAAATTAAAACATTAACTAAGGAAAGGCTTGAACTACTCGAAGGATTAACTAAACGTAAACACAAAAAGTGCAAAAGAAGCAGAGGCTGTCTTAAAGAGTTTTAGCAGGCCATATTCCTTGCAAAAAGTACTTCCACATGAAAACCAAGAATCGAAATGACTGCTGTAGATACTTTGGAGAAGTGACAGAGAATGTAGAGCACCTTTTTGCACACTGTCCAGAACTATCAAGGCAAAGATTAAAGTTTCTTGGCTTTACTCTTCCCTCCATTTAGTACATAAGAAAATTTTCTCCGGGGATGTATCCAAGTTCATGGGAGGTGTGAATGCCCTATAGGAAACAGTACTGAGGAGGTCAGTAGACGCAGAAGCCCCATTCGCTAGGTGGCAACTGCATTTGGCCATATAATCGATCAACAAGGTACGAAAAGGTAGTTATGAAAGTAGATGATCGATTTTGGTGCACTGCTTGACTCGACGCTCTCGTCACTCCGACAAGGGTATAACCTTATATTGCTACCCTATTCTTTTTTGATTGTCTTCTCAATCTTAGTAGTCTGAATGATATAACATCTCCAAAGCTCGTCAGGAGAAGATAATGACTATATACTAACATGTTGTAGGCATCAACTGAAAATTCGAGGTTCTGCTTTGTTACTAATAAAACCGTAAAGTCGACTCCACAGTACTGGATACTACCACGCACGTAGCAGTTACATTTTCTACTTGGTAAGATTGATCTCACTTTTCTTACGAAATTAGTCAATATAATCTCTGGATTGTTTGAAAAGATTAGTCGGACCTCAGTCAAACGGGTAAGATAAATATTATTATTATTAATACGCTCACCCACAAATCAAAATTGGCGCGGTGAGCTAAAACAGTCCCATCGAAAATGTTCCACTACTTCTTCAAAACTTATTCCATTGTTCATCTGCATCCATTTAAAGATGATATACTAATAGATAGCGACAATTTGCTGAAAAGTTAGGTTCTGAGTGGCACTAGAAACGAATTGTGCTCTTTTATTATAGTTTAACAAAAGTCGTTCAGCAGCAGTTTAATGCAAAAAGATTTGAAGGTGTTTCTTGGAGGGCAAACATCTCAACTCGCCTGCTGGTTATAACCTTGGCTATAAATATCTATCACTCTCTGCCAAAAAAAACTAAAAGTGAACCGATTTTCTCCAATAGTTTCAAACCATTGGTATCTAGAAAAGTCTTTGCAATTTGCCTCTTGTATTGTAAGTTTTCATCCAATAGGATAATGTTGTTATTTTATGTCCATTTCAATAACTCTGCAGCTAGTTATAACATAGTACAATATTAGATACTATCTTTCACACACAATAATTAGTACGCACTTATAAAACGAAGTTTGAATAATTTGACCCAAGCGACTCCAACATAAACGAACGCACACATGCCATGCGACTGCAACATTACACAATTGTTGAACACTTCTCATACCACTAATCTAACTGCATGCAAAAGATGAATAATAAATTAACGCCCGAAACGAGTCTCATCTTTTCGTAATATGTGTCACATTTGATTTTACATTCTGGAATACTGAACAAGTGAGTGAATATCCATGTGAATGTTGCAAGGGGCATTTGCAATTTGAAATTTTAGTATCAATAGCTTACTCGTACGCACATCAGATATCAGTTTGATGTAATCATTAGTGCTGTCATAAAACCATCTGACGTGAGTATTAAATTAACTCCAATCATCTTAAAGATTGTCAGAGCCGGTATTACGGAGGATCCTTGTATTGATGATTTATTTACTTGTGATTGAGTTGCTTTGTCTTCTTTGATTTCAGTCTAAGCTGTTTACAGTAAAAGACTTTGTAGCTGTGATATACATATAATTTACAATTTATCGAAATTGTGTATAATGTTTCGCCTTGGAGAAAGAAATAACAGAAATAGAAAACTGTCACCAGAGATTATTTGGCTTGGTGATAGTGTGCTCTTATTTCTTACTGGTTTGTTATCAAACAAACCCCTGAGCCTTAAAAAAGAGTCAAAAATGCGAACAGACCGAAAGATAGACTAAATAAACAGAAATTATCACTAAATAAAAATCACTAAATAAAAAGTTATGCTAGAGAAAATTTAGACCTCAACACAGATTCGAGGCTAAGTTATTGTACGTTGTATAGTTAACCTGCCAGATAGATCAGTTTGACATGGCTATAGTCGTTTAAGGAGGACGCTTTTGGCTTCTACGTTTGGCAATTGTTGATTTTTAATATAACGCTCCAGAACTAATGGGCTGGTTCACCTGAAGGTTTGCTGTCTTTAGGTGCATCAAGTAAAAACGATGGCGGTGGTGTGTTAGTTGCAGTTCACAGGTCTCTTCAAGGAACACTCTATATGGATTTCTCTCCGTCTCCTTTTATTGAATGTGCTGCTGTGCGCGTTACCCTTGCTCCCACAAATGTTCTCATTGTTTTTTAAGTATATGTTCCTTGTAATTCTCCAGTTGCGGTTTATAATAAATTTTTTGATGAGCTATCCACCTACCTCAACACTAGCTTCTCTTCTGCCTTATCTTTAATATGTGGTGATTTCAACTTACCGAACCTGGTATGGAATCATAACTTTTCTAACATAATCTCATCCAGCAATATTTCCTTGATAACCTCATCCTTTTTATCTTTGTGTTCACTCTCCCAATTAAACTGTGTTCCCAACGTAAGTAACAAAATACTAGACTTTGTTCTATCTAATATTCTCCCTCATAATATCAGTGTTCATACCGCCTCCTTCCCCTATGTCCAAGCTGACTTACATCACCCTCCTCTCTCAGTCATACTTCATGTTGATCTTCTGATCTTTAGAGCTCCTTCTCGAGCCATGCGCTTTAACTTCCATAAAGCTGACTTCGTTAGTATCATGACTGAAATGAACTCGGTTAACTGGTTCTCTTTCTCTCGCGGCCTCACTTTCAATGACCTTGTCATAAAATATCACAACTTCCTATCCAACGTTATCTCCCGTTTCACGCAAGCCCGATGACGCTCCTTGGTTTCGTCGTGTTGTGGCGTCGGCCCTGAAAGCTAAGGATGTCGCTCGAGCTAGATTTAAACGAACAGGCTCTCATGAATACTTCATCGAATTTTCGAGGCTACGATCTTTTGCCAAAACTGCCGTAAATCAAGCTATCCGAGATTACTTTTCCAGCGTTGAGTGCTCTATCTGCTTTAATCATCAAAAACCCTTTTGGTCTTATGTCCGATCCCTCAAAAGTTCCCATCGTTTCCCCGATTCCATGTTTCTCGATAATGCTACGGCATCTACTCCACGTGAAATTAGCGACCTCTTCGCAAAATATTTTTCTCCCTGCTTTACCTAGCATAATCATATCTTGCCTTGTGAAATTCCCCATGTTGCTTCATCCTCCCTATCTTCCATTTAAACCAATCCTCTTGAAATTGAATTCTTGCTCGAATGTCGTGATGTCAATGTCGGTTGTGGTTCTGATGGTATCCCTAACCTGTTGGCCCAATTACTGTCATCGTCCTTATGTGCTCCCTTGTCAATTATATTTAACCTCAGCCTCCTTCCCCTCCAGTTGGAAATCTGCTTATATTTCCCCCATCCACAAGCCTGGAGACCCAAGCTGTGTTTCCAACTACCGTCCAATTTCCCTCCTTCCGTGTTTTGGAAAAATTCTTAAAAAAGTTTGCTGTATCTGTGCAATCGTCCACCTCTTTGGATAATTTTAAGGATCTTGGTGTGCACTTTGATCCAAAGCTCAAATTTGACCAGCACATTGCCTATATAACCGCCAAGGCCTCTCGTCTGTCCGGTTTCATCCTTAGATGCTCTGCTCCTTTGACTAGCATTTCTATCTCTTTCCATCTGTTTTTTTTTACTTGTTCGTAGCATCCTAGAGTATTGTTGTATAGTGCGGTCTCCCCGTCATAAATATATCAGTGATGCAGTGCACGCTCACTGTTATTTAAATTCAACATCCCTTACTGTGGTTATAGTGATCGTCTTTCCTTATTCCAAATTCCTTCATTAGAGTCCCAACGAGTGTTCCTTGACAAGTGCTTACTTTTCAAGCTACTTCATTGCCCTATGATCTTTGATATTGGTTATATGCTGTGTCTACGTAACATCAATCGATCTGATAGATCCCAATTAATGTTCTCTCTTCCCTTCGCGCGTTCTGAAGTTTATTTTAACTCGCCGCTAGTCTGTATACCCAGGAAGCATAACGATCTTCAGCTTGATCATTTTCCGCTAACGTTCTGTCAATTTAAGTCGCAAATTAAAGATATAATTCTTAATGTTTCTTATAATGTTTGACTTTCTTTTTAATTTTTTTTACCATTTTCGCACTTTCTTCAATGTTAAACTATATATTAGCTTTAATTTGTTGAAGTTTTAACATGTATGTTTCTAATATTTTCATTTATTTGTTAATTTTTTCTATTTTCTTCTTTTGGGTTTATTTAATATTTCTATTTTTGTAATTGGGCAAAAGCCTGTTAAAATGGATTTAAATAAATAAATAAAATAAAAAAAAAGTCTTTGCAACTTCCATTACCTTAGAAATGCTCTTTAGTGCTCTTTAGTTTGCAAACATGTCCGGTTATCTTTGTATTCCAGCTTAAGGGCTACGCTTAGAGTTCTGTCTGGTCCTAAGGTTTCAGTTCCTTCTTAGTTACTGGTGGCGTTTCCTCCACTATAGGTATTGTTCTTATACCCTCAGTTGCACCACTTGATGATCGCTGTGGGTTTAGTATTTGCTAACGACGTGGCGCTTGCTAGACTTGAGCTTGCAATGGTTATATATGAAAGTATTTTCCCTTTCGTTATTGAAAGGCACCTAATTTTGAAGTGCAAAGGTTTCTAAAAACTTTCGGCCTCTCGTGGTCAAAGTTCGGCTACTCCACTCGGCTGTCCATGCATTTCAATTACCACTGGTTAGGACATAAGATGACCTTGCCGGTGCTGAGGGACGATGTTCACGAGGGCGTTCAAAGCTCAAGGTTTTCCATCGGCTTACCATTGGGTTCGGTGGAAAAGTTGTAGGCCATTATCGGACCGGATAAGTTTACTTATTTTAAATGCCTACAGCGATTGAAAAGGAAATATCCAGAATCTCCATTTCAAGTTGATTTTTCTTTCCTCTCAGTGTTTGGTATATTGGTAAAAATATGGAGTTTTGGTGCCTACATTTCACGGAAATTTTATGTAATGGCCTATAACTGAGAACTTCGTCATCTGTTTCTTAAATGACCAAAGTGGCAAGTAAGAATTTCCGTTGATGTTTTGAAGTGAAGGATATAATCGACAATTCCGCTAAGCACTCCTTTTAATTCCAGACTCTTATGTAAAGCTTGCAAGACATTTTGACACAATTGTTTCATTTCATAACAACTATTATCAGTATGACTATTTGAAAGAAATTCTCTTAGAGATTTTTCGCAAAATGGTAACTACTGTGTACTTGAACTCAAAAAATAATTTTATATTCAAATTACACTCTTCACCGAAAATCATTTTAACATTTCCGCGAACATAATTTTTAGGCACTTCTTGGAATTTTCACCACCGCACTAGCCAGACCAGACGTCAGTCATGGCTACACATACGAAAGAGGTGGTGGAATAAGTGATAATTTTGTCGGTGCTGCTCCTTTTCAGACCAACCAAATCGCAGACCAAGGTTTGAATTTATTTTCCCAAAGCAGAGGAGGATCAGTTTTGACAACTTCCGATTTTTCCGGTCTATCGTTTGGAGGGTCTGTTGGAGGGTCTTTTGGAGATTACAGTAGTGGACGGCAGCAACAAATCTTAACACCAATTGTAACGAAAAACTTTTACATTCACTCCGCTCCAGAGGAAGCGGATGAGCAACAGGAGGTCAAAACTGTTCAACTCGGTCGACCTCAAAAAACGTATCGTGTTGTTTTCATCAAAGCACCAGCTGCCAACAGTCGATCAGCACAAATTCAAGCAATATATCCTAAGAATGAAGAAAAGACAGTTATTTATGTACTTACTCAGAAGGCAGATGGTATAAATATTGGCGATATTGCTACACCAGCGCCATCGGTTGCCAGTAAACCTGAAGTATTCTTTATTAAGTATAAGACTGCAGAGGAGGCCGCCCAGGCGCAGCAAACAATTAAAGGTAGCTCATCTATAAGTATATTGGTGGAAAGAAAAAAAACTTATCACTAACAAATCAAGTAAAATAATTTGATTTCATTAACATCATGCTGATTTAAAAAAAAAGAATAATGGTGAACAATTCAATTCAAAAACCCAAAATTAATCTTTTTCGAAAATTAGTCCGCTACATTTAAAGAATGTAGTTTCATTTTTAGATTTTACATTAATTATGTTCAATAACTTTTCAAGCACAATACGATAAATTGGGTGGAACTAGTCAAGTGTCCGATGAAGGTGTCGCCCCAGTTCAATCTGTCATAGGATCAGTGTCATCGTCATCCTCTGCTTCAAGTTCATCGATCTCAAACTCAAATTTCATACACACTGGCGATTCTGGATCAGTGACCGTTTCCCCGGGGGTTACTAGAGGCACTTACTTACCACCGTCGAAATAAATTTAATGCCTGTGCGAATAATGAACGCAGGATCATCAATGTGTATATTTTGTTTCGGTGCTTAGTAAAGTATTATATATTCGTAAAAATAATATTTTTAATAAAAATGCATTTCCGAAAATTTGTTACGTGTTTAAAACCAATGTAACCATTTTTGTTGAGGTTAAATCCAAACTAAAAGATAATTGAAATGGAGACTGATAGAGCTATTGTTTGTATTATCTAAAATGTTTTCAGACTTGTATAGCTTACACCTGAAGCAATAATTGACTTTCAGAATTTGGAAATCCTGACGCAATCTGAAATACAATATCATGCGAAACGCAAACATGAAGGCCAATTAGAGCCTTAGAGCTAACTGTAATAAGATAATTATATTGAAATATAAATTACGTCAATATCGATTCGGCAAGAAACAGATTTTTCATCATGAGCTACTTGGCAGACAAATGTACATTTTGTCAGTGAAAATAATATACTTGACGGTGAAAACACTGCAAACAAATTGTTTTCCTTGTCGAAACTACGACCAAAAATTATTTTCGATGCATTCATTATTTCAATTGGAAGTTGGTGTTCCGTCATTGACGAATTGTAAAATGTTTATACAATTTGATAGTGAAAACCATAAAAACAAAAAAAATAGGTATGACGAAGAGCCTAGATACACAGCTACCTAAATTGCTCATTTTTCAAAAAAAAAAATAATCCTCATTTAGTTTTGTGTAACAAATGCACAATTAAAGTTGCTGTGTTTGAAAGCCTTAAGTTGAGTAAGCCAAAAATAAGTTTCGAATCTAGTCGCTTGATGACGCGGTAGCGACAGAGCTCCAGTGTAACATTATCATCCTTGTTACAATAAAACCGTGACAGGCCTCAGAAAAGGCTCTTATTTTCGTAGCCATTAAGTTGGCCGTGTAGGTTCAGTTGAGTTGGACTTCTGATTAGCACCAACCCGGCTTTGAATGCTTGCTCCCATAATGGCTTGCGCGAACCCTCACATGGCCTACCCGCTTTGCATAAATACCCAGGGAATAATTTTGCTGAATTTATTTCGAGCTTAAATAACGAATCAGAATTTGAGCCCAACAGCATCAATGTTCCACAAAAAAGACTCACACATCCAAACGCTCGCCCCACTGTAAACCGGAGGAGAAATAAAAACCTGCTCCGAACCTCTGTCCACAAATTCAGGAGCGGACCACTGGAAAAACATTTCCTGGTAGTACCGAGGCAACAAAAGTGAGCACCGAGAAGAGAAAGATGCACTTACCCACTGAGCGAAAGTCACGAGAAATGACAACTAAGCTGGCTCGGACACACGCTACAGTTACGTCATGTGCCATTTCCACTTCAGAAACTCGACCTTGCTTTGAATCTATTCAGGCGTATTGAATACGAAGGAATGCCTATCGGATTTTAAGAAGATTCGTGTGACACGCCACCACAGCCCCACACCCCCCATCTCGAGTCCCTGTCCACAATAGATACGAAAAGTCTTACACGTGCAAAACTATTTGAAGGAACTTATTCGGTAAACCAGGTTTCGATAGCACTGGTCTTAAAGGTCAGCTGAGCAGCCAGGTCAGTATTGCCAGTAGGAGCTTGAAAAAACGTAAGACTGTCCCGACCGGAATAACTTGACCATCGATAAAAGGGCAGTCATCGATAACAGTGAAAGCAACGGCATCATCTCACCAGTCAACTGAAAATTAATACAAACATCGCTTTTAGTGGACTTTAATGATTTGTTATTGTTTGAACCGAGATGCTTTGTTGCCCGGTCTCATCAAGGCTGAATCCAGCTGATAACTTGTCAAAGCCAATGGTCTCGGGAACTTTACAAATGTTCACTCAAATGTTTACCACGAGGACCTATAAATCTCCACGCTGAAGTATTTAGCCCCTACGGAAGGTGGACATAAGCGGGCAACCTCGCAAAACGAGGACTGTGGAAAACGGCCGTCCGAAGGACTTGAGGCACATCTGCGTTGGTGGATGAAGGCGTTCTGTCACGACCTCTGGTTTGGTCTGCTGGATCTTGAATCGGAGGAGAAAGAGGTGGCGATTGGATCCGTAAGAAACAAAATGAAGGTTGCCCAGATCAACCGTCACTACTCCAGGGCAGCGTCCGCTGCGCTTTTTCTCCATCTGTGTAAGAACACAAACAAGATAGTGTTAATCAAAAAACCATAAGTCTTTAAGAACTGGGTTTGTGAATTTCATGTTGATTTATGCGGACTAGTTTCATCTGAACCTCTAGGTAACTTCAGAGCTTGTATTCTTGTCAGGGTATCTATAAATGTTTTTATCCTTTCAAACTTTAGTAACAAAAACAATATTTCTAGTCAACGCGAAGCCCGAGTCATTCCGCATCGCTTCATGCTACATGTCACATGAGGAAGGATTATCACCTTCTAGTAACCATGCAATGGAGTTTTTTTATGCTAATAATAGGTTCAGATAATCAGCTATGAGTAGCTCGGACCCAACAATACATGAGTTTATTATGTCTGACAACATAGCCATTGCAAACATTGCTAATGAATCTACCTTCTGAGCCTCTAACAAATGTGAGATTCTAGTGAGTTCTGATAAGTGAGCACTCTACAGTACTTCTCACGAAATGGAGAGTTTTGCCGAAGTGCGATATGTGATAGTGGAATAGTGAAATTGACTTCGAAGAATTTGCGAAACGCATGCAGAAAAGAGTTTACGTTTGGTTAAATTACAAAATCAAATTAAAGCTTTTCAAATATGCCATGTGTAAGGCGGAACAAGCTTCACGGGATTCATTCTGTACAAATATTCAAGGCATTAACGAAGCCAGTTGCCTCCGAAAACTTTTAAGTTTAACATTGTATGAAAGTGTCCGCTGATAGTTGGACTCAAAGCAGCTATGAGACGCTTAGTGCTTTGTAGCGAGGAGACATCTTCAACAATACCGTTAGAATCATACAGTAATGCAAGTTCGATTCCTGTTACTTATACCGCACACATAAGATAGTCTATTAATTGTTTGCTTTCTTTAAGGCACCAGGCCCGGATGTTATCATCATTAATGATATTCAGCAGACATTAGAGGGCACTACGTCTTTGCTCATGGACATTTCCACAACCTGCCACATATACAGTGGCTCACAGCTTATTTGATACAGTGACTATTTAAAAATACAAATCACTGTAACTTTGAAATAAAGAGCCCTATCCAAAAAATTAAAACGTATTTGACTAGATGCATGTTCAACGAATACAATGCAAACAAAAAATGTTCCAGCAATATTCCTCGACGTCCGGTAAAAGAGAAATACCACTGGCGCAGAAAAATTGCAGCTCACAGCTTATTTGATACAGACACTTCAATGCGAATAAACTTCTATTTGTCGCGCCGTTACCCGCATAACACATCGGTACTGCTACGGAATAAAATCGGAATTCCGAATGTATTGAGCAGTACTGATCCATGCAGAACTCTAGCGGAACATTTCGTATACTGAATAAGTGAATTGAAACTGTACTTATACAGTATTGGATAAGGAACTAAATAGACACTGCTCCAATACCGGTACAGTACCGAATGTCGTAGTTGAGTTATGATTTAATTCAGTTTGAAGATACTGTGACAGTATTCATTCACCAAATAATTAATACAAAAAATTTAGTGAAAGGACTTTATTTTTCGCTAATTTGATGTGTTTTTGAGATCTATCCGGTTTTCTTCTATTTACATGTTTCTATAACTATACAAATCTGTATAAATTTCAAGTGATATGTGACTAATTTCTATTACCTTCTAATGCAATTCAGCTGGATTTGAACTCAGGGCCTCTGGATCTGTATCGTTTGGGTATGAGCACGCATCGATCTGAGCTACTGTGGTTGATTGCTAACCTAGAATAATGTTCGGCTCCTATCATCACAAAACTGACACACAGTTTTTGGTAAAACTACCTTTTAGTTTTTTAAATGCCTAGAAAAACTAAATTTGGCAGTAAAGTGATGGTGAACCTAAGCGAGAGTTGTTCTGATCACTCTTATTGCAAAAGTCTGGATTCCGAAGGAAGCGTTCCCCATTGTAAATTGATGACGTTTTGATATACGTATATTATTCTAAAGTATTCAAATATAGCTAAAAGTATGAACAGAGATGACTTGCAAAGTATTGATCCCGTAGAGCAAATGTCGGATACCGAAGTAGTGTCAATTGCACGGAATTCTATTTCATTTCCAGCCAAGATCATAAACTGGGCATGTCTCGTAGGAATTTATCACACCGACATCAATAAGTTGTTACAGATACTATCAGAAGAATGTAATTTTCCTCATCGAGACGTAAGATCTTTACTTCAAACTACAAAAAACACTGAACAGCATTATATTGAAAACATAGATATAGATATAGATAAAGTATTCGTTAATTGCATACATTCAAGCCAACAGGCAAACATTTACAAAAACTAATATCACCCATTTTGATATATCTTCCAACATCGATGGAACACTTTCTTCAAAAAGTGGTTGACATACCTTTTGGATAATTGCGGGATGTGTAAATAATCTAAATAACTTTTTTTTTCAATAAAAATATTTAAGTCCTCTAGTAAACCTAAGAACTTTAACGTGGTAACGAAGCGATTTGTTGATGATGTGTTGCAGCTCGTTACTGAAGGTCTTGATTTTCAATCAAAATCATACGAAGTTAGGATACATTCATTTATTTGTGATGCTCCAGTTATGGCCAGTATAAAGCAAGTAAAAGCCCACGGTGGTTACTTTTGCAGCCAAAAATGTTTCACGAAAGGTCAACGATTCATGCCAGTTAGAGGAGCAAGCAAAATAGTATACCCAGAAGTAACAGCACCATTGAGAGATGATGAAAGTTTCAGAAGGAGGTGAAATTGTGACGGCAATACCGATGCAAATCATCATAAAGATTCTCGTCCCATTTTAGAAACACTGCCAATTGATATGATCAAACAACTGTCAATCGACAAAATGCATTTAGTTGATGAGGGTGTATGTAAAAATATTGTCTCTATACTCATAGGAAAACCGCATAATCAAAAATTTAGCAAGTTATCAAGTTATAAAAGTGAACAAGCAGTTAGAAATCTTCAAAAAGTACTCTTGTTCAGAGTTTCAAAGGAAAATAAGACCCTTGAAATATGTACCACATTTCAAAGCATCCGAAGTTAGAATTTTCTTATTATATTCAGGACCTATAGTGATGAGAGGACGCGTTAAATCTGATACTTACAAGCACTTCTTATGCCTTAGCCTTGCGATTCGAATTTTAACATCGAACGTTTATTATTATGAATTCATTGAATATGCCAATGATTTACTTTTATGTGTACTTCGTACATCAATTTTCAAAAGTGTATGGATTGGAACATATGACGTACAACGTTCACAATTTGGTTCATATAGTATAGGACGCATACAATCTAGGGAACTTAGATGAGAATTCTTGTTATAAATTTGAAGCATTCATTAAAGCTGTCAAAAGACACGTTCATTCACCAAACAGGCAACTAGATCAAATAGTGAATAGAATAGTGAATATTTTCAGTACCGCTTGAGTTCTGGTTAAGTCACGAGTTTCAGTGTTGCTTACTAATTTAATGTAGTTTGAATTTCAGTACCGTTTAAATTCCGATTGAGCAATGAATTTTAGTATTACTTTATTTCGAGTTTTCAGTACCGCTTAAATTCTGGTTTGCTAATGAATTTCAGTACCGTATTGAGTTTCTGAATCAGAACTGATAATGAACTCGCAGTTCATAATAAATTCCGATTTCCAGTACTGCACTTACAATACTTAAAAATGCTATACGGGTAATCTGTCTTGTTTCTGTTTCTTGAATTTTTGATTGTGTTTAGATATTGGCTTAAGTATTTTTTAGCAAGATCTTATAAGCTGAAGTGCCAAAATGAGCCAATATTGTAAAATGGGTCATCGCACCACAATTGAACAGCGCGAATTGGTATTAAACCACTTTAAAAAAGGACAAAGTGTTCGAAAAATTGCTGAAAGTGCGAATTGGAGTGTAGCACATAATTGAGCGAATTGGAGTGCAGCACATAATTGAGCGCTTCGTTTACGAAAATCGGGTAGTAAATAAGAGGAGAAATGCGCCAAACAATATTTTCACCGTATCCGACGAACGATACACTGTAAGAAAAGTGAGAAGCAAACACAAAGATTTCCGCTCCAAAATTGGTTACTGAGGTTCATCGTGAATTAAGGAAGTCATGTAGTGCTGAAACCGTCTCACGAGTGCTTCGCGACCATGATTTCAACGGGCGAATAGCTCGTAGGAAGCCATTCATTTCCAAAAAAAAAACTACAATAAGCCGATTTGCCTTTGCCAAAGAGCATGTGGGAAAGCCATCCGCGTTCTGGAATACGGTTATTTTTGCGGACGAGTCCAAGTTTAACAGTTTTGGCTCCGACGGAATGTCATATGTCTGGCGCAAGGCAAACACTGAGCTAAACAAGGAGAACCTCAAAGCTACTGTGAAGCATGGTGGTGGTAATGTGATAGTTTGAGCCTGCATGTCCGCAGCCGGAGTCAGAAATTTAAAGTTTATTGAGGAAACAATGGACCAAACAAAGTACCTTGATGTACTCAAAAACAATTTGCTGCAAAGCACTGAAAAACTGGGTGTTCGCAACCAATTTCGGTTGTACCAAGACAACGATCCAAAGAACAAGTCGGGAATTGTGCAGTCCTGGCCAATTTGGGAGTGCCCTCATTTGATGTCTCCGCCGGCACAGTCACCAGATATGAACGTCATTGAGAATCTGTGGACTTTGTTGGATAACAACATTAGAAAACACAAGATTTCTAATAAACAAGACCTGAAGAAAGCACTGCTAGAGGAATGGCAAAAAATTACTCCTGCCATCACAAAAAAACTCGTTGACTCAATGCCGAATAGGCTCCAGGCTCTGCTTAATGCTAAGCGCTATTATACGAAGTTTAATCAAACTGTATCAAATAAGCTGTGACATGAAATTTGTTATTACTTTTAGTTTTTTGTTTTTTAAAATGTAAAACAGCAACTTTTTAACAAATATAAACTTGTTTAATAAACAACAAACATTTTTCTTCAAATGGTGTTCAATTTTTTTGATATTGTTATTATTTTTGAGCTATTGCAACTTAATTTTTTAAAGAAGCACTGTATCAAATAAGCTGTGAGCCACTGTATATCATTTGGCAGGAAGTGAGAGTGGTGTTCATTCCTAAGAAATAGCACCACTTACCGTAGTCGGGGATTCTGGAAGATCACTTGCTTGCAAGGAGTACACGCGGGCTGCATGTCTAGGCATCAAAGAAGCGTTCAATAAAGTACGTCCTTAGGTGACTTTGAATGCTCTCCAAAACCTGATTATCCCCTCGCACGAATATCAATACTTGTAAATCAGCTAATCGGAAATCGGCTAAAAACTCGTCTTTGGGTAGTTCAACCAATGGTACCAAGAATGTAGCCTAAATGCTAACCCTAACAAAGTGAAACTATTGTTCTTCATGATTAAATAGAGAGTCCAAAGCTCTATGCAAACCCTATAGCCCTCAAAAACCAAGCAAAGTATCTGGGATTTACTCTGGAGCTTAGGCTTCTATGGTGAAAAAATACAGCAAAAAGAGCTCTTAAGGCATTGTGTGTTCTTTACTGTTGTAAAAGAACCATTGAAGCAATTTGGAGGCTGCAACCTCGCATTGTCTCCGGGATTAACATAAGTAGCAGTAAATTGATGGCCAAGCATACTTAAGGCTGTAAATCAGAAGATGATAGAAGAGGCTCTTAGGCACACAGACTTACTTATATCGAGGATGCTCCGTACTACTTCATCAAGATCACCCTAATGGATACTTTATTGGTTTCCTACTGATCTGTTTGTCTTACAACACGCGATGTGTGCAGCGGCAAGACTATGCTGTGGAACCCTGGACGAGGACAAACCCAGACTAGGACAGACCTGGTGCAGAATGGACCTGATAAATCTTGGTGCAGGATGGACCTATCAGGTATTTGGACCAAATAGCTGCATTTTCGTTGACAGCCCAGTAGCTATACAGTCCCTTGTTGATTTGGACACCTTCCCGAAGCTAGTCCCAAAATACCGTAAGTCTCTTAACAAGATGTTGAGACATTCGATAGTGCAGCTGTTTTAGGTGCTAGGATATAGTGAACTGCGAACCAGATGAACTTATAACGCGGTTGATCGTTTTTTGCCGGAGGTTTCCTGCAGTTTCACAATCGGCACTCCAATGGCTTCAATGGAACTGACCATCAGGCAAGAATACGAAAGACGCAATGAAGTTGTGGATGGAAGACTCTTTCTGTTTGATTGCAAGACAATTTTGTAAATCTTTTGAAATTGGCCACAATAGGAGACTATTTGAACTAGAAAGGTCTTAACTGGACTTGTCTGTTTGGCAAGCATGCAGCACGGCAGGGTGCCCCTTACGACGATTTCTGCCAGAGTTCTAGTTGCGAGGGGGAAGTAAAGTAAAGCAATCCCACGACAACCCTTGTACGGGTCTAGGGGTTGAAGCTGGTAGAGAGCTTCATTACAATTTTTTTAATCATTGTGGATACACGTGTGGAGTGATTAGTTCCACGACTCACTTTACCCCTGATTTAAATCAGGTACCTAATCAGAGCTAGGTGAACTCAAAGCTTGGTGCGCGGACACTCGTCCGAACCTGGATTTGAACCAGGGACCCCACACGCAAGAAGCCAGTGCTCTACCCACTAGGCTACTCAAGCTCAAGGGGGAAGGGAAGGCGAAAACATTTCTTCACCTCTTGTGCTAATTCCGCTAAGAGGCAGTCCTTTGACTTGACTTCTTCGTTAGCTTCAGTGTTCTTAAAGAGGATCACCTAGTTTGTCAAAGACTCGAGGTGGCTGTCTACTCAATGGTGGTTATGCGCTAAGCAATGTAGTTTACTTTGGAATCTTCGTAAAGGACAGCCTCAGAACCTACCAAATAATTCTTCTTTTCTTTATTGCTGAGAAGTAATACGTTTTTAGTGTATGTGCATGCAATAACATTCATAAGATACACAGCACTGAGAGCTTTTAACAAACAAAATAGTAATCATGTTAGTATCCTGAAATATCTGAAAAGCCCAAATGACTATGTCAGCAGCTGATTTCTAAGCCTGAGATCACTATATGAATAATGCAAAGCACTTACGGTTCGTGACAAACCTATCTGTTAAGGGAGAAGTTGGGACTATGAGCGTCGATCAGTGGGAGGGGCGTGAAAGTGCTGATATCAGTATCCTAAGGTAAACGAATTTTTATCAATGCAATTCTTACAACGTGCGGAGAGTGACGTGCAAGTAAATGGACGATCTGTGTGAAATGAATCCTCTCACCTCTCCTTTTCGTCCTATTTACTCGCCTTCCAGAGGCGGTGCTGTTAATCTTGACCAGAGATCGGGTAACTATATACTAGCGATATTAAACTCCCGGTGGAAGGGAAAGAAACTAAGTGGTAGATAGTCCGGTCCTCCAGGCTTGGGGGTTGGAGCGATGGACCGACAATCCGTCCTCCACAAAATTTTAAACCGTTCCGGAACTTACGGAGATGCTTTCAATAGGATTGAACCAACGGAAACGACGCGGCAAACGAAACATGAACTACGCATTTGGATCCTGGAATGTCAGATCACTAAATAAACCTGGTGCTGTAAAAGAATTATTATTACAGGCCACTCAGTACAAATTGAACGTTCTGGCAGCCCAGAAAACGAGATAGATTGGTAGCGAGATTCAAGACATGAGATCGCACACAATATTCAAGAGTGGGAAGCCTGCAGGAAGCCGTGAATTTGGAGTGGCATTCATTGTGGATAGGGAGTTCAAGCCACACGTGCTATGGACTTCAAGGCAGTAAGCGAACGATTGTATGCGATCTGCATCAAAGCAAAATTCTTTAAAATATGGCTGATAGACGTTCACGGCCCGACAGAAGAAAAACACGAGGAAACGAAAGACGCATTCTATATCCACTTGGAAAGGCTATTCGACTCATTGCCCTCAAACGACGTCAAAATAATACTCGGCGACTTCAATGCTAAAGTCGGGAATGAAAAAGTACATCGGGGAACAACTGGAGGGCACAGTCTCCACGTTGCAACTAACGACAACGGCCAACGCCTGATTGACTTTGCATGTAGTAGGGATATAGTCATAAGTTCGACATGCTTCCCACATCGACGCATCCACAAAAGAACACGGGCATCACCAAATGGTAATACCTTTAACCAAATTGACCATGTCCTTATTCAGCGGAGATGGGCTGCCTGCACACTTGACGTTCGGACGTTTCGAGGAGCAAATTGTGACTCGGACCACTACTTGGTCAAATCCAAATATCGATGTCACACGTCAAAGGCGTATGGGACGAAGACCAGTCCCTTCGTAAGTTTGACATCGAAAAGCTCCAAACGGCGTCAGTAGCAGAAGCTTCTCAAAAACTCTTGAGACTAACCCCCATCCTACAAAATAACACAGTGAGGCCGGTTGACAAGGTCTGGATGGAGATAAAGACAGCAATCAAGGCCGCTGCAGAACAAGTGGTTGGGTATGAAGCTTGGCGCAAAAGAAACAACTGGTTTGACAACGAATGCCAGGATGCATTGAACAAGAAAAATCAGGCATATAAACAGTTCCTTGAAAGGAACACCAGGACGAAAAATATGAAAACCTCCGACGAGCAGCAAATAAGATCATAAGATGTAAGAAACGAAAATATTATGACTAGTAATTAAAGAGCATTGACGAAAATCTGGCGAGCAATAAAACTAGGCAAGCTTACAAGTTAGTGAAATGTTTAAGACGCGGATACCAGCCCAAGACGACACTCTGTTAAGACAAAATCGGCAATATCATCGCCGAAGATAGCCAGATTAAGGAGAGGTGGGTCTGCTATTTCAAAGAATTCCATAATCCTGCACAGGGCTGAATAATATCAGAGCCGATAGACGTCTCTCACGAAGTCCCGATCGCACCTCCAACGCTGGAAGAAGTCAATTCTGCCATAAAAAGCCAGAAAAACAATAAAGCGCCGGGCATTGACGAGATTCCGGTTGAGCTAATCAAGTACGGTGGAAGCTGCCCTATAAAAACCATCCACAAATTGATCCAGCACATCTGGGGTTAAGAAAAAATACCGCAGGAGTGGTGCAAATCCATCATATGCCCTATCGCCAAAAAAGGAGACAAACTTCGGTGCGAAAACTACAGAGGCATATCGCTACTTTGTGCGCCTTATAAGATGCTGACGAAAATATTAAAAAATAAAATAAATGTATGCGCTGAAAATGTCTTTGGGGAGTACCAAGGAGGCTTTAGGTCTGGTCGATCAACTACAGATCAGCTCTTCACAGTCAAGCAAATGCTCGAAAAATGCTGGGAATTTAACATCGACGTCCACCAGATTTTCGTGGAATTTATACAAGCATATGACAGTATTGACCGAAACGTACTGTACAAAATAATTCTATACTTCGGCATCCCGGCAAAATTAGTCCGACTGACCCAAAATGACGATGACGGCGACATCATCACAATTCAGAATCAACAACAGTCTGACTAACGCCTTTAACACAAATGTCGGACTAAAGCAAGGCGATGGTTTGGCCCCTCTACTGTTCAACCTAGCACTTGAGAACGTGATAAGGAAGATTCCTGCCGACACAGGGGGTACGCTTCTGTATAAGTCGAACCAGTTAGTGGCCTACGCGGATGACATTAACATCTTGTCACGTTCATTCCCATCCGCCAAAAAACTCCTGTTGAAACTTGACCAGGAAGCCGAAGAAGTAGGACTGAAGATCAATCAGACGAAAACAAAAATCATGACGCAAACAAGAAAGAAGACCTCCATTAGACGAAACATAATTCTGGACGAATATAATTTAGAAAATGTGGACGAATTTATATACTTAAGCTCGAAATTGACAACGAAAGGCAGTGAAACTGATGAAATTAAACGGAGAATACAGCTCGCTAATAAAACTTTCTACTCCATTCTGGCCCTACTGAAGACCAGCTGCATACACAGGAAGACCAAGCTCCAAGTCTACAAATCAATAATCAGACCTGTGTTGTGCTACGGATGTGAAACTTGGACCCTTACCCAAGCATCCGCAAATATGCCGAACGCCTTCGAAAGACGAATCCTCAGGCATATAATTGGAGCTAAACAAGAGTGCGGCCAATGGCGGATAACGTACAACCACGAGTTGTACGAGGTTTTTGATGAGCCAGAGGTTGCTACAATAATCAAACTGCGGAAGCTGCAATGGGCTGGTCACGTACCTAAGAAGGTATTCGACGGAAGGGCTGAGAGTCGAAGACCAGTGGGGAAACCCAGAAAACGCTGGTCTGACTCTGTCGACGAAGACTGCGAAAAGCTGCTCGGTTTTCGAAATTGGAGGACGCGGTCATTGAACCGAGACAATTGAAGGCGTCACCTGCGAGAAGCGAAGGCCCGAGAGGGGCTGTAGTGCTACAACAACTCAATTATAGACTAACGGAGTTTAACGAGACTCCATTCGGCATATAATCCCCAACAAAAACTTTTAAACATCCAACCATAGAGATATAATTAGAAAACAGAAACATTGATTTGATTACTTAGAAATAATTTCAAATCTCATGTCCACATTTGTCGTGAATAAATCTCCATACATAAATAGGGAATAGTTAACATATCGACCCTTCATCGAAATTATTTATTTTTCTAGCCGTAACGCGAAAAACAGATTTGGACAACATTCTCATTAATTATGCTTAATCACCGCTTAAATACTCTTGCTTGTTAGTAAGATTAATTTAGAACTGGTTTACTCTTATTTCCCTGGTTTAATCCAATAACTTTACTTTAATTTATTACCAGTAGACTCAAAATTTTTGTTTTAATGCCACAGTTTCTGCGCTCTGCTTACTTTGTTCCTCTGTTATCTCGTTCGCGTAATAGCATGAATGTCGCCTGTGTTACAACCAATGCCAAAACTATTTGACTAGTCAAATATATTTTATCGATATTGTCTGCATTAAATATGCACCGGAACATTTAAAAATTATGGCCAGGACAACTACTGTTCGTACACTGGAATCTAACCACCTACTCAACATAGAAAATGGCCATTTTCTAAACAAAGTCAAATGCAGTCGATTTCGAGTTCATACCAGCTTACCGTTATAAATCACTATTAGTCATAGAAAGGCATAGGAAATCCGCCACCAAAATCTTATTACGAATAAAGTTCCCCGAAAAGATAAGCATAGCAGCAAACTGATTTAACAATATTTTCTCGCTGAAATATCTTAGACAGTATGCATGCATGCATATTCATAATTAAGGAAAACCGTTCACAAAGATCAAGGTGACGATAAAATGACGCGTTTCGAAAAGTGATCAAAAAACTTTTGTCGAACCTTGTTTGGTATGCAATGGATAAAATGGGCGTATTTTTATTATTGCCATTATTATTTCGCGGTAAATGGACTGAATCTTTCTAAAAAGGTTTATTCTAGTGTTCCAATTGACATAACAAAAGAGCTCTTATTAAATCCATGACATCATTTCTTTCACTATCATATGTTTGATTGGAATATGAACATTATATTTTCTGTTCAGGAGATTTTGATTGTTTTTGCTCATAGTTATGCAAATTAAAAATAAATATACATACATTGATAGACGAGACATGAAACTGTACAAAAAATGGACATATTCGTATTTTTTCAATCACATACATATATCGTTAACAAGATAGCCTAGAAAGATTATCTCTGAATCGAATGAAGTCAATAAATTTAAGTTTGTTTTGTTTCTGTCATTCGATTAAATACTGGCTTCGAGAGTTTTCTCAAATTTTCGCTAAACAGTTTTATAGAGTGTTTCTGCCAGCTAATAAAATAAATATATAAGACACAAGAGAGACAGATGAGTGATGTCCTTCAAAATGACGACAGCACCTCTGATGTATTTTAGGTGCAGTTCTAAGTATCCTGCTAGCAGTTTGAATTTGACTTCCGAAATTAATAAGAAACATAATATTACACCAAAGCAGAGTGGTTCGTAGCAAGATATCTGTTTCAACGGATCCTTTTGAAATGTTTTCTACAATACAGTCCCAACTGCTAAAAACCGTAACGTTTTTCTTATCACCTTCAAATCATTTCGTATTTAGTATTCACGCGGTATATATTGTAGTTTTCAAAATCAACACAGTATATAACCTTTACGATAGTCGATATATTTCTTCGACTTCACCGTTTCTTTCGCAACACAACATATCATCTTTCTATGTATGCATTTACGCATAATGAAAGCCGTCTACCATATCGTATAAATGTAAAGTTCGTCTGCCTTAAGATAGTTTTTCACAAATATTTAGAGGTCAGTAGGCTGTATGTATGGTACCTTATGAATACATTTTCCCCAAGTTGATATCATTGAGTTACAATAACTACCTGATCTGATCTATGATTGCCAAATTTAAGTCAGTGAACTAATAAACTGGAAACGGTTTGTTTTGATAAACGTACTTGAACGGTGTTATCACTTTTAGGATAAACTAGATTTTCCACGTTAGCTATTAGTAACATATTTTAGCTATTGCATGAGTTCGTTAACATATTTGTTCTAATCTCAAGGTGGTGATGCTTCGAAATGACCTTGAGACTCAAAAGGTTGCGTACGTGTGAGTCGACTTAACCAATTACAATCATTTACAATTTAATTACAAGAGTAAATGGCTCAAATGTGCAAATAGGGCATTTATAAGTCTGTTGAAATTTTTACCATGTGAAATGCTGGTTTTCCAAATCAGAAAAATTTTTCCACTTAAATAGTTGTAATGGAGTCAATAGTCAGGATATCATATTCTAACAGCCCTTGCGACCGACATCAAATGAGTATGCAACTTTAAATAGGCGAAATACGATTCGCTCGTTACTTTTTGAAACGAAAGTATTCTGATAGAAAATGAAAAGGTTATGCGCACAAATATACTACCTTCCGTTCCAATAAATTTTTGATGGGCTTGACTTCTCCGTATCTACTATCTCAGTGGTTTTTGTAAATTAATTGTGGCGTTTTCCAGTTCGCTTCGAAATTCTTCCAGCATAATCCAGTATAGTGCCATTCGATAGTGATCTCTTGTGGAGGTCTGGAGAATACCTGAACTAGTCCTTACTTCATTGTGTTGACGATCGCAGGCTGCTACACGTGGTTTTTTAGAACGATGATTTTTCTCTATAATTGCGCGTTCGTAAATCGAAATTTATTAATAAGTAAGCTTTTGGTGGATGCCTGCTAGTCAGGACGTCAGATCTTGTTTTTATAAGAATCAGTGAAGTGTCTAGCAAAAAACAAGTACAGTTTTCCAAAAAGCCTATCTGCCCATAAAATTGTAAAACAAAAAAAAACCCTAGCGCATTAGAACCGCTAGAAACCCGAATGTTCGAAGAACAGGAGAGGATTCTACCGCAGTACAAGATTCTACCACTAGCTAGTTAAGGCCACTACCACTAGCTACTTCTCCTACTTAAGACCAATACACCCTAAGTAATAATAGACCCTAAACCAATTTAATTTCGATGACTTCAGCGAAAGAAAGGTGTTTGGGGCTGCCATCCGAAAAATGTCCAGACTTAAGAAAATTTAAACATTGTTTACTTATATTCATTGCAAAATAATAAAAACGCCTCGTGCTGGCAGCCCTTTACTAGCGCCGAAGCCAAAAATATGTCACATCTGCCTCACGTTGAAGTCAACCTACTCTGCGAATTTCGTATTGATCCGATGACTGCATTGGAAGTTATAGGCATACAAAGAAATTTAGGATAACCACCCGCAAAACTTTTCAAACTTCATAGGTCGTAATATTTTTTGTTTATTTTCAATACGAGATCACTATGATTTGAAAATGTTATGATAAAATCGCTTGCAAAAGATATGCAAAAAAAACTAACCATAGCTGGCAACCCTATCATTGTTTTTCCAATTAGATTTCTGGTTAGTATTGCCTACAATAAGTTTAATTTGCCATATGAGTTTCGTTATGATCTCATAACTGCACTGGAATGTATATGGCAAAGAGCTTTATTTTCCTGAGCGAATTTTCAAAATTTAAGACACTAAAATTACCATAGCTGGCAGCTCCAACCTAAATTTTCAACCGAATTTCTACCAAACTAAACCACGAAAGATTCAGCTACGTTAAAATCTGGTGACAGAATCAGAATTTATAGGGCCAAAAGCAGTAATTTTTCTTAGTGATTTTTCAAGATGGCAGCACTGGCACAGAATCGGCCAAATTTTAAAATCACTTCTATCAGACCAGGACCAGGTCTTAAGACTAATACATTCTGATTTGATACTAAAAATATAGGTAAATTGGGGAAGGGTTGCCGTTCTTGTCCGACGTGGAGTTTCCAAAGTTTTACTTTGTGTAGACAAAGCATAATATTTGTATATGAATTGCTTTTTTTCTTAAAAGCTAAAATATTTCAGGAAAGTCGATGGTTTGAAGGTTTTCACTTTCAGCGCCTGCCGTAGCTACAGGGTTGCCAGCACGTTCATACAAAACTACACAAGTATACAACTTAAAAACATTAATATGTTCTGTAAGTTTTGAAATGATTCAATAGTTTTGTCAGAAGTTCTCGCGATTCAAAAAATTTCTAATTTTCCCGATCTCATTGTAGGCACCTAGCGCACACAAAGGGTTAAAAATTTACAAAACCTTATGAAATCTTTTTTAAGAACACGTTCGAAATTCATTTCACAAACTAAGTTTTTTTGATAACTATTTTTTTGTAGAATAAAAGGCATATCTCAAATATCACTAAAATGGCCGCCGGCGCCAAAGGGTTAAAGATAATTAACATTTGATGAAACCTGGACCTATTCTGCATATACACTAATGTATCCTGAAAGTTTCAGTTTAATGAGAAATAGTCACTGAATTTTTTGGGAGATATATATATATATATATATATATATATATATATATATATATATATATATATATATATATATATATATATATATATATATATATATATATATATATATATATATATATGGGTCATTCTTTTACAAATCGTACGGATTTCGAGAAAAAAAAAATTTGACATTTTTAAATTGGCTGAAAATTTTTTTCCTGCATATTTGAGCAAAATAAATCGACACCTATTTGAAGATTTCGCTCAAAAAATTTTATTTCCGAAAATATAAATTTTTATATTTTCATGATTTTTGAGATTTTTCCCGATCCTATCTTATTCAGAATCCATTATTTCTACGAACACTCATCGTATCAATGTAATTTTTTTTTAATACGCTCAATAACGTTAGCTTTCGAAGTTTTATTACAAAAATTTTTTTTTTGCAAAATTTGCTAAATTAAAAAATTAATAACTATTTATTTGTTTAAATGAAGAACAAACGCCTTTACCCCAACTTAATTTGATCGAAAAAAATACCATGGTGTTCGTTATGCTATTGTCTACACAGGCCATTTTACAAAAACATGGGCTCATGATTACTTTCCGAGAAAAAAAATATTTTCGAGTTCAAGTCGCGTAGCGCGCGCGAAGTATCTCAGCTCTCAGCGAGGGGCGAGTCAGAACGCATCATGGGTCTTAGAGATTTATAGCAGCTTTTAATTTCAAATCTCGACTATGTGTATGCAACTGCAACTTACGCATATAAATTGTTTTTTTCAAAAATTATTTTATTGAAATATAAAGAAATACATACAGTTTCTATCGTCGCCTGCGGCTATTTACTTAGACGTATTACAATATTAACATCCTATCTTACAACTTTTACTTCTATCGAATCGTCATCTTCTTGCGAAGAAAAGTGCTTTGCTCGTACTTTTTTTCTCGAAATAGGAATAATGGAATGAAAGGTCAAAGTCCCTTTCACAGTTACAGCCTTCTCAAATCTCGCTCTTAATTTTTTTTCTTCCTAGCTTGGTTGATTGAACCGCTGCTGATACCGCTACATTGTCTTCTTTTAATGATACAGGACAATTTCTTTGGGGCGATTCAATTTCAGGGTCCTCACTTTCTGATGTGTCTTGTTCTCCACGATTATTGATTGGCTCTTTCTTGAATAAAAAATTATTCCATACCCATTATTAGTAAATTTAAAGTTGCACGAATCGATGTAAAATTCGGATGATTTGAATTTTTAAAATAAAGTTAAAATTAAGATTTCATTGACACAATTTTATTTACAATCCCAAAGATATTTATATTAATTATCAAACAGTTCAATAAAATTTTCATTGACTGAAATTATAAACTCATCAATATCTTGAGAAAGAATACAAAATTTCAGAAATAAAGTTCCAATCGTAAATATATTCATTTTCAAGAGACCAGAAAATTGAAGGAAATCGACTTTTTTTCGTTTATTGATTTAGAAGAACTTATTCTATTTCTTAGATTATGAAATGATGACATTCTCAATGATTAAGTATTATCAATTTTCTATTTAACAAATTTTGAAAATTTTTCAGGCTTGAGAATACGAAGATTTTTGTAATTGCAATGAATACGTAATTGTTATTCTTATTTTCTAGGTATTCGTAGAATTATATGAATATACGAGTATCAAGAATCGTATCGATTATTCAGACATTTAGTGCAGTTTCGGAAATTGTCTAAGTTAATTTTCGAAAAAAATTAAAAATCTGTGGAATTTAATTCATAAGTTATAACATTTGATTATTGGTTTTCCGAAAATTCAAATATCGTGGAAATTTGTTGCATCATTATTTGCTATAGTATTTATTAGGTAAGGTAAATCGCATGGTGTGAAGTTGTTTTTCATTAATTTGATATAAACTATTAAAAATAAATTTATTACTAAAAATTTGTTAGAATCTGACATTCTTTCTAGTCTTAAGGATTTTCGGAATGATTGTAAATATTCTAATTTGAATCAATATACGTTATTATGGATATCACGAAAGTGTTAATTTAATTATATTCATTTCATACTTGATTAAGTGTAAAATTTACCTCATTTTGGCGATCCTTCAGTAATTTAGATACTTTTTTGCGGCAAGTAGTACAGATCGTCTGTTGGAGGGACTCATTTGTTACTGGCAAATGGAGAATTTCCAAATGTTGTTGCAGACCTGTCCACTTCGCGCCCGCGCGCGCGGGCGCTACGCGACTTGAACTAGAAAATATTTTTTTTCTCGGAAAGTAATCACGAGCCCATGTTTTTGTAAAATGGCCTGTGTAGACAATAGCATAACGAACACCATGGTATTTTTTTCGGTCAAATTAAGTTGGGGTAAAGGCGTTTGTTCTTCATTTAAACAAATAAATAGTTATTAATTTTTTAATTTCGCAAATTTTGCAAAAAAAAAATTTTTGTAATAAAACTTCGAAAGCTGACGTTATTGAGCGTATTCCAAAAAAAATTACATTGATACGATGAGTGTTCGTAGAAATAATGGATTCTGAATAAGATAGGATCGGGAAAAATCTCAAAAATCATGAAAATATAAAAATTTATATTTTCGGAAATAAAATTTTTGAAGCGAAATCTTTTAATAGGTGTCTATTTATCTTGCTCAAATATGCAGGAAAAAAATTTTCAGCCAATTTAAAAATGTTGAATTTTTTTTTGTGTACGATTTGTAAAAGAATGACCCATATATATATATATATATATATATATATATATATATATATATATATATATATATATATATATATATATATGTGTGTGTGTGTGTGTGTATATATATATATATATATATATATATATATATATATATATATATATATATATATATATATATATATATATATATATATATGTATTCAGGGTGCGTCATCAAAATCCGGACAGTTTTCAAATTTAATTTCCCGCTACATTGTGTTTGTGCCAGAGGTCTCCGTTGACGTACGAGTAGTAAGCCGACATTAGTAAAAGGTTTTTGCCTCAAAATTTTCAGTCTGTCAAAAATGAGTCAAGAGTATAACCGAAAAGCCGCGATAATCGAAAGTCTTCGCGCTGGACGGTCAACACGAGGTTGCTACTACGAGGTACGTGCTATATGAGGTTGCTACTACGTACAAAGCTCAAGAACAGTTAAGTGAAGGTTCAAGTACACCGGCAAGAAAGCGGCACTGGAAAGAACACACCGTGCGAGCCCCTGAAGTCACCAAAAAGACTGAAGAGCTGATTCTGGAAGAAGCGCGGTTATCGTTTCGAAAACTGGCGTCTATTGTGAATGTGAGCGAGCTTACCATGCAGAGAATCGTTGAGGAGGACCTTCGATATTATTCTTACACGATCAAGGTTAGACAAATGCTTTCTGAAGCTGCAAGAACAAAGCGAGTGGCTCGCTGCAATTTGATTATTTCTTCTAAGGTGTAATTTGATCATTTCTAAGGCATTTTGGCCTCCGAATATTCCAGATTTAAATCCCTTGGACTATTACGTCTGAGCTGAGGCTTGCAGTCTCACATTGTGGGTTTTGGTGCTTCTATAATACCCGCTTACCAACTAATGCTGGAAAAAGTACGAAAGCTGGTCGCACTTTTGGTGACAGCGGCTCTGAAACCGACCTTTTCTCCTATTATGTACTTTTTGTGTTGCTTCATTAAATACCAACCACTCTAATAACTGCATCATATCTCGGATTGGACTAGAATCGAATTTGGCCAAGCTATAACCTTATCTGAGGGAGTTTGTTGCGGACGTTGAATATATAGCTCCGGGCACTGCACTGGATTTTGAGTTTGCAACTTGCATTCCAGGTAGAAATGAATGGAAGCTACTGTCTTTCTCGAAAATGGGCTTATTCACGTGTATACCAATGGATAAAATCTATTTTGCTTACTTTTCACTCTAGGTGTATCTAATATTCCCCTGGAGCACAATTGATTTAGACCAACCACTCTCTAAGCTAATGGGGCTATCTGCCTTAATAGGGCGACGTAGAATATCTCCTAGACGGCATTCAGGAATGTGATATTTCTATGATTGCTGCACTCTGTTGTACAGATAATTTTCTGCAAACAACGTGATCCGTTTAGGGTTTTTTTTTTTAAATTGCTATAAAATAATAACCGATACATACAAACCTTCCGATTCGTTGCGGAATAGAATTTTGGTAAAATGACTGCGTTGGCTGGCCTGGCAGCCTAATTTTTCCGTATATTTTTGATCGTTTCGGGCTATATCTCATAAATGCCTTGCCCAATATGGTCTTTAAGTTCGTAAATCATTGCTGGATTGTCAGCAAAACATTCATTTTTTACGATTCCACAATAAAGACTAGCGGCATCACGCCACATCTCCACGATGTTGTGCGATTTGTGGAACTTGGTGGTTGTTTATTTCATGGCTTGTGTGACATTTAGTGCCATCCAAACTACAGGCTGTTCAAGTCCTTGTCTTCAATTTCTTGCTACAAATGTTCATCTTTTTGTTGCGTTCTTCATGGAAACAGCGTTTCGAATAAAAGATTCAATGATAAACACTCCTAAAACAACACCAAGCTGCTATCCCCTTGAGATAGAAACATTAGTATCCTGCGAACGGTCACCCTGATGGTATTCCGATTATATTTCTTAAGTCTCTTGCATCTTCATTATTTATCAAATTGTCTGTTTTATTTAACTTGAGTTTTTCCGAAGTTATTTTCTCTTTCAGCTAAAAAGTTGCCTATATTTTTATAATTTTAAAGTCGGAGGTCATTGGTTATATTGCTTACTATTGTGTTATATTCGGCCTCATTTGTTTTCGCTCGAGCGAATCGTTAATGAAAGAATTCACAGTGCTTTTAGTCAGCCTCAAAAGCAACATGGATTAATTAAAGGACGTTCGTCGCTTGTTCCTTGGAAAATGGTCTGCAAGCCGATATGATCTACGTGACTTCGCAAAAGCCTTTAAAAAAAATTTCAATTTATACAGGCTTTACGAAATCTGTGCCCTGATTTTGCTGTACAAACGTATATTTTCAACTTTCTAAACTTATTCATTGTTGGTTTACCTCAATATTCGAACCAAATCCAGTGTGTTTTTTGTTGAAGCGCACTGGAGGCATAAATTGATGTTTTATCGGGTTTTCCTCAGGAAAGTCACCTGGGCCTTTTAGTTTTTCTTTGACATAACCTCTACAAAAAAAAGGTTGTCTATACGTTATGCAGATAATACCAATATTTATATAAAGGTTTAAAATACTAAGGATAGATTTGGACTTCAAGCTCATCTTCGTATAACTCTCTCGAAAGCATTTTTCTAAGCTGGGGATGGACGGTGCCACAGTAGATATGATATTTTTGACTTTGTATGAGAGTGTTTTTGTATTTGTATGAGAGTGTTTCCATAGATTCTGAGAAATGTATGTGCGTACGATATGACTTACGTAAGCAGCCCTGGTCTGATCTTACCCGTTCGTTGGAAAATAACAATTGAAAAATTTAAAAAAATCTAAGTAAAAAATTTAAGAAATAAAGAAAAGTAAAGCGCACTATCCCATAAATTGGTTTTAATATAAGGTGCCTTTTTTGCGTCTCGATCAATGGCAGGTTAGCGAAGCCAGCACTGAAAACAACAACAACCGAGGCAGGGTAGTAGATTTTTTCAATACTATCTACGCACCAATAGTTTAAACTTTTTCATCTAGATCTTACCCATTATTTACATCGCTGTGCGTTGACGCATCATTCGGAATCGCTTCTTGGTAACCATCGAATAAGTTCATATTTTTTAAAGTTACCAATCATGATCGCCGCCTACTATATACTATTATACTCATTATACCGTAAGAAAATGTTCATTCATATGGAAAATCAACGACCAATTTCGGTACATGAGAACCACAGTAAAGATTGATTTCGGATAAACTCACATTGAATTATGTGCAATTAAAGATAGGAAAACAAAAATAACGTGCATTTTGATCGACATGTTCATATTAGAAGGAGCAGTTAAACCTCTATCAATTGCAGTCAATTTTTCATTATTGTATATCTCTCATTTATAGACTCCGTTCAAAGTAAGAAAAACTATTAAGCATATAGAAGATGATAAAGTCATTTACTCAAAAAACAACAAAAACTCATCTTATTTATTAGTAACATATAATCAAATTGCGAAATTTTCCACATGTTACGTTTCTGGTTACACAGTAGATCCGATTCATTCTTAACCTTGCTTAAATCCGCGTTTGAAATGGAGCCATCACCTTCGATTTCACACACAACGTTACTAGAGTTACATCTTCCACGCGATGGATAACGATTAACCAAACACACTACTGCTTTTATCTTTTGGAAACTTAAAAACATTAAAAGTAAACAATAAAATTCCCATATGCTTGCGTATAAACCTGAAACTTTACAAGAAGAACAAGTTTCAAACATAATTTTAGAAAAGCAACCGCAGCTTTTAGACTTTTATAGGGATGGCTTGGAAATTCTTACCAATTAAATTTTATCAGACCTGCTTCGGTAATCTGTTTCATTTCATGTCAACTTGACGACCTTGCATCTTCCAGATCCGTCTTGTTTTCAGGCCCGCGACAAAACGCGTGGGACATTGGCTGCAACATGATTGTTGATTTCATATGTTTGCGTTGTGAGACAGACACTCGTTAAGGTGCTAAATGGACCAAGTCTTGAACTTCTAGTAAATGTTAATCTAATCCAATCTGTTTTTCCGAATTTTCGAATTACTGCATGATTTTTATTCAGCGTTTGTTTTCTATTGCAGATGGTTGGCGAGCACTGCGCGACAGCAAGAGGCTACAAATGTGGGATTACAAAAAAGCTCTCATTCACCTACAAGCGATTTATGGATCGTTTCCGTTTTTCAAAGTTTCAGTTGAAAATAGGTAAGTTTTTTGTTTTCATTTTTTTCATGCACCAATATATTAGACAGTTGTTCGTTTTTATATATTCAAATTGTGTCCCTGATAGTTTCATTTGCGATTTATTAGGTTTATTGAAATGATTGACTTTTTTAAGCAAATCGAAAAAAAATAAAATATTCCCGCATATAATTATTGAATGTTTTTTAGGCGTGGCAAAAATATGTTGAAAAAGATGCACTACATTTAATAAATTAGCTACACCATTTTCATAGACAAGCCTCCTAAAAACGCTGCTGCATTTTTTACAAATCAGGCCATGTAAATGCGGGTGCAGAAGGCGAAGTGTGAAATAGGAAATTTCACATTCAAAGACAGAATTGGTTATTTCACATACTATCTTCACTATTTCACCCTATAAAAGGTCTTTTTATTTCTTGCAGCTCATGATCTGTGTCAAATAAAATCTTTATGTTCAAGTTAATATTGCTTCAAGTTAATATATATTTAATATTTGCCTCTTTATATTAACATCACAGAAAGCAGAACATTTTAAGATCTATAATTTCTTGCACATTCAACAGCTGCTCAATGTCATCAGTTATTCCATTGGATCTGAACAGTTTTTAAAAATTGAAACTTGTCTGTATTTAATTATTCTATAAATGAGGTATACAATTTGCATTTGATGAAAGGAATTAATTAATAATTTCTAATTTCTACAAAATTCCAAAAAGAATCCGCCACAAAGATAAAAATAAGCCACTCGACACAAACGTTATTTGAATTTAAGATTTTTGTTAATAAGATCTACTCTGCAGTTATTATGTCATTCACTGGGATCAGTGCATAGATTCGGGAAGTCACCTTTTCATTGTGATCGAAAAACCAGATTTTGAATTTTTATTTGATTGTTGAGTGAAACGATTAGTTTTTGTGAAACATTAACAACTAATTATATGTGCCGGTCATAGACTAAATTTGTTCAGCCCGACTGGGAAGGTAGGGGTAACCTGAACGTACCAACCAAATTATCATTGCGAAAAAGCCACCTAAAAATAATTTGCATAAAAAATTTCGGCCCATAATAATTAATGTTGAGCACTTTGTACGGATAACTACCTCATTCAATCTTTATTTTATCATAGTAACTTTACACAAGCTAATTCCCTTGACTGAAAATCTACTTCAGTAAATGCATGCTTCGTAATTCAACTAAACACTTTCCTTAATATGCCATTCACATGGAAGATGAAAGCTAAATTTGTAAGCACATATGAGAGAAGTAAACATACTATTCTGCAAACATATTAGCACCTAAAGTAAATTCCATAGATGCACATTTATACTAACATCTATCTTTTCATAATACAATACACATAATCTAAACATCCAACGACAAGAGCCAACAGACCAACCACATTTGTTAATTGTACAGCTCGAGCTTCAAAAATTCAAAATATTCATTCTGGTCGAGATATTTCAACATAAGAATCTTAATCTGTCATATCATGAATTATATCAAACTGGTCCCAGTAAATCAAGTTAATTAATTCATTGATTTTATGTTCGTCATCATTTGCTTCAAAGATCGTAATGAGTAATAATAGCTCAAAATTAAAGTGGTAAATTTGATTTATTTATTTATCATTAAAAAATAAAAATACCATATAAATGAAATAAAAAAAAACCCTAGCGCATCAGAACCGCTAGAAACAATCATGTTCGAAGAACAGTAGAGGTTTTGTGCAGATTTTGAGTGTTTATTCTACCAGTAGCTACTTAATGACACCCTAAGTAATAATAGACCTTAAACCAATTTAATTTCGATGACTTCATCGAAAGTTACAGCGATAAAAAGGTGTTTGGGGATGCCATCTAAAAAATGTCCAGACCTTAGAAAGTTTAAACATTGGTAGGGTTTGCAGTGGTTGGACCAAATGTGGCCTGAACTATAGCGCGGACTAAGTAAATTTAGTCTTATCTTAAGGTATTTACATCGACCTGACCTAAAATTTGGTCAGGCCGAATTTAGTCCTCGTTTGTATATACGTGACAGCTGTCATTCAGTTTAGTTTTAGTTCATACATTGTAATTATCTTTTCATTTGCCTCTCAAACATGATTATTTAAATGACTTTGAGTCAAACGAGAGGGTTGCGAGCTTAAATTCAACGTATATATATGATTAATATTCGCGCAAAAATCAAGGCTTAGATCGGGTGTGTTTACAGCGATATAGTTAACGACCTATTTTAGGCCAGGTCGCTTGAAATCGTGTAATGACCTATCGCTTGGGCCGGGTATTGAGTGTTTACAGCAGGTGGAGTAAATAATTTAGGTGGAATTTGGTGTATAGTCCGCGGGCTAAACGTCTACTGTAAACGCTATCATTGCTTACTTATTTTCTTTACTTATTTTTAAATGTTTATATAAGCATTTATTAGTACGGAAATAACAAAAACATCTCGTGCTGGGAACCCTTTGCTAGCACCGAAGCCAAGAATATGTCACATTTCCCTCACGTTGAAGTCAACCTACTCTGCGAATTTCGTATTGATCCGATGACTGCATTGGAAGTTATAGGGATACAAAGAAATTTAGAGTCACCACCCGTAAAAGCTTTCAAACTTTCTAGATCGTAATATTTGTTGTTTATTTTCACTACAAGATCACAACGATTTCAAAATTTAATGATCGCTAACTAAAAAAAATCACTTAAAAATATGCCGAAAAAAGCATAGCTGGCAACCCTATCATTGTTTTTCCAATTAGATTTCTGCTGAGTATTTGCTACAATAAGCTCAATTTGCCATCTAAATTTGGTAATGATTCCATTACTGCACTGGAATATATAGGGCAAAGAGCTTTATTTTCCTGAGTGAATTTTCAAAATTTAAGACACTAAAATTACCATAGCATAGGGCCAAAAGCAGTTATTTTTCTTAGTGATTTTTCAAGATGGCACCACTAGCACAGAATTACCCAAATTTCAAAATCAGACCTGGTCCTATTTAAGGCCAACACTTTCTGTAAATTTCAACTGTATCTGATTATTGGGTCGTGAGTTCTCGTGAACAGAAGTTTTTGATGCTAAAAATATAGGTAAATTGGGGAAGGGTTGCCGTTTTTGCCCGTTGTAAGATTTCAAATGATAGCTTTGGCTAAGTAGATAAAGCATAAGATTTATATATGCGTACCTTTTTTTCCAAAAAGCGACGAATTTTTTAGGAGAGTCGATGATTTGAAGGTTTTCACTTTCAGCGCCTGCCCTAGCTACAGGGTTGCTAAGACGCTCATCAAAAGTAACACAAATTTACAAACTTATAATACCAATATTTCATAATGATTTGATGGCTCTGTCGAAAGTAATCGCAATTTAAAAATTTTCAAATTTTCCCGATCTCTTTTTAGGCACCTAGCGCACACATTTTTCTCAATTTTCTCAAAAAAATTCATTAAAAAAAAATTCCAAAATATTATCCGATTCATATTTAAAACAGGTTCAAAATTCATTTAACTAACTCAATTTTCGCAAAAGTTATATATATATATATATATATATATATATATATATATATATATATATATATATATATATATATATATATATATATATATATATATATACATGGAAATGTGAATTTTTGGTCAAATCGATTTTAATACTAATGTTCTTCGAACATTAGTAATAACAGCTAAATAACATGTAGGACACAATACTGAGCACGCAAAATTATTAAACAAATTAGCGCAAAATAAAAAAAAAACAAAATTGAATAATTAACTAGTCATAAAAAAGCAAACGTAACATTAACACACAATCTAGGTACATAAAAAGAATACTAGATCGATAGACTAAAAAGGGAAGGGTAAGAGATCCTTGGAAATACTGTTTTTGCTGGCTCATGCTGTTGAATTTCTCGCAGCATCTATTTATTGGCTCATTATTAGCATATGCGGTGCTATGCTTATATTCAACTAGCAGTCGTCGGGATCTAGTGACTCCCACAAGCTAATTAAGGCCAAACCTTTCCTGTATGTAGTCGACATTAATAGTGTCTTTAATGACATCGAAACTGAAGCAGACAGATAACATCAATCTTCTGGATGCAAGATTAGAAGTCTGAGATAAGTTTCACATGACGACAAACTGCTAAAATCATAAGGATGGTAAACATTTCTAAGAGCGAAGAACAAGAATTGCTTTTGAACAGATTCAAATATTTGGCTGTGAATTTCGGACACCGGGTTCCAGATAATGCAAGCATACTCAAAAATAGGGCAAACGAGCGCAGTGTATAGTGATTTTGTAACCTAAATGCTCTGAAATTCCTTGGCTCGTCACTTAATGAAGCCAAGTCGTTTACTTGCTTGAGAAATCGTTTTGTCAGAATGAAAATTAAAGTGAACCTTTTCATTCAGCATCACACCGAGGTCTAATATATTGTCAACCCTACTAAGTGCAATATTGCTTAGAAGGTAAGTATAATGTACGAGTGCACTTTTTCGAGTGTAATTTTTTTGTACTTTTTCGTCCGCATAGAGTAGATGAGGTGCATCAGATAAAACCTCCGACAAATCTGATATAAAAATGTTAAAAAGCAGAGTGCCAAGATGGCTGCCTTGAGGTACAGCTTAGTTAACATGTTTTTTTTAAAGATAAGGCCTTGATCTTACATGCTGTGAGCCGTTGTGGAGGTAAGAGCTAAGCTATCTTAGTGGAGATCCTGCAATTTCGAATCGCTGCAACTTGGAAATTAAAATGGACTGGTCAACGCTTTGATGAAGTCAGTGTTGTCTGCCTCAATTTGATCATGATCTTCCATTTTGCATAGAACATGGAAACCACCAGCACCATCAGGTTGGTGGTTGGTGTCCAGGACGACCGTTCTTAAAACCATGCTGCTACTCGTTAAGTCGAGCATCGACCAGAGGAGATAGTTTATCACATATGATTTTTCAAACACGAATAGGAATAGTGGATAAAATGGCGATGCCTCTATAATTTTAAATTGGTCTTCTTTCGCCATTTTTGAATATTGGTCTAACGTTGGAGGATTTCTAATACGATAAAAAGTGCCCAGAAGAAAGAAATGTATTAAATATGATATGAAGAGAAGAAATTAACTGTGCAGCACATTTAATAAGAAAATTCGAAGGAAGAAGATCAGGTCCAGGGCCTTTGTTACTATCAAGCTCGAAAATAGCTTTAACAATATCATCACTAGAAATGGTTATAGCCTCAGCGAAAATTGTTGTAGTTACTCTTGGGAAATGACAAGATGCTACAGTACTGGCTTGTCTAAAACCCTCTTGAAAGTTATCTGCGAAAAATATGAAATTTTCTTGAGGGGAAGGAGACATTGAGTTTTTTTATAAATAAAAGAGGTTGCCGCTTCATATTCGCAAAATCAAAAAACTTTTCAGGATTTCCGCCAATACCAGCATAAAATATATCTTCTTAGGTTCAACGTTTCAGGTCTCAGTGGCCTTCTCTAATGTAACTTTGAAAATCGAGTCTGAATTGAATTTTTGGTCAAATCGATTTTAATACTAATGTTCTTCGAACATTAGTAATAACAGCTAAATAACATGTAGGACACAATACTGAGCACGCAAAATTATTAAACAAATTAGCGCAAAATAAAAAAAAAACAAAATTGAATAATTAACTAGTCATAAAAAAGCAAACGTAACATTAACACACAATCTAGGTACATAAAAAGAATACTAGATCGATAGACTAAAAAGGGAAGGGTAAGAGATCCTTGGAAATACTGTTTTTGTTGGCTCATGCTGTTGAATTTCTCGCAGCATCTATTTATTGGCTCATTATTAGCATATGCGGTGCTATGCTTATATTCAACTAGCAGTCGTCGGGATCTAGTGACTCCCACAAGCTAATTAAGGCCAAACCTTTCCTGTATGTAGTCGACATTAATAGTGTCTTTAATGACATCGAAACTGAAGCAGACAGATAACATCAATCTTCTGGATGCAAGATTAGAAGTCTGAGATAAGTTTCACATGACGACAAACTGCTAAAATCATAAGGATGGTAAACATTTCTAAGAGCGAAGAACAAGAATTGCTTTTGAACAGATTCAAATATTTGGCTGTGAATTTCGGACACCGGGTTCCAGATAATGCAAGCATACTCAAAAATAGGGCAAACGAGCGCAGTGTATAGTGATTTTGTAACCTAAATGCTCTGAAATTCCTTGGCTCGTCACTTAATGAAGCCAAGTCGTTTACTTGCTTGAGAAATCGTTTTGTCAGAATGAAAATTAAAGTGAACCTTTTCATTCAGCATCACACCGAGGTCTAATATATTGTCAACCCTACTAAGTGCAATATTGCTTAGAAGGTAAGTATAATGTACGAGTGCACTTTTTCGAGTGTAATTTTTTTGTACTTTTTCGTCCGCATAGAGTAGATGAGGTGCATCAGATAAAACCTCCGACAAATCTGATATAAAAATGTTAAAAAGCAGAGTGCCAAGATGGCTGCCTTGAGGTACAGCTTAGTTAACATGTTTTTTTTAAAGATAAGGCCTTGATCTTACATGCTGTGAGCCGTTGTGGAGGTAAGAGCTAAGCTATCTTAGTGGAGATCCTGCAATTTCGAATCGCTGCAACTTGGAAATTAAAATGGACTGGTCAACGCTTTGATGAAGTCAGTGTTGTCTGCCTCAATTTGATCATGATCTTCCATTTTGCATAGAACATGGAAACCACCAGCACCATCAGGTTGGTGGTTGGTGTCCAGGACGACCGTTCTTAAAACCATGCTGCTACTCGTTAAGTCGAGCATCGACCAGAGGAGATAGTTTATCACATATGATTTTTCAAACACGAATAGGAATAGTGGATAAAATGGCGATGCCTCTATAATTTTAAATTGGTCTTCTTTCGCCATTTTTGAATATTGGTCTAACGTTGGAGGATTTCTAATACGATAAAAAGTGCCCAGAAGAAAGAAATGTATTAAATATGATATGAAGAGAAGAAATTAACTGTGCAGCACATTTAATAAGAAAATTCGAAGGAAGAAGATCAGGTCCAGGGCCTTTGTTACTATCAAGCTCGAAAATAGCTTTAACAATATCATCACTAGAAATGGTTATAGCCTCAGCGAAAATTGTTGTAGCTACTCTTGGGAAATGACAAGATGCTACAGTACTGGCTTGTCTAAAACCCTCTTGAAAGTTATCTGCGAAAAATATGAAATTTTCTTGAGGGGAAGGAGACATTGAGTTTTTTTATAAATAAAAGAGGTTGCCGCTTCATATTCGCAAAATCAAAAAACTTTTCAGGATTTCCGCCAATACCAGCATAAAATATATCTTCTTAGGTTCAACGTTTCAGGTCTCAGTGGCCTTCTCTAATGTAACTTTGAAAATCGAGTCTTAATAGCTCAGATGTGGCGGATTACACAATTGACGCAAAGGCTTTTGCAAGGCTGGACGTGTGCGAAATGCATAGAATGCTGGCGAACAGGGGGAATTTTTGAATGACTGCTGTGTATAATCTGAAAAAGGAGATATGGCGGATACCGGAGGGAACCTATACATCAGTAGAGACCAATATGCATCTCAGAAGAGTAGTGCTTTTCTATTCTCACAAGGAAATTGCTGGTATGAAGGAAAGATCCAATTATTCGAGTAAAATAGAATGGAAAAAAGGTTGTCCTGCATACCTTCACAGTAGTTTGCAGAAAATTACGGAATATATTTGTCAAATTCTAATATTACTTCGAAATCCTTTGCACGCCTATACATACATTTTATAAAAATGTTGGCTTTTATGCTATTTTTACCTGTATCGTCTGGTGCGGTCAGAAGTATTTTCTTCGTAAATAGTAAGTAATAAGTCTAAGAGCTTATTATTTTATGTTAACTATTTTTAATAACCTTGATATTTTTCATTTGGACGGGTTTTGTTTTTTGTTTCAGTACGAATATCGGTACTTAAGTTATTGAGTTACTCTTTCAAAAAATTTTGGCTCCTAGTGCCCTGATTATTTGAGCATGACAGTAGCTTTTGCGAAGCGCCTCTAACAAAGAAATTAAAGGGCGGAAAATGAAGCAGCTCGTTTAGGTCAGACGAAGAAGTGGTGGTAGTGCAGAGAGCCGACAATCGCTGAATCCTGTTCGCCAGGTAAGCGAAGGCGATTTAATCTATTGAAAACTAACTGACCATGTAGCCCTTAGTAATAATCAGCCTGGCTATCCCGTGTTAACCCAATCCATTAGAGAAAAGCTGAGGACTCATATTTTGCCTAACATCGCGTTGCTTATCCTTCTGACTGGAGGTGGACCTGCGGTCCAAAACCTGATTGGGTCTGTTTCAGGAAACTTGTATTGCCTAGTGAATAGTGTAGGATCGGTTTTTTTGGAGCTGATGCAAAGGCCCACGATTTTCCCCCACTTATTTATAAGCACCAGAGCATACTCGATGTGATACTCTACAAGAGAAAAAAACACTTTCGCTTGGAGTGCCCTTCTGTGAATCTTCCCTATGATTTGCGCTACTGCCCATTATACTGATATGAGTCATGCTGCTTATCCAACTGCATCTACCAGAGTGACTGTTGGTTGCGTGGAGCTATTTTATAATAGCTGTTGTATGCACATTATTGAAATTCTACGCTTCTGCCGCGCATATCCTTTCCGTTAGTCGACCGTATTTCTAATTTACCGAGCCCGAAAACATCACCTACGTTAGCTAATTTGAACAGTTCCCGTACTTATCTTCTGTGACGACTCAGATCTATGTTCTACCAGAGAGACATGGGGTCGCGCTTAGGACAGGAGAGTTCACAAGCTTTCCACAATGGGGAAGAAGCATGAATTTCACACTGAGGAAGAAAATATTGGAGTACCATGAACCCAGTCCAGCAACCCGACCTTCCGCAGGAAGGTTTTGGACTAGTGCTACATCAACCTTGTCTTCGTGAAAAGTCAGCTTAGTCAGCATTAAATGATTGCTGACCCTTTCTTTGATTTCGTTTATTTAAAACGTAAAACTACTGGCTACCCTTGTTCTATGTTCCGAGGGAACACAGTTTCTTCCTGTCCTCAAGTCATATGTAACTTTTTTGCTAACCATTTTCAAAATACATTTTGCTCGCTGTAAATCCCTACTTCAACTATGTCTGCTGGAATCACCGCAAGACTTCTTTTTAACAGATTTGTCCTAGCACAATGGGCTATTATTGAAGCTATTCATGAGACCGATTCAAGACCGGCAAAGGACAGGCCTTGACTTGGTTTTTATTTTCTACGTTGTCTAATGTGCAGGCCAATTACTCATGATTTTCAATTAATCCCTGTCTTTTGATGTTTTCCCGTCAATCTGGAAATCCTAATGCATTAAACCTAAACTGATGATAAATGGTCAGTCAATAACTATCGTGGAATCGCTTTTCTATCTGTTATCCCCAAACTCTTTGCGAAGCTAACTTATGAGAAACTTGCTCACTTGATCGTGTACTTCTTAATGAGCAACAATCTGGATTTTGTATGGGTTGATCGGCTTCTTCCAATCCCATGATCCTAGTTTCTGATGCGGTTCGCAACCCTTCTTCATTGGCTCCAGTCTTACGTTTTCTGTAAAACTGAACTTGTAAACTTCCAAGGCCACTTATCTAAAAGTGTTTTCGCATCTTCTGGAGTACCACAAAGAAGTCATCTAGGCCCTCTGCTTTTTGGTACCTTCATTTCTGATGTATGTGAGATATTATTTGGTATACCCCATCTCTTCTATGGAGACAACTTAAAAATTTACCATATCATAAACACGTAATCTCACGTAACCATTCTTCAATCTCTCGAACTGTGATGCATAGAGAATAGTCTCTATCCTAACATTAACAATCGCCATATGATAAGTATTTCCCGTAAGAATACAATCACAGTGGATTTTTACTATATTAACAACATCGCATTGAATAGGAAACATCTTCCCTTTTACAAATGCGGTCTGAGTCATTTAAATTTAATGTGTCTTTCATCCAGAAGAACACTGTTAAGCGCTAAGATCTCTCTAATAAAATTCTTTTAATTGCCGACCAAGACGCACTAGGCGTTCAACTCTGGCCAAGGAATACAATCATCACAATACCTGTGCTTATAATGAGCGCATAAATAAGTGTTGTAGGATATTCGATACTGAACGCAGTCACTACACTTCGAGGAACTCTAAATCCACTTATAAAAATAGCTTTTCCTGGGTCTTTTCAACATCCTAAGTCGCTTAATTCCCATCAAAACGAGCCTAAAGTCAAATAAAATGATCTACTACAAAGTTTGTGATGTATTATTTTTTAAGTGTGTGTCCAGATGTAGAATAATTTGTGTTTTGTATATATATAGTATTGCCAATGAATTTTTTCTTACTGTGTATGATTTCTTGTTTGGTAAATAAAGAAATAAAATAAAATTAACAACAAGACAAGGCAAAATTGAAACGAAGCAAAGAGAAAGAAAGGCGAAAACGAATACAAAATGACGAAGAGAACAAAAAACCATCTATTTTAAACAATGTTAAAAATTATGGTATCTTTACTCGTCATAAATCTAAGTAAGCTGGTATATTGACATGTAAAAATAAAAAAGGACTTTTTCAAGGCTGAACAATCCATTACCATATTGATACCAGTTGCTTCATTTGAATTATTCAACCAAATTTCGTCCACTTCTGGTTTTTTATTTCTTAGTCATATATGTAGTTCTTCACAAAACCAGTATGCATCTGTTTATAGCTATTAATATAGCCCATTAAGAAAGAATACTTCGAATACTTGCAAGAAAAGCAAGAAAGAGCATTTTCCAGAATCATTTTAATCGTCATTTTCAAAAATCAGATTTATAACATTTGAGGTTATTAGCCCCCGTGAACTCCTTTGCAGAGCAATATACTCCACATGCTTAGGGCATTCATTCACCAAAACCAAAGCAATTCACATCCGCTTCGAAATGCAATCGCATGCCATCACCATAAAAGAATATTCGCTATTTATTGTGCTCTCAGAACGTCACCGGTAATAAATTTTGAAAACCGATATTAATATTGTATACACAAAAAATTTGCATGTATCTTCGATCTTCCCGAAATGAAAACGAGTTTCTACGAAAAATCCCAGCTTATGAACCCAGCTATTGTGAAGAAACGAAAGTTAAATGACTCGTCAGTGCAAGACCTGATATAAGACCCATGCGGGAGACACATTTAATACATTAACCTAACCTGCCTTATGTAATACATAGAATGTGCTATAAATATTACGTAACATTCGATAGAATCAAGACGATGAAAATAACCGGATCTTAAATTAGATACCATCATTCTAATCGCAAACTCATCGATACCTGCCTTGTGCTAGACGAATCTGTTTTTAGAGAGCAACAGGAGCCTGACGAATTATTAATTCACTACTGTAAAATTTCAACGCAACGAATCGCATCGTTTAAGCTTGCCATTATTCTCAAATATCAGATAACAATCAACTGTGTTTTTTATTAAAAGAGGATCCTTGAACCTCACACCAACCATAAAACACACAAAATTTAAACAAAACCACGTTACTGAATGAATAGCATCTGCACAAACACCAATATAGATTTATTTTAAATATTTTAAGTTTTTCATAAGCACTATAATTTATATGTCTCCATGTGCATATGTGTGTATAAAGACATATGTGCGAACTAGTTTTGTATTGAGTTTAACATATTTGCAGACAAGTTCTGGTTTCGTGAATCAATGTAGGAAAAAGCTGTTTTTTATTGCACAAACACTACCCGAAAAGATATCGACAGATGCGTTGATGATATAGGCTTAAGTGTTAGATGTTATTTTCCAAAAAAAAAACAATTTGGCAAGGATAACAAGAAAACTAGAAACGGCTTTTAGAATTGTTTTGCGATCAAGTTCGAGATTTAAACAAAAAAGCAACCAAAACAAAAACAAACTTTTGAATCTAGCATATGTATGCATTTTTAATGCGCTGTAGGGGCTGTGCGCTTTTTACTTTGCTATTTCTGAATGCAGACAAATAAATGTAAAAGTTTTTTATATCTGGAGCTGATGTTTCCGACCCCATGCTTGCTATTCGTTTGTTTGAAACATCCGATTTATCTCTATATGTATACTATTTTGTCCTTCCTATTTTTGTAAATTTCATTAGCTATGAAATATTGTTTGTGTTTTGGTACTTTAAAAACTTGTTTTCCTTCTTACTGGAAAACAGGCTAACTTCCTTAGCGAATTCGCATACAAAATCAAAAAGTTCAAAATGGCAAGTGCACAGTAAATATTCTATGCGAGTCATTTGAGGAGAGTTCTAGGGAGTTAGTCCTTTTCAAACGATTAAAATTTCAACAGGTTAAAACTTCTTGTTCCGTTTGTTAGGATGCTGAGCAAGAAGTGCGATGGATTTTCTATTGTGATTTTTGAATCGTTTTGCAATCGTTTCGATTTGTTGTTCTTTGTGGAGACTAGCGTTTCGAAAATAATACGAGGCTTCAACGATGTCTATTAGATTCCATGATTTGGTCTTCTGAATGATGATTGTGTTGGAAAGATGAGCGGCTCCTCAGAGTTGTAAGCCAAAAGTTCGAATTAGCTGCTTCAGAATCCAGAAAGAAAGAGCTTCCATTTGAAAATATTGAATTTGAGCTTCAGTTATAGCTTTTCAGCTTCAGTATGATACATCCAGATATTTTACTCTGTCACTTTGAGGTATTGGAGTTTGCTGTAAAAATCGCAATAAACAGATTCATTTTCATCTGCGCTATAATCGAGATCCGGTCCTGACTTTTTAAGAAAATGTTTCCATTGTTACCAATCGCGCGCCGATGTCATCCAATTAGACACCCTTAAGCTCCGAGCGTCTTGGTCAACGCCATTACTCCAGCGCAAGGTGAGGGATAGCGAACCAGATCACATTCTTGTACAGCAGAGACGTTTATGTTCGAGTGAGATTTCGGACCTTGACAGAGTGTATTAGGCTTTGTGGGATTTGAGCAGCCGGCCGCGTATTTCTTCCTCCATATTACTACAATCGAGCCAAGGTAGTTGAACGATTGCACTACTTCGAATTCATACTCCACTACCTCGATTGTTTGACCAGCTTTAGGTGTTCTTTCTCTTTATGTGCAGCCCCAGTTTTTGTGTCACTCGCTCGATCTGGATGAAAATGTTTTTTACTGCTCGTTTAGATTTCCCAATGATGTCAATATCATCTGCATAAGCCAGTACCTGGCTTGACTTGGTGACAATAGTCCATCTCGTTGACGTCCCAGATTCTCGGATTGTTTTCTCCAACGTTAGGTTGAAGAGGAGATAGGCCAGACCATCCCCTTATCGGAGCCCATTGTATATATTCCGAATAATCTAGCTAAGTCTTTATCTTTTTCCTCGTGTTTTCTTCTTTCAATTATCTTCAAACTAAGTATTACTTTGCGTACAGCCCCTGACCTATGGAAAACGGTAATCGTTTTTGCCATACACAAAGCTGGTAACCCTGTTTATATATATAATTATCAGCCCATTATCCTCCTTTCCTGCTTCAGTAACTTGCTTGAAAGGATGTATTACAATAGAGTCCACCTTTCCGCCCAATTTTTTCTTGTTCCAGAGCAGCTTGGGCCCATAAAAGGCAAATCTACATTGATCAACTTGCTTTCTTTCACTAATGCTGTTGCATTTGCCTACGATCAGCAAAAGCAGGTAAATGTAATTTATACAGATTTCCCTAAAAATTTTGTATCTGCGAATCATGATCTTCTTTTTCTGAAGCTTTTAAAATCATGGTATCTCTGGTCCTCTACTCTCTTGATTCACTTTCTATGTTGTTGATCGTACTTGTGTCGTAGCTGTCAATTCTTGAACCTCTGTTTCATTTTTTCCTATCTTATGAGCTCTACAAGGTTCAATTCTCGACCCGTTGTTGTTTCTGTTGTTTATCAATGACTTGCCATCCTGTATACGGTCTCTTTGCTTTTTATATGCTGATGACTTTAAGATGTTAAAAGTAATCGAGACATTTGACGATTTTTATCGGTTACAAAATGATCTCTCTGCGTTAAATAACAGATGCATGGCTAATGCACTTACTCTGAATGTCGCGAAATATCACCAAATGTTCTATACACATAAAATTACATCTACTACCTTCTCTTACTGTATTTTAAATTCCTTACTTATCGTTGCTGCCAATTTTAAGGATTTTGGTGTGATATTTGATTCGAAATTTAAATCCGATCAATGTACATCACTGCCAGGGCTTCTAAATAGTCCGGATTTATCCTTAGATCCTCCAAACCCTTTGTTAACCTCTCCACATGCTTGCATCGTTTCCTTTCATTTGTCCGTAGTTTTCTAGAAAATTGTTGTCGAGTGTTGTGTCCCTATTACCAATAGCTTGTGCATTCCTTACAATCCATCCAACGTAGGTTTATCCGCTCTTAGTTTTACAATCATCGACTATCGATATTGCAGACTTTTTCCCTTGAATCACGCAGTCCCTTCACGAGTGTCTCCTCTAGAAACTGCATTACCGTCGTGGTTATTCTGTCCTATGCAGCCGGTTTCATTTTCACACGATCATTTTTCATGTTTCCTTTGCGCAAAGTGATCTTTATTTTTATTCATCGTTGTTACGTCTAGTTAGACAACATAACGAGCTAAACTCGGTCCTTTCCCGTTGACGTTTTTTGGACACAAACGCCCTTTTAAAAAATAGGGTCCTAAATTAACATGCCAATATTTGAACTTGCTGATTATTTAATTTTTTAAACATAAACTTAATAGCAAATAACAGAATGAATCGTGAACTACGAAATTCTAATGGACTTTGTTGTAGTGGATTTTTTAATGTATGGTCTATCCATTTAATGTTTGAGAAAGCAAAACCCTGCATACCAACATCTGTCAAAAATACACGTCAACCACGCTGTCATTTATTTAGTTGAAGGCCGCGCCGTTGAGTTGGCAAAACAGGTTCAGTTGAGTTGCACTCCTGATTAGCGCTGATCCGGCCCTGCGCAGACGATCCCATAAGGGCGTCTCGCAACCCTGACGTGGACTATCCGGACCTAGATAGCGGGTCTGAGCCATAAAATATGATTAACAATACAAAAAACTCTAGCGCACCTGAACCGCTCGAAATACTAATGTTCGATGAACAATAGAAGAATCGTGCAGATTTTGAGTGCACATTCTACCACATGTGCTCCAACCTGTTTCGAGGGCAAAACCGTTTCGATCTTAACTTAACATTTAAACTCATAATGTGGAAAGGATTTCAAGATTTCGGATCACCATCCGAAAAATTCCCAGAACTTAGAAAATTTAAACATTGGTAACTTATTTTGATTGTAAATGTTCGCACTATGGATATAGTCCAGAAAAATTTTACATGGTGCTTCGAAAAAACTAGGGGAAAGCTGAATTTTGTTGTGAACCTTGGCCATTGGCAACCATTCCCGATATAACTTTTGTTTTGCAAACATTGTCTATGATGGCAAGGGACTGGAGAGTGATGGAGAAGTACAATCGAAGTGACCACGACCATATTACCTTCTGGTTGTCGGAGGAAAGCCCGACCCCTCAGAACTCTAGACGAAAGATACTCGGGGTGGAATCTTTCGAAATTGGTCAGGAGAAAGCTATTGCAGTCACTTGAGAACAGCTTTGCTGAGGAAGTCACCTCAGAACAAGCAGGGGTAGCAATGGGCCCCAGCGATATAGGTGCGATTGTAAATTTCACCATGTGCGAAATTCGGCGATCGTGTGATGCGTCGATATCACTTCGAAAGTCACTAAAGGGCAAATAAAAGGCTTATTGGTGGACTGAGGAGATAGCGGAACTAAGGCGAAGAGCTTTAGCGTGCAGGTGTAAGACACAGTGGTCTATTGGACGACCAAACCGTTGCTACTTGCCGCGACAAACAAAAAAGCAAAAAATAACTGAGAATAGCTATAAAGCGGAGGAAAAAGCAAATGTGTGGCTACAAAATAATATCGGGGCTCGGCCGCATGGGTCCCGTCCCACACACGGATGCGAATGTCCTGAAGAATATTGTAGATTCGCTGTTTACAGCGCACGACATGAGAGCAGAAATATATCATATAGTCCGCCAGGAAGATATTCCTTTTTTCACTGAGGAAGAACTACGAAGCACGAGTGTCAGAATGAAGAACCAAAAAGCCTCAGGCCCGGACAATATTCCAGTAGAAGTTCTAAAAGTAGTGGTGGAGCGAAACCCGTCAACATTACTACGTATGTATAATGAATGCTTAATAGCGGCTGTCTTTCCGTCACCCTAGAAAGTGGCACGACTTGCTCTAATTGCAAAATGAAAGGGAGATCTTAACACAACCTTAGCGTCCAGACCTCTTTGCATGCTTGATACTGCGGGGAAACTTTTAGAAGAGTTGCTGAAAGGCGGCTATACGAAGAGCTGGTGACCTTTCGAAAAGCCAACATGGATTCCGCGTGGCCACAGAGTGTGTTACGTGGTAACAAAGGGGAGTTTCAGTTCAACAACAAAAAAAAAAAAAATAAAAGGAGCAACCCTTCTCCCCGAAGGGTTGCCTCTTTCTGATCCGCGATGCCACCACTCAATTTTGCAGGCCGAACACTTAAATGTACCCACCACTCGTAGGTAAAATAGGAGTCAGGGCATCCGACTTATGTCATATATTGGTCGGATGCCGATGACCTAGATTTAAGTTAATTTAAGAAACGAGACCGACGCAACGATCGAACTCCTGCCGACTAGTCAGGAAGGACCCCCCAAAACGTGGACAGTCGGAAGGAAAACGCGAACGTATCACTTGGCGGCCGGAACACATAAACACGGCGACGACTCAGTAAACACCAACTCACCTGTCCGTAATCCTTGGGGAAAAGCCGTTCAAAACTTCCAACCTCCTGGGTACCCCCTGGGAATAGCTTCTGGTGGCGGCGTAGACATGATCCAGGATCGTCCACGAGCGCCCTGAAACGAAAAGACACCACCAAGAATCGGGTCCAACAATGGCACAAATCACTTACCTGACTCTGGCTTGTCCGCCGTCAATAAATTGCCGCGATGATTGCCGCTAATGACCCGTCACGCCTGGGCGATTTCTCCAGAAATCAAATTGGCCACCGGAGCTGCGGAATCACAGGGATTTAGCAAATCGCCACGACGTTTTGGTTGCTGATGTAAATAAACCGGTGACAGTGACGTTCCAAATGTCACCATGCATATATGTCATACCTGAGTCCCACACTGCCCGAAAGCTGTGGTGGAACAGTCACCATGGTGAATCTCGCAACCCACCATAGGTTGGTGCCTCGGGTGCCATGAGCGAAGAGTACATTGCACCTGAACAACGGAAGCTTAGGAAAACCGTTCAGGAGTAGTGAACGTCGAGGAGAAAGATCGCGCAAAAGTTCTTTCTAACACGAGACAGCGAGGCGTTCGCAAGTCGGGAAGGAATATTCGATAAAGCTACGTTTTTTTCTTAATACTCAGGTGGGTTTCGATAGAGTGGAAAAAGGTGCTTTCTTTGCTGCTTTTCTAACACGAGACAGCGAGGCGTTCGCAAGTCGGGAAGGAATATTCGATAAAGCTACGTTTTTTTCTTAATACTCAGGTGCGAAGCCATAAGGTGTAGACGAAAGCAGGAATCTGGTGCTTTAAATCAATGATCAATATTCTTCGGTGCGAAGCGAACTTTTGAAGTAAAAAGGGGATCCACGCGGGAATAACGCCGACGGAGCTGACCGAGTGGAAAGGAGTCAACGCGTTCGAACTTTCGGCGGATCTTCAAACAATACCAGGAGAAAAAGGTCAGTCAATTAATTAGCAAATGAAATTTTTTGGCGAGCAAATGTTCTGGCGGGAAACGTTAATAACCATCGTACCAATAGCGATAAGATTAATATAAGAAGAAATATTACCGATACTAGTTACTAGGTACACTGACATTGTGTAAAAAATTGAGTGGTGGCCGCGTAGCGTAAATTCCGTATAAAAAAATTCAAGTCAATAACTTGCTAAGCCGTTTAATTTGTTGTCGATAATAAAAGCAATTGGAAGATGAAGTGACTTCATGTTGTCCCGGGAGTAAGAGTGAAGTTAGGATAAAGTGAATTTCAGTCTCGGCAGGCCCCGCATCGGGGTAATGATCGTAAGTGAATCCCGAACCAATCTTTCGCGAATTCAAGAATAGTAGAGATACATCGGGACGGGTTTAATTTCAAATTCGAGCTCGCATAGTGTTTTACGTGCGTTAGTGGTTAATATTTCATTTGTGGCGATTCGAGTTCGCACTCCGAATTGCGGGTGCAAGAATAGTAGTTAGCATTACTAGTGTTTCAAGCTTGCATAGTGATTTACAGGCGGCCTAGGTTCATATTTTATTGGTGGCGATTCGAGCTTGCGCGGGTTGAGGCGCCCAACCGAGCTGAAACGAGATTCTGGGGGAGCCAAACCTCACTCAACGGCTCCAGGTCCAGTTTAGGGGTGAGTGAGTGGCGCCCACGCCCATTTCCATTGGGCTAGACCGGGACCTACACGGACCCACCCAGATCTTGTCCTCCCGAAGGCAGGGGAGGTAACTATTGGCGCCCAACGTGGGGCCTAAAAGGCGCGAAAGGGGTGCAAATCGTGGTGTTAAAGGTTGCCCAAAGTTATTGGGTAGAGTAGTAAGTGAAAGTGTGGGAAATAAGTTAGTGAACTACGGGAGACAGTTGGAACCTTTGGACACGTAATCGTTGAGGATAGTTCAGCCCAGCAAAGTTCCAGAGACGATCAAGGGAAGACCGCTGACTGAGGTTGACGACTGTGGAAAGGGGGCATCCTGACAAGCGACGGAGGCCGCGGTGAATCCTCGATTCGTGCAACAAGAATCGGGAACGGATACTTGGAATCGAAAATTGAATTTTGAATTGTATATTATAAACGAAAATAAAAATAGATATCATTGCTTAGTAAACACACAGACTTCTTTATTCTCCTTTGTAAATAGTGAAATAATAATAGTATAATAGTTGAATTTGGCAAATATCTGGGAATAGAACTGCAGCAGAAACGGAATGTCGACCACAGCCAAAATCTTAATTGATCGGCTCAGCAAGGATGAGCTGGTTTACGAGCTGGAAATCAGGGGACAGCCGACTGGAACCGTGGAAACAATGCGGAAAACGCTGCGCGTGGCGCTGCGAGCTGAAGCCTCGATGGATACATCTTTGATTTCGGTGCGAGACTACCCGTATACACTGGAGGAGGATTTAGAAGCAGTTCAGGAGAAACTGACCGAAATCCAGGCCTTGATCGAAGCATTTCGGGGAACTCCACAGTCATCTGACTTTCTCAAAACTAAGACCAAGATCGAGTTTGGGATGCGTCGCCTCAAGAATGCTCAACATGAGAAGGGGGTAATGGGCGAGGAGGCTCACAAGTTGCGAGTGCGTCTAATAATGGCGATGGGGGAGTTGCTGGTAAAAGCAGAGGGTGAGGGAGAACCGGGCGAGACGGAACCAGACCAGGAGGACGACAGCAACAGCGAGCGGGAGGCGCTAGGCGCGGATGATGCGATAATACAAGGACCGGCTCGGGCTAGCGAACCAATTCAGTTAGTAGAGAATCTTGGAGAACCCGTATTTTCCACGCCCAGGTCAACTCCGATAGTAGCAAAGGGGCAAGAGGTAGCAAAATGGGGCCTTCGCTACAGTGGGGACTCGGGATCCTTGAGTGCGTTCTTGGAGCGGGTTGAGGAGCTCCGGGAAGCTCGTGGGGTATCTACCAGGCAACTATTCCAGTCGGCGGTGGAAATATTTGAAGGCAAGGCTCTGATCTGGTTCAGGGCGAATCGCTCTCGTGTGAGCTCGTGGCAAGAGCTGGTCACCGAGATGAGAGCCGAGTTTCTATCGCCGGACTACGACGACCGCCTGATGACCGAGATCGTGAGGCGCACTCAAGGACCCGAGGAGTCCATGGGAGTGTATGTGTCGGTCATGGAGGGGTTATTCAGGCGCCGAGCCAAACCCTGCTCCGAAGAAGAAAAATTGAAAATCCTTCGACGTAATTTAGCGCCTTTCTATCAGACTCAACTGGCTTTAACGACGGTCAGGACTATCGCAGATCTGGTCAGAGTGGGACGGTCGTTGGAGGCTACACGCGTTACCGTGGAGGCCTACGTGCCACCCCCTACCCGGAAAAGCCAACGGCTCTTGGAACCTGACTTGGCGTATGTTGGGAATACCGAAGGGTCGGGACTAGCAACTTTACAGGAAAACAACCTTAGGTGTTGGAATTGCCGAGGCATAGGACACACCTCGCGAGAGTGTTCTGAGCCTCAGAAGTGCTTCGGTTGTGGTCGTTTGGGAATGAGGAAGGCCACCTCGAATGATACCGAATCGAGAGAGGGACCCCAGGAATAAATTTGAAGTAGCTCGCAGAGAAGGGGGTATACAGGGTGGGGCCAGAGGAGGAGAATTGCGACCGACTCAGCCATCAACGTCGGGAAACGACCACCGTGCTCAGTACGCGGCAGCCTGAGCACAATAGCAGTACAGGGGAGAGCCGCAGCAAACGCACAGATACATTATCTGCTGACTAAGAGGCAAGGAGACAACAGGCCACACCTGGAGGTAGATATATTGGGACGCAAGTTTCTGGGACTGGTAGACTCTGGTGCCTCTAACACAGTAGTGGGTGGAGAAGGATGGCAGGCTTTGCAAGAACTGGGAGCGGAACTCTTGCGTTCCGACCAACGAACCATCAGAATGGCCAACAATCAAGGGTGCACAATTGCAGGAACGGTGGCTATCCCGGTGAGGCTGAAGGGAAAGGTAGATTGGTTGCGAGCCTTAGTGGTTCCAGAGCTGCCTCACGCTCTAATTCTAGGGGTGGATTTCGTCAGGCAGTTTGGGTTAGTCCTAGCGCTGAGCGAGGAGAGTTGGGATTTCGTAAGTGCGTTGGAAGGTGGTGGTACGGACCAATTAAAACCCAGGAGCCAACTAACCCGGGCGGAGAAAATCGAGCTCAGCCAACTCGTCAATGAGGAGTTCGAACGGATGGGGGAAGGTATTGGGTGTACGCATCAAGTGGAGCATGTCATCCGAACCTCAGCGGTACCAATTAAGCAGCGCTATTACCCCGTTTCCCCTGCGGTACAGACTCATATAGATACGGAGCTGAATGAGATGCTGGCGCAGGGCATAGTTGAGCCATCTTCAAGTCCCTGGGCTTCACCCATCATTTTGGTTAAGAAGAAAGACGGTACCTATCGATTTTGCGTCGATTATCGCAAGTTAAACGCCGTCACAGAGCATGATGCTTACCCGCTGCCCTACGTAACCGCCACGCTGGATAAATTGCGAGATGCGAAATACTTGTCGTCGCTCGACGTGAAATCGGCCTACTGGCAAGTGCCCATGGCCGAACAATCAAAAAAATTCACAGCCTTTACTGTTCCACATCGAGGATTATTCCAATTTCTTCGAATGCCATTCGGACTTCAAAATGCACCTGCTACCTGGCAACGGCTGATAGATCAAGTCTTAGGACCTGATCTGGAACCATACGTGTTTACATACCTGGACGACATTATCGTGGTAACCCAAGACTTCACCAAACACTTAGAGATATTGAGGGAAGTATTTAAACGCTTGAGGCAAGCGGGGTTGAAAGTCTCTAAGGACAAATGTGAATTCTGCCGGCCACAATTAAAATATCTCGGCTATGTTGTCGATGAAAAAGGATTAAATGTGGATCCGGACAAAGTCAAAAGCATGATAGAGATACCGCCTCCAACCAACGTAAAGGGGGTCAGACAGTTCCTGGGAATGGTCTCGTGGTACCGAAGATTCATCCCGGACTTCGCCACGATGACGGCACCATTAACAAACCTCCTTAAAAAGAACAAAAAGTTTGAATGGACCCAGGACTGTGAGACTGCCTTTGCACAGGCGAAGCTAAAGCTATCCACTGCACCAATTCTGACTTGCCCAGATTATACGCTACCGTTCTCAATCCAAACCGACGCATCAGATTTGGGACTGGGAGCAGTACTGACTCAGAAGCATGAAGATGGGGAGAAAGTAATCTGCTATCTGAGTCGGTCCTTGACGAAGGCGGAGCGCAAATACTCTACCACAGAGAAGGAGTGTCTGGCAGTACTGTGGGCCGTCGAGAAGTTACGTCCGTATGTAGAGGGAGCACGCTTCTCCGTAATCACTGATCACTACTCACTTGTATGGCTGAGTAACTTGAAGGATCCGACGGGACGGCTGGCCAGGTGGGCGGTACGCCTCCAGCAATATCCTTTTGAAATTGTTCACCGCAAAGGAAAGGAGCATTTGGTACCCGATGCGCTGTCACGACTAATGTCTGGGGGTAAGGTAGCAGCTATCGAGACGGTAGAAGATCTGTGGTACAAGACCATGAAAGAGAAGGTCGTCCAAGCGCCCGAACGCTATGCGGATTGGCGGGTGATGGACGACGTACTTTGGAAACATATGCCTGGCCGATATCCTGAGTTAGAGGGAACCGAAGCGTGGAAGCGAGTAGTACCGAAGGCCGGTAGAATGGAGGTGATGTTTCGGTGCCACGATGATCCAAAGGCTGGACATATGGGTGCGAGTCGCACGTTAGGTAGACTTGCGGAAAGACACTATTGGCCAAAGATGTCTGCTGATGTGACACGATACGTGAAAAGGTGTAAAGTATGCCAGGCCAATAAGGTGGAGAGAAGAGCCCCGGCTGGGTACATGGTTACCAGGAGTGGAGAGCCACAACAACCATGGGAGATGGTTTGTGTGGACCTAGTGGGCCCCTTACCACGATCGACACAAGGGCATGTCTATATACTCACCGTACTAGATTATGTGAGTAAATTTTCTCTACTATTCCCATTGCCACAGGCAACCGCATCTGCCGTGAGTAAAATCTTAGAGGAGCAAGTCTTTCTGCTTTTTGGGGCACCAAAATGGCTGGTTTGTGACAACGGCGTTCAGTTTCGGGGAACCAAGCTGAGACACCTGGCGGAATCCTATGGAACCAGGATAAAATTCACCGCTTTGTATCACCCACAAGCTAACCCAGCAGAACGCAAGAATCAGGATATAAAACGGATGCTACGGTCGTATGCAACCGAAAACCACCGCGAGTGGGTAAAGATCTGTCTAAGATTGCATGCGCGCTGCGCACCTACAAACACGAAGTAAAACGCATCACACCATACTTTTTCAATTTTGGTAGAGAGATGGTGACGCATCATGAGGGATGGGAACAGCCCGGAGGGGGGCAGAATGTTCTAGGGCCCAAGGCCAGAGCTGAAGAACTCGACAAGGTACGCTCGAAGGTAATGGAACGCATGAAACACGCAGCTAAGCAGAGCGCACAAAGATATAATCTGCGGAGGCGGGATGTCTCGTTCGAGGAGGGAGAGGCCGTGTGGCGGAAAAATTACACCCTCTCGGACGCGGCGAAGTATTACTCCGCAAAGCTGGCGCCGGAATACCTTGGTCCTTTTTGGATCCGCAAGAGAGTGTCGGGTTGGACCTACCTGTTGGTAGATAACAGTGGTAAGGAGGCGGGGGTATGGCACACGAAGGATTTGAAGCCATACGTCACCTAATTAACTAAGCGGCGGGGGAGGGCCGAAAACCAACTGAGGTGGAGAAAATCACGTAGAACCCGAACATTACCTAAAAATAATAGACATGTAAGATTTCGATTACTTTCAATTACAAAAGCTGATACCTGACAAGATCCAACGACGTTGTCCGAACATAGTGGGTTCCAGGCATCCACAGGAGACCATCGGCCAGACATGAAATACTCTCGGGGGGTACTTTCCAAAACACATGCCCGTCGGCGCCCCAATTCGCTCAACAACCTGGTAGGGGGGGGGGCCGAATGTTCTCTGGCATACTCATTGACTTCTCTGGTGTTCGCTTTTATATTGAATTTGCATCCAGGGCGGCTAAAAGAAAAGGTGAAAATCAAATTAATATAGGGTAACTGCGTGTAACTACCTTGGAGATAGGAATTAGTTACGGCAAGGGTAGGCACAACGAAATTTTATTGGAAGTAGGAGTTAGAAGTTAAAGTTAGGGTGGTTGTAGAAACATGCATAGAATTTTGGATTAGACACCAAACCAGCAGAATTTTATTTGAATTAATAGTTAGAGTTAATGTTGATTAGTAAACATGCAGATTCCAAATAAAATAAGATCTCGGATTAGACACTAAGTCAATGAAAGTTTCATTTAAACTAGGAGTTAGGAGTTAGGATTAGAATTACTTTATCAATATACATACACGAACTAGAAGTAGGTACACCACAAATGAAATGTTAAGTTGAATTGCGAGTTAGGAAATGAAGTTGTGTGTCGCGTTATGAACATACCTACAAAAAGTAGGAGAGGAACTAGGGTTAGGACTTACGATTATAATCCGGATATATATAAACGCACGCAAAACATTGCACAGGGCGATGTCGAGGCTATAGGAAACTAATTCCGCGCCGCGTCAGGCAGACCATCACGATCGACTACGAGGTAGAACGTATGGCATTCTCGATTTAAAGCTATGTCGTACCCGCGAGATTATATACTCGTTGTTATATTTACCGGGACAGTCGCGAAAACAATATCGGTGACGGATTTCCGGGGAAATCCTTTTCGGGTAAGGGGGGAGTTGTTACGTGGTAACAAAGGGGAGTTTCAGTTCAACAACAAAAAAAAAAATAAAAGGAGCAACCCTTCTCCCCGAAGGGTTGCCTCTTTCTGATCCGCGATGCCACCACTCAATTTTGCAGGCCGAACACTTAAATGTACCCACCACTCGTAGGTAAAATAGGAGTCAGGGCATCCGACTTATGTCATATATTGGTCGGATGCCGATGACCTAGATTTAAGTTAATTTAAGAAACGAGACCGACGCAACGATCGAACTCCTGCCGACTAGTCAGGAAGGACCCCCCAGAACGTGGACAGTCGGAAGGAAAACGCGAACGTATCACTTGGCGGCCGGAACACATAAACACGGCGACGACTCAGTAAACACCAACTCACCTGTCCGTAATCCTTGGGGAAAAGCCGTTCAAAACTTCCAACCTCCTGGGTACCCCCTGGGAATAGCTTCTGGTGGCGGCGTAGACATGATCCAGGATCGTCCACGAGCGCCCTGAAACGAAAAGACACCACCAAGAATCGGGTCCAACAATGGCACAAATCACTTACCTGACTCTGACTTGTCCGCCGTCAATAAATTGCCGCGATGATTGCCGCTAATGACCCGTCACGCCTGGGCGATTTCTCCAGAAATCAAATTGGCCACCGGAGCTGCGGAATCACAGGGATTTAGCAAATCGCCACGACGTTTTGGTTGCTGATGTAAATAAACCGCTGACAGTGACGTTCCAAATGTCACCATGCATATATGTCATACCTGAGTCCCACACTGCCCGAAAGCTGTGGTGGAACAGTCACCATGGTGAATCTCGCAACCCACCATAGGTTGGTGCCTCGGGTGCCATGAGCGAAGAGTACATTGCACCTGAACAACGGAAGCTTAGGAAAACCGTTCAGGAGTAGTGAACGTCGAGGAGAAAGATCGCGCAAAAGTTCTTTCTAACACGAGACAGCGAGGCGTTCGCAAGTCGGGAAGGAATATTCGATAAAGCTACGTTTTTTTCTTAATACTCAGGTGGGTTTCGATAGAGTGGAAAAAGGTGCTTTCTTTGCTGCTTTTCTAACACGAGACAGCGAGGCGTTCGCAAGTCGGGAAGGAATATTCGATAAAGCTACGTTTTTTTCTTAATACTCAGGTGCGAAGCCATAAGGTGTAGACGAAAGCAGGAATCTGGTGCTTTAAATCAATGATCAATATTCTTCGGTGCGAAGCGAACTTTTGAAGTAAAAAGGGGATCCACGCGGGAATAACGCCGACGGAGCTGACCGAGTGGAAAGGAGTCAACGCGTTCGAACTTTCGGCGGATCTTCAAACAATACCAGGAGAAAAAGGTCAGTCAATTAATTAGCAAATGAAATTTTTTGGCGAGCAAATGTTCTGGCGGGAAACGTTAATAACCATCGTACCAATAGCGATAAGATTAATATAAGAAGAAATATTACCGATACTAGTTACTAGGTACACTGACATTGTGTAAAAAATTGAGTGGTGGCCGCGTAGCGTAAATTCCGTATAAAAAAATTCAAGTCAATAACTTGCTAAGCCGTTTAATTTGTTGTCGATAATAAAAGCAATTGGAAGATGAAGTGACTTCATGTTGTCCCGGGAGTAAGAGTGAAGTTAGGATAAAGTGAATTTCAGTCTCGGCAGGCCCCGCATCGGGGTAATGATCGTAAGTGAATCCCGAACCAATCTTTCGCGAATTCAAGAATAGTAGAGATACATCGGGACGGGTTTAATTTCAAATTCGAGCTCACATAGTGTTTTACGTGCGTTAGTGATTAATATTTCATTTGTGGCGATTCGAGTTCGCACTCCGAATTGCGGGTGCAAGAATAGTAGTTAGCATTACTAGTGTTTCAAGCTTGCATAGTGATTTACAGGCGGCCTAGGTTCATATTTTATTGGTGGCGATTCGAGCTTGCGCGGGTTGAGGCGCCCAACCGAGCTGAAACGAGATTCTGGGGGAGCCAAACCTCACTCAACGGCTCCAGGTCCAGTTTAGGGGTGAGTGAGTGGCGCCCACGCCCATTTCCATTGGGCTAGACCGGGACCTACACGGACCCACCCAGATCTTGTCCTCCCGAAGGCAGGGGAGGTAACAAGTGGCCACAACAATAAGTTCCATTTATTAAGTTATTAGCGCAGTAGATCTCGCAGACGCCGTTTGTCATCGGGCTAGACCCATCGTGATTTTGGTAACGCTGGACGTCCGTAACGCTTTTAACTCGGCGAGATAGACAGACATATTATATTACCCTCAGCGACATTTTCAGATAAAGAAATACTTGCTGGCAATGATACGAGACTACTTGAAGGATCGCCATTTGATTTATGAAACGAATCAGGGAACTGTACGCAAAATAATTCCAGCTGGAGTAGCACACGGATCTCTTGGTCCAGACCTATAGAATATTGCTTATGATGGTCTCCTGCGTCTGGAAATGCCGAAAGACGTGCTGTTGGTGGGATATGCAGATGATGTAGCCACTGTCATCATATCTAGAAATCCTCATCTCGCCCAACTCAAACTCATTCAAGTAATGAGAAGGGTTGAGGGCTGGATGGAAAGCCATGGGCTTCAGCTGGCGATTGTAAAAACTGAGATTGTCATGCTCACGAACAGGAGGATGCCAACCATTACACCCATGACGGTTGGTTCTGAAGTACTTAAGACCAGAAAATCAACTAAGTATCTTGGAATGATGTTGGACTCGAAGCTGGCTTATGGAGAGCACATCCGAAAAGTATGCGAAAGAGCGCTACTGGCTGTTATCTCGCTTGGTAGACTCATGGGAAACGTTCGCGATCCTAGTTTGAGAAGCTCCTTATAACGGTGGCTCATTCAATGCTGCTGTATGGCGTGGAGATATGGGCCACTGCGTTAAAGTTTGAAAAGTATCGAGCTAAGATGGTGAGTGTCCAGGGTAGGGGAGCGCTGCGAATTGCAACCAGCGAACGCATAGATGTGTTTCTGAACGGAACGGAAGTGGAAAGAGAAATGTTGGCAGCTCAAGCACGATTTTTTTGCGGGTACGCAAAATATTGTGTTAGTGCAAACAATCTCCAAACTGTGGACGAACTGAAAGCCAATATTCGTGAAGTCATGGCCGAGATATTGACCGAAATGTGCCGGAAAGTCATTGAAAATTACCTCAAAAGGATTGAATCCTGTAAGAAATCCTGTGGAGGATATTTGAGCAATATTGTGTTTCACATATAATGGCAAGGATCAATCTTTACAATAAAATAAAAATTATATCACTTTCCGAATATTTCGTGTGTTTTTTGTTTCAAGTTTACTTCCTCAAGCATGAAATGGATAACCCATTTCATATTTGTGGATTTTGTTATTATGGAGACCAAAAAAATGGATTGTAGATATCGTGGATTTTTAAAAATTTATTGTTTTTTTATAGTTGGATTTTGTTTTTATGGGTTCCATAGTGGTTCCTAAATCACTCTTTCAATTACTTTACTCGTAACACTTTTCACGGCTATTAGGCGATAATTTGAAGGATCTGTTGGTACACTTTCTTTGTAGATAAGTGTTAGTTTTGTTATTTCTCTTATTTTTAATTTTTGTTATTGTTTAATTGTTATTTCGAATTTAATTTGACGTGATATGAGTGGAGACAAAAAAATTTCATGTTAAATTTGGTGTGAAAACCTCACGTGTGAAACCGAAGCCAATATTATACTTAACGCAGAAAAATTCACTTGGGGGATTTTTCATACATTGCTGTAGCTTTTCGGGTATTTTAAAATTTTTTTGGTGGATATAGCAAGAGGTAGCCTGACAACCCTACTGCCTTCATCTCCAAGCAAAAGTCCAGCGAAGAAGGTAACCTTTACGCTATATGTCGCTCGCGCTGGCCGAACCACAAATGTGCCTTAACTCAAAGTCGCGCGGTTAAAAGTCACTCTGGTAGAGGAATATTGTGGATATCCTTACACTTCCATTCCACGCAATTCAATACTCTCCACAAACACTGCACTTCCTACACCAATATAATCAAAACAAAAGCAGGCTTAAGAAATTCTTTTCAGGAGTTGTCAATATTTTAGATCTTATCGAAAACGACGACTGATGGCTAAGAGTGAACAGTTTTGTATCGAAAAAAGTCAACATTTCAAAATAAATATAGAATGTTATTGACGATTCGTCCTTTGCTCAGGCTGAAAAGGATCTAGCATCGACGCAAAAGTCACTCTCTGCTAGATTATTTTCGAAAGATTTCCGTTCCGGTGATTACTATAAGTTATAAGATCGGACTTTGGAAGGATTCACTTTTCTGAAATTCGGAATAGCTTATGTTACAACAGTAGGCATTTGTGTGCACAGGATGCCGACAAACTCGAATAACTAAGTCAAAGTTACGGCACCAATATTATGTATTCGCCCGGAGTAAAAAAATCTTCACTTTGCTAAGGAGATAAATGTGAATTCTTTTAAATATATACATTTCTAATTCGTTTTCGATTGTAAAAGCTTTCAATGACTGATTAACACTTAGCAAATTAAAATATATAGTAATAAGGAATAAAAATACATATTTCTGTTGTGAAAAATAAATTTCAAATTATTTGCAGAGTATCTTATCCATACGGTAAAATAATCACAATTGATGAAGGTCAAGTAGGTCTACCACACAAAACGTTCTACAATTTGGACAATAGCCATAAGGTCAGTATTTCCCTTTATTTTTAATGCGATGCAATGCTCGGAAATAAAATAATTTATTCAACTTCCAGATTGTAAATGCTTACATACTTCTTCTAAGAGATTTTGCAATTAATATGGGTAAGTAGTATTCATTGTCGAATAATTTATCGTAATTTTTTTTTTAAATTTTTTTACATTTATATGAATTGTTTTAAATCAAATCAGGCATGGTTGTGGAAGATGCGAAATTGTTTGCAAATGAAATATTCCACTACGAACAGCGCATTGTTAACGAAATTCAACTCAGGCTGGAAACGACTGATAACGAACAAAACCAAATACTAACCCTGGGCGAAATTAAAAAAATCGCACCATCTGTAAGTATCAGACAGCAACATAAGAGTAGCAAAATTTTTATAAAATACATATTTTTTAAACTTTAGCTACCAATTTTCGAATCAGTGCAAGCTATATTCAGTAAAACGAAAATAACTGAGAAAACAGAAGTTCTTGTACGCAACGTTGACACACTTGAGGCCATGTCAATCATAGTCTCAACATCTGATAAACAGTAAGAATGTTAGCTTATGTTTTATTGGTAAATTATTGATTATTTGTTTCAGACCACTAAATGATTTTATTATATGGTCACTGGCTAGAAAGTTTACACCATATATGTCCCGAGAATATCGAGCGTCAGTGGAAGATTTTGAAAAAGTTTTATATGGTATGTAAAATTGATATTATAATGAGTGTTCTAGAGAAATTTCTGAATTACGATTGTCCTGATATAAAGTCAAGGTCACTTATAGTTTAGATTTATGAAATACTGAACATTTTTGAAATCGAATACTTAGTAGGACACACATAGTATAGTAGTACACTAGGGCACATTACACTAGGATCCTGTGTGCCACTTTCTATTGCTGTATTGACTAAATGATTGTGGAATATGAGATTGTATCCGAGAAACAACAAAAACCAACGTTGGAAAAGAAAAACCAGCCATAGTTCAGTCATACGTGATAAAAAGTGAGTGAGCGCACTTCTCGCTAGAGCGAGCCGGACACTGGCCCATGAGTCAGTTAATGGAGTAGAGCAGTAAACAGGTGTATCGTTGATGAGTTGGCTTTTTCAAGAGTCAGGTGGTATACGGCCTGAAGAGAAGCTTGCTCCCAAAAAGTTTCCCAATGTAGAAGTATAAGCTCATCCATAACGGTATAAACCCATTCTGTAATACCAGGTTACTAGTCTTAATTCGGTCATTTGGGTCTTTTGCGGCAGTAAAGTGCGCTGAAAGCTTTCGGCACCCTTTTTACTATGTTTTTATGTCATGTGCTTTTTACTTCAAACTTTTTCTGTAAATAGCACTAGGTCGCTTATACTGGGACTCCACTTTTTGATGCGTCCGTGTTGACGCCTCGTCGTAAGTGAGCCAAGGAAGAGGTCGCCACTTTATGTTTGAGGAACTCCGTGATAAAGACGATGAGCCGTATATCTGTATTCAGTGCCGCAATCGCTTCCACGATTGCTTCTTGCTTGCTAAAAGCAACCTCGATGTCCAGGAACACTGAATGCATGTATACCTTAAGGGAGAGACGATTTTCAATATGTCCAGTGGGGATGCGAAGAACAGTTTCAGCATACATACTAGCTTTTGGTGTAAGCGGAACGTGACTACAAGATTCACGTAGGATCGATTGACTTTTTGATGTAGTCTCTAATGATCCTTTCCAAAATCCTGAGCAAGACAGAGCTAATACATATTGGACGATAGCCCTAAGGTTTGACGTGCAAAACTTTTCCTGGTTTAGAAAAAAACATGAATCTTGTTTTTCGTCAGCTGACGGGAGCATATGAGAAGCGCAATCCTGCATTATATATCTCCTGCAGCCATAGTAGCGTTACTTCTACAGATTGAAGGATGGCACCGAGAAGGGCTCGAAAATTTGAACGGCTCGTTGGAGTTTATGGTCCAACTCAATTGGTAGTAAGATATCCTGCTCCATTTGATGAACAGCGTCTATTGGAGGAATATGAGATCCTAGGAAATGTGAGTCCATAAAGACAGTTAGAGTATTGGTACACGAGTTAATTCAAATCTCAGGGGCCCGGTAGCTCTGCTCGCTAAGGCGTCAGGCCGAAAAGCGGCGTGTTACGGGGCCTGCGGGTTCGAATCGCGCCAGTACAATGGTTCTAAGTGTGAATGTGTGTGGTTGTCCATGAGGGTGGCAAATGGGCTCAAACTGGTGGCCTAATGCTGGCCGCGTTCCCGGCAGCCTCTTCACTAACCTAACTAACCTAATCCAAATCTCGTTAGGGTTCTGAGTGCACTTCATAACCTTCAGTGCCTGAGGTTAAAACCTTACGGAGCTGATTTGACTCAGCTAGGCATTTTATGTTGCCACAGAAGGATCTCTATAAGGATATTTTATATCATTTAGTTTCGTTTCATACAGATACCAGTAATTATATCTTCTTACGAAGTTAAGATTCCACCATAGGACCTCTGGCTTTGGAAGGGTTGCACATTGCCCTAGCTGCAGGGTTGAGAGCACTAGTAAGAATGTTGGCCGTCTGATTCAAATCCTGGTACGAACCGATAAACCCCGGAGAAGTCTCTAGAAATGATCTGGCCAAGGAATGCAATTTTTCGCAATCCATTCTTTTTCTGTAAATAAAGGCTCCCTGCCCGGTTAAGAACCTGTTATCCAAATTGAAGGATGTTTACCCATGATCATAGAACAAAACCTGGGTAACTCTTCAGTCATGCAGGAGATGCATGTACTGCCCACTAAATAAAGTATTGTCAAGAGTCAAGTATAGTCCCTTCGAATCGAGGTGAGAAAGGTTGGTCCGTTGCCAACATTTGCAACGTCTCAGGCCAAGATAAAGTCAAAAAGTACCTCACTTCGACTATTCCTTTGGATTTGAACTGTGATTGTGTGCCATGTATAAGAAAACAAAACATCAAGACCTTCAATCGATTTCCGCTGCAATAGTTATGTTATCTTTGTCACAGAAATTGTGTCAAACATTAATGATGTTTTTGACAAAAATACTCAGTCGTTGTTTCTTGAAACAGTCGGGTATTATTTGCTTCCATTCATTGATGCGTAGTCCGTGAACCCAATTGTTTATTGCCCATGGTTTTTGAATCCAAATTAACAGTCTACGGAACTGGCTCAATCGCCATAACTCCACTTGCTACGGTTTTAGGTGCTCCCGGCGGCTCACCCGTCCGGTACCTTCCTTGACGTTGGAGGATATGTTGAGATTGACGCCTGAAGAGTTTTGAATTCTTATTAATTTTAATTCCTGTTTTATATAGATACATTTCTGACATTTACTCTCGGAGCCGCTATCGCAGTCCGATAGTATAGTTACCTTAATGGTCCCAGGGTTATCTAAGCAAGCAGAGAGGCCAGGCGAGTGTTGGTAAAAAACCTTATGCAGACATATTCCCAGAGTCAGATCGGTGCTAATCAAGAGTCCCACTCAACTGAACCTGCACCACCATCTTAATGGCGATGAGACTCAGAACGTACGCTGAAGCCTGCCAGGGTTTAAACGAGACGTAGATAGTTGTATTAACCCGAAGCCGTTAACGAGCAGATTTTACCCTGCCGCTACCGTGCTTGAAGATAACTTGACATCAAAAAAAATTCGTGAAGCAAGAAGCTTGAGTAGCCTAGTGGGTAGAGCACTGGCTTCTTGCGTGTGGGGTCCCTGGTTCGAATCCAGGTTCGGACGAGGGTCCGCGCACCAAGCTTTGAGTTCATCTAGCTATGATTAGGTACCTGATTTAAATCAGGGGTAAAGTGAGTCGTGGAACTAATCACTCCACACTCGTATCCACAATGATTAAAAACAATTGTAATGAAGCTCTCTACCAGCTTCAACCCCTAGACCCGTACAAGGGTTGTCGTGGGATTGCTTTACTTTAAGAGAAGTCCAAGGATAAAAGCGGTTGTTGTAAAGAGGGGAGAGTTTAGGTCATTTAGCATCATCCACGATGCATCACGAAAAGCCGACTTAGGTTCTCAATTTGACAAATTTCAAAAAAGGAAAATAACTTGATGTCAAATTTAGCAGGGCAAAGAAGCATTAGAGTATCTGCCACTGCGCCAATAAATTCTTTACCAAATGGAACGTATTTCTACTATTGAACTATTTTGAAATCGTCGTTTGATCTTTGAGTTCTTCATTCATCTTTGGTCGTTTTTTTTTATTGAATTTTTTTTTTGCATAGCTTATAAATTTGTTGCGCATTAGATTGTCCCTTTGCACAAAGTTTAATTTGTAGCCTTAATTTTCTACTTTTTTAGGTCTTAAAGAAACCGTCAAGTGAAAACCTTAGCACAGTGTTATTTGATTTTATCCACCAGTGGAACAACTTCATCATAATCAAAAATACATTATTAAGATTCGTTTATTAGTCGCGTTTTTGCGTTTTTGATAGTAACATGGCTAGGATAGTAATAATGGTTAGAATAGTAACATTGAAAACAACAAAAATCAAGTCTTATTTGTTGTTGCTTCCGATGCTACTATCGTAACCAGCTCTTGATTCAATATTCTGCACATTTGTATTTCGAATATGAAAACTAACCATTTTAAAATTCGGTGTGAAAGATTAAGCATTCTCCGGCGATAAGATTCACATTATTGGTAAGAACAGGAATAATTTTTGATCAGACCGAAATGCATAAATACCGTTAATCATCGGTATCAGATATACCGTTAATCTCTGTAATACTCAGTGCAAATTTTACTTAAAATATTTAATCCTCAAAATTAGGCCTTATTATTAAAACTTGGCATCACATAGATATTACTTTCAATAAATAATATATAATAGCTATTAAACCGCTTAATTTTTTTTCAGGTCACACTTCTACTCCACCAAAATGGTATTTCTGCTCCAAAACCATTAAAGATTGGGTTCCTTTTGCAATCGATGTATTAAAGCAAAACCCATCATTAATATTTGTAAGTATATTTCTAAATATACTAATGTGGCTAAATTATTTAAATTTTATTTCATTTGTAGCAACCTAATTCAGCTGCTAACATCGAGCAGCCCAAGTCAAACTACGCTCATGAGACTGACAACAACAAAAATGAAGAACTGTTTATGTTAATGTTTTATCACATCCGAAATGTCTTACAAAAATCAATAGAAAATGCAGAATGGATCAAGCCGGATGGTCGCCATTTTCTTAGTGAAAAGGTAATACAATTAATTTTGTCGAACATACAATCATATGTTAGCTCAACTTATTAATGAACTATGATGTCATCGTAAATATAAATTGCAACGCGATTTAACACCATCTGAGCATCGTTTTCTTTCGATGCACTCCATTACTGTATGTTTGTGATCGACTCACAAAAGTTGCCCCGATCTAGTACATAAGTCAACAATATTTCTTACACAAGTTCAATTTTTTATATTTCGTAGTTTGTTCATTTCAAATAATCCAGTATTACAAGCTATACACTAAATTTTAAAAATATTAAAATTAAGATAATTTTAGTCGTTAATTCCTGTTCAATGTTTCCTGCGAAGAGGAAAACCAGTATGTTCCATTGTCTACAACAGTTTCGTTCTATTCCTCGATGTCTAATTGTCTTTGAAGGTCTATCACCACAAGCCCAAAGCATGCAGATTTACGTCATTTCACTATATTATGCATCATCCTTGCAGTATTAATTTGGTTAACCACTTCATCAGCAGCATGTGCCAAAAGCAGCACATTTGGATGGCTTTGAGTTTGTTTAATTCTAACATTTTCAATGCTGAGGGCATATAATACGGTTGACCATGCTTAGCAATTGAAGAACCTTAGTATGCGATGCATGGTAATGCTCCGATTAGTTAAAATTTTCTATTTAATAAAAATTTTCTATTTAATAAAAATTTCTATTCTATCGTGTATCATGGTATATGGTTTTTTAATAAGGATATAACAGTTCACTGAAAAACCACCGTTTATCGTGTACGCATCATCGTATTGAGCTGAAATTTTTAAATACATGTCGATTAGGTCCAGGTCCCATCAAGAGTTATTAATATTTAAACCTTTGGCGCCGGAACAGTTTGCCGCTAGATTCTAAGCCTTTTTATTGTTAATTTAACTCTGAGTTAGACTAAGTACCATAAAATATATCATTGTATTTCCTTTGTTGAAGAAGTAACTCTATTTTAGTAAACAGAGGTGGCAATAGGAATTATCACCTTCGGGCTCCGACTTCAACCCTTTCACATCCAAGCAGAGCATGTTTATACCCACACTGAAGTAAATATTTTAGATGAAGGCCTGATCAAATGTTTTTCATTGGCCTTTGGTGAGTGAAAAAAATTTATTTTTTGGTGGTTATATGTTTCCGAACTATTTCAAAATTACCAATTGATTTAACGAACATTCGCTATTGCCATTAGTTTAACATAAAAACTTGCTATTCTGGGATTTGCCGTCATAGCGATGATGGAGCGTCTCTGTAAGTCGGCAAATGTATTTAAAGGGACTCTCGCCTTTCTGGTAATCTGGACTGACATTGTGATTGGTTAAGTCAGCTAGCCGCTGAAACTGGTTCGTTATTTTCACCTTCTCGGTACGGTGAATTATGATGTTATAACCGGACGTTGTTACATCGATACCATCAAGTCCTTCAAGCACCCAAGTCCAAATGCTGTTTTTTTACCTGTCAAACAGGAATACTCACCATGCCCTGGCTTACACCAAGTAATAAAGATTGCATAGTGCTAAGTCATGTACTTGCAGCCTGGGAGACCGCTGAGGTTGTACTTGACAAATACAATTTTAAAGAGGTTAGATAGCAGGGGACTCACACTTGAAGCCTAAGCCGATGGCATTGTGATTATAGTGTTAGGTATGTTCCCACATACCCTTGGCCAGCTTATTGAGTATGCTCTGTGGTTGATGGTCTATTCACCCCTGTTTTTTCACACGCCAAAACATGGAGGGAAGTAATAGCTAATGATCATCAAACTTTGGTAATTTATTCTTAAAAGATGCTGAGTTCCACATATAATACACCAAGCTGCTCTATGAAACATACAGGGAGAGTGTAATTGCGCCTTAAGAAATGTTGCCACAAAAAATGCTGTCAGCATAAGGAAGAAGGACCCGACTTGTGCAGCTCCTCTAGCCACTGCATTATTGAGCAGAGGTACGCAAAGTGCTGTAATTACTTAGTATAAACTCTTTGCTTCAAACGAAGATATCAAGCAGTCGTATTAGATGGACAGCAGTGGTGGCTCCTCAGAGGAGGCCACGGAGGCAGTGTCTCCTCGGCAAAATTCGGAAAATGTAGCCAAATTTATCGTTAACTTATATTTTCATCCAAAACAATACAATATCATTTTGCTTCCAAGTCTCCTCTACTTTTCTATCTGTGTTTAAATCAGTGAACTTGAAAAGACCGTATCGTACCGTACGTTAATGTTTTGTACCATACATTTATGACGCCGGTACGCAAACGCATTCACTACAAAAACTACGCATACCCTACATCAGTCTGTAATGTTTGCGTACACGTACACAAACGATATTCCGAACGAAATAGACACAATGCAAATGTACTGTGCGATTGGATACTGTAATGTACGATATACACATACCTTATTCTCTACAATACGGAATGTGTACGCGTAAAAATTCCGGACAAAAACGGTGTACACTAAACGTACCGTACGTTTAGTGTACTTGTGTGGTTCGTTGATAAGAATTTCGCTTTATAATAACCCATTATTTCAATCTTGATCCCAAATCAATTCAGCTTTGTATCTGCGGCTAATATCATTCAACATTCCGCTCCTATCCAAATGGTTAAGTGCTTGCTCGACTCCAATATATTACAGATTGTGGCATGTACATGACGTGCAACTCAGACCAGCACAGTGTCCAAAATCATATGGGGATAATACAATCTCGTAGGTGCTAAATACCTACTAGAATCAACTCGGACTAACTGTAAATAGCTGTTCGGCATCACTACTGGTAACTGACTTGTGGCAGTGCACGCCATGAAACTTGTATACCTTCCAAACCAGTGACATCTATAGGAAGTGTCAGCGACCGCAAGTCTCAGAGCCAATTCCACCTCGGTTGTATCACTGCCCAGTACTGGGAAAACTAGACAGCGCTGCTTCGTGAACTCCGGCTGGTTGACCTCACGCATCTGGCAGGGCAGATATTGAAGAACACCCTACAATTCGCAAAAAGTTATTGGGCCTTCGATGACCAATTGAACTAAGCCTTTAGCCTCCGTGCATTTTTATTTGGTAACGTTACGTTAATAGGTGTATGCGTGATCTTGTGTCACGCAGAAAAATCTAACCTAACCCAAGGGTCTTTCCGGGGATTTCCCCTGATTAGTTTCCACCTGGGTTCCTGGAATCTTGAACCGCAACTTCACTTCACTTTGATTAAAATGCACAGCTTCAATTTAGCTATAAACATTTTAAATTTATACAGAACACTGTTTTTCACGACTACTATTTCCCTTATGCGCTTTGAATGCCAATGCCAGTTTTTAAAAAAAGATTAAAAACTAACCCTACTGGTTGTTAATAAGTTCTGCTAAAAAAAATTATACGAAAATATTGAAATTAATTGTTTTTATTTTTTGCAGCTTTCTAGTATTAAACTTCAAGTTGGTATTCCAAAGGCAATACTTGAAACAAATACGTACATCAATGAATACTATGAAGATCTTTTACTGCAAAACTTATTTTTCGTTGAGCATTTAGAACCGTTTTGGTCCTTTGAAAAAAGTCAGATGGAGAAAAAATTGAGGCAATCTCCAAACGCGATTGATGTGTAAGTAACTTATTTTAATTACTTAAACTACTGTTTGAAATAAACTACTGAGTGTTATCACTATTTCACAGAATTGTACAGGAACTATACCCAGGATATGGACATGATTCAAAGCTATTTGCATTCAACGCACTGCAACATTTAGCAATAGTATCGAAAAGATCTCTAGACAAACCATACTTTCATTATCAATACCCCATGTAAGCAATAATAGTAATATTCAATTTCTTTCATTTTTAAAACCTTGTGTAAGGACAAACATTTGAATCTCTCTTAAAGATGATTATTGCACTTCATTATTAACAGTTATTTCACATTTTAGAGCACTAAACTTTGCTCGCATCGGTACTGATATTGCTGAGCTCCTTCTGCAAACAGTATTTTTGAATGCTGATCAGTATAACGACAAACAAAAGTCAAACAATACTCTGGTAAATTCGATTAATGTTGTTGGAGACAGTATAGAATGTATAAACCGAAATATTGACGACAAATCTATGCCAAACAAAATCATTACAAAACTGTATCGTCGAATTTCCTCTATTAACCTGGCATTCAAATCATTAAAGTCATTCCTCAAGAAAGTGAAAAGCTTAGACCCGATCGAAGGCTCACCTGGAATAGAAAAAATCAGCTACCATGATTTAAAACTGGGTCGAAACGAGCGACAGCCTGGAATGCGGAAATTCGAAAGTGAGCAGATTTTCACACTGAATGAATTGCAACGATACTGTTCAGTATCCATTGAATCATATTCGAGATTTAAACCGTATATCGAAGAAGACATAGCAGACAGTGAAAGGTATACATTTTTGCCGTAAATATTGTATGTATATAAAACATTAAATTAATCATTTATTAGTTTATCGATGATGTGGAATCACCTTGAATTCCTCCCAAAATCACTCTCATGTTCTCCAGAGGCACAAACGTGCAGTGATATTCTGTAACTTTTAATATAAGGTAATAATAAGTACAGTGTTATTTATAATGCATTATTATCGAACTGGATATTTTTTTGCAGACTTCTTATAGACTTTAAGCGAAAATGTTCATGCCTTTAAGAGAGTAGCAAACCGTTTTAAAAATTGAGCCACAAATTTACTTTGTAAATTGAATTTTTTATTACTATATATATTGTAACGATTAATGTATTATGAGAATATTTTATACACATATAAAGCAAAACTAGACTGTTCATTGTGTTTTAATGATATGTTTAGTGTGGATTAAATAAAGTTAGCTTCAGTCATTTAAGTCTTTAAGCAGAAAAACATCCTTTGTAATTGCATTCAATTCACCTGATAGCTTTAACATGATATTCAATCGTCGACTTTCTATGATAATAGTCCACTCTGGTAGCCTTTTATGAATATTATGATTCCGATATCGGAATTCGTAAACTTTTACGGCTCAGCTTATTATGAACCATATTCTGTGATATCTGTGTCTTGATATTTGTATCTTCAAAATATCAGATTAAGTTCCAACAAGTGAAATCGCTTTGTGGAAAATATATTCAATATAAGGTTCTCTAAGTTTCAAGTGCTTAGTTAACCACTATTGATTCAATAAAAACATTTGATTATTTGGTAGGCAGACTATGCAGTGATTATAGGGGTTTTTTTGCTCCCCTTATCCATAACAGAACAGTGCCAACCAGTACAGACGCATGGAAACAACAACTCCTGTTATTGAAAGGGGAAGTTGTTGTTCCCAATGCGTCAGCATTGTTCTGTTATAGATAGGGGAGCAAAAAAACACGCCTAATGTATGCGGTAATGTTAATTTTCCAACAAATAAAAATGTAATTGTATAGTAATTTAACAGTGAATCTAGTATGCTTGATAAAGAAATCAAACAGAATTATAAAGTCTTCAAATTTTGGAAATACCC